>OY728120.1:1486201476-1486645454 GCA_963277665.1 Viscum album
AACCATGGTTAATAGATAAATATGCATGAGTAATAATGGATTTAAGATCTCTATTGTATTTTAATTGAGTGTGGTCAATAGAATGGAGAATGATCATCTAAGAATGTGTTAAAAACAAATGGATAATGAAGACCACAGATGATGAAACATGGAAGAAAACTTCCTTTGGAAAATTTTAAAAAAATAAAGTTGGAAACACTATTCCCAAGAAGTTTTTAAAGAAGGCAGATCATACATCCTTGGGTAATAAACCTAATAAGTCTAAGCCAAGTGCTAAATATAAAAGGATCAGTTCTTTTATCATGGAAGAAGGAGAAAAACATAGATTCATGCCAAAAAGCCTTGATTTTATGTGAAAATAGAGGCATGAAATAGCATAATGGAAGATTTTTTCAAGGAGAATACAAATGTAGGTCGAAGGGGGATGGTGTGGGCTGGATGTGCATGGAGCAGGGACAAATCACGGCATTACCGCGGTGTGACTGCGGCGTGACCGCGGCGTGACTATGGCGTGACCGTGGCATGACCGCGGCGTGTTGGCCTGGTCCAGTGACATCCGCAGGGCAGCATCTTCCGGCCAGGAGCAAAGGGAGTGGGAGGAGGCTTGAATACTGGTGGAAGGGGGCTGGTTGCAAGTGTTGGGGGGATGGTGCGGGCTGATTTGAAGGTGGCAGGGGGGGCTGTTGTGGGCTGGAATGCTGGTGGCAGTGGGCTGAAATGAAGGTGGAAGGGGGCTGGTGTGGGATGGATGTGGACGGAGCAGGGCCAAATCACGGCATTACCGCGACGTGACAGCGGCATGACCGCGGCGTGACCGCGGCGTGACCGCGGCGTGACTACAGCATGACCGCGACGTGTTGGAGTTTTACCAATGGGGGGATGGTCATGATAAGTTGATATAAAAAGATTTGATAGAGGGAAAAGATAGAGATTAGAGGTAGGAACTGTTGAGGATAATAAGTTATGGGAATATTGTCAGATGATCCATGTACCAAACGTAACTAAGGGATTTTAGCTTTAACACATGTATTTAGGGGCCCCAATGATCCAATGAAAACACATTCATGTATAATTGGACAACTAAGTGAAGTGATACTAGTTGCAGAGTATAAATTTAAGAGAGGATACATAATCATTATTCAATTCATATGCATTTTAAAATGGGTAGGCCATGAGATTAGGTGTAACTGTAATATTATAATAATAATAATAAACCATGAATATTATAAATTATAGGTTTATGAGTCTATATTCCTTTAATATTTTTTAGTTATATACCCAGTATAATATCAAAATTAGCATCATGTTGTAGATGATATGTTTTTTGAGTCATAATACAAGCATATATTTGATTCAAATGATGGTTAGAATTAGAAGACAATGTTAAAAAAATAACACCAGAGTACCAATGTACGGGTGCTTGATTTTATATGCATTGAAAAATGAATTTTCAGAGGAGGTTAACATATCATTCAGTTTCACTTCTGATAAAAAGAGGAACTAGGATTCATTTTTGGTGAAAATTTTGTTTGGAAAAGATTGTCAATGGTTGTTCTTGTTCTTTAGATATTGTGCGGATTCGATTGTTTCATTGTAGAAATATTGGGATAGGTTGGTGAAAATTTTATTTCTTCAACTGTGATGGCAGGTAGTTTCTAAAAGTTTCTTACCCTTCAATTGTTAAGCATCAGTAAGTGAGAGTTTTAGATATATTTCATGACCCAACATCAAAATTACTCAAATATATATTCTTAATGAGGAGGCTCTGGAGGGTAATTTACAAGGTGCATTTTTTTGGATCGAGGAACATGTCACACTATTTATGTTTCTACTGTATGTCGATTAGATAGAAACAACATAGGTCATGGGAGGTCATAACTTATGAACAGATTATCATGAGTTTGTACTCATCATGATTTTCTACATTAAAGATCTACTATCATTAGTTCCCAGCTATTTGGAAAAATTGTAGTCAATCATTCTGGAGTATGTCTCATCCATTGCTATCTATTTAATCTAGTGGGGTTTTCCCATTGGATCCTACTAAAGAAATTTTTATCTTTTCTTGTATAGTATATATTCATCAATAGTTAACATTTGCAAATATTTTTTATTATAGAGTTTGTGGTCAGTTTTATGCTCTAGGATCCACTATTTTAGATGATTTAGTTGATGTAGTAGAATCATGATGTCTTTCTATTGTATTTTTTGTGTCACCTACTTAATGTGATTTTTTTTATAAAGATACTAATAGTTTTATTAATGAACTCTATGACTTCATATTAGATGATTCCTTTTAATTTGATGTAAATTCAGGTATAAATTGATGGTCTATTGAAGTTTGGTTTTGTTCTTCAAAGTGTGTCCCCTTGGAAAGCATCATTTCAATTTATAAAATAGTGTAAATGATGTATGTGTTTGTCTATAAATTATCCTCACCTGAATCATGGGATTCTAAATAATCACTTCACTCTATTATAGATTGATGAATTATTTAATTAACCTGTCCACAGCTGCACCCCTCCACCCTCCCCCTTGCTCCCTGCCCCCTGTCCACAGCTACGCCCCTCCACCCCCCCCGGCGAGGAGGAGATCGCGGGGGAGAGAAATGGTGAGGGTAGGAGGGTCGAGGAGGAGCCCGATGGATTTTGGGGGAAAAAAGGGCATAACTGATTTTAGGCACAATTTCTTAATTAAACCGTGGATATAAATTGGCTATAGCCACAGACCTATATAACCGTGGTAAAATGCATTTAACATTGATTATCTAAATAACTGTCATTAATTTTCTTTATGTTGATTATAAAATAAATATCATCTAAATGCCAATATGAAATCCTATTTTTGTATTTGTGTTGGTACTTCAAAGAATGCTCCTCCAAATATCCAATCTCTAAGAGGGTATAGCTTTCAATCAACCCAAGACTAGTCAATTTCCAAAACATCCATTGTTAAAAAGGAACTTGAAGTATAAGGCATAAAGTTTCATGCCCAGTAAGGTGTTAATGTAGGGTATAAGAATTTATATACTCAATAGGGAACCAATAACATAACTCAAATCACAAGTGAATAACCAATTGTACGTGTGAACATGTATACTAATTAGCATGTTTAAATAAAAAACATTTTTAGGAAAATAACAAAAATAATATTAAAATAATTGAAAATAGGTAGTTAAAAGACAAATACAAGTTATATAAAGTAACTCTCTATACTAGGAAAATTCATATTAGAACTTACCTAAGTTTATGTTCTTTAATGTGTATCGTTATCGAGTCAATATAGAGATATAGAGATATTTTAAGACATCTTGTCTAGGTTAGGTGTAGGGAAATCTTATAGGCCATCCCACCCAGGCACAGGTTCACTTCTGGAGTCAGTTCCTAAGCCCATCCCATGGAATGGGGAAGGATTAAACAAAGTGGAGGCCTCATCCCATCCCATGGAATAATTAAAGGGGTATACTCATTTATAACTCAAAATCATATCCCATGTAATTTACATGTACATAAATGGATAGAAAACATGTTTAACAATATATAAAAAAAGTAAAAATATAAACATACCCTTTATAGCATGATCATAATCATATAAAAGGGTATTCTATGAATATAGTTGATATAAAAGGTAAAAATTGGATAAGTAAGGTTCTTTACATAGTGAAAATCCTAACTTTTGGAATTTATGACTAAAATATAAAACTTCTGAATTCTGTAAATTTCAGAAATACAAAGTCTATTACACAAAACACTTAGAAACTGATTAATAATTACATAATAGTAAATAGAAACATAATAATTCTAGAATAGTAAATAGATGACAGAATAGTAAACAGATTAAACAATTAATACCAGAATACTAGATTAATTATGAGAATTAGAATGAAATATAAACCATGAAATACCAGTGAATAATAGTCGATAGAATACCAGTCAACACACAAGAGCCACAAAACAGGAAATAAACACAAACCCCTCCTTGAAGTCCTCCTACAAACTGAAAAATTCCGAAACATAATAAATACTACAAACAATATTCAAATAACCCACAAAACAGGAGCCACAAAATAGAAAACGCATTGAAAGGGTGTGGAGGAGGGGAGGAACCCTTCAGCCGATGCTGCACCGAATGGATGAGGAACACCCAAATAAGGGTATGGAGGAGGGGAGTACCACGCGAGGGATGGAGCAACCCCGAATGGAGAAGCCGAGCCATGATTGGATAATCCGCGCTGTAGATGAAGGAACCGCGATGAGGGATGGAGGAACCGAAGATGGTGAGAGAGGTCGTCAAGAGGAGGAGTGGTCTTCGGGAGGAGGAGCGGTCGTCGAGTGGAGGGGCGATCTTCGGGAGTAGGAGTGGTCGTCGGGAGGAGGAGGGGTCATCGGGAGGAGGAGTGGTCGTCGGGAGGAGGAGGGTGTCGTGACGAGGGTTTCGAATCAGGGAAGGAGGCCCGATAGGAATAAAAAAATGAAACACAATGTGTAGCCACAAATAGAAATTAAACCATGGGTATAACCAAGCTATAGACACAGACTTATAAAACCGTGGCTATAGGTCAGTGGTTATAGCTTAAATTTTCAGTAGTGGGTGTGTGGAGGCCGGCTCAGCCGCGGCACCATGAGGGGCCGGAGGAGGCCAGCTCAGTTGGGGTTCCATGAGGGGCCAAGGGAGCTAGCTTGGCCGAGGCACCGTGAGGTGTGCATAGAGGCTGGCTCGGCCAGGGCTCCGTGGGGGGACGGTGGAGGACGGCTCGGCCAGGAGGGTGGCTCGACCAGCGGGGCGCGACCGACGGCTCAGAAGCTGGCAGGAACCACGGTTTGGCCTGGGGCAGTGGAGCCAATTCGAGCGGGGTGCCAAAGCATCGCGGGGGCGGTGCAGGTTGCGGAGGCCACGGGTAGCACGGTCGTTGCCTTCGTCACCTACGTTGCCTTCATCACTATTTCGAAGAACACCACAAGGAAGATCAGAGGGGGGTCAGACCATGTTTTTTTTGTCCCACACCCTCCACGTTTAGGGTGTTAGCAATCAGTTCATAAAGAACATAAACAAATAAGAGCATAGAATATATTTTAAAAACATTAATTCTTGTAATCCCTCGTTAACAATATATTCCCAACCTGCAAGGGAATACTTTCGTAGATCAACTTGATAATAAGTTGATCTACATTCTTTATTTTAGAATTAAATAATCTAGGGAATAATATCATACATAAATAAAATCATTACATGTTCAAATTTGGTTGATTTCGGCACAAGAAGGCGGACATCGATTCAATGGAGACGAACACGTCCTACGTCGAAGGAAGCTCCAAGAATGGAAGTCGAAGTCGAGGTCAATGTTCTTCGTCAGTGGAGCTTTCTTCGTGGAGGAAGTGTTCCTCAATAGAGAGTTTCTCCCAAGAGCTCTAATCCACCTTTTCCAACATTTTTCCAACAAATGAATAGATAACCCCTCCAAATAATAGATTATCTATTATTTATTTTGAAGGGTTTAAAATTCAAATTATAGCACTTAATTAAATGAGATGGATCAATTAATTAAAGGTGGAGGGTTGAGACTATTAAAAGAGGGGGGGGGGCACCATTAAGTTAAGGGAGGTCAAGAGACTCTCCCTCATTTATGAGGGAGTTGAGATTTTTCCCCCAATTAAACGGGGGGTTAAGTCACAGGTGGTCCCCACGCCATAACCTCTCATGGGAGGTTAGGTTCGGGTGGGCCTCACCACCATAACGTCTCATGGGAGGTTAAGGTGTGGTGGTAGCAACCTCCAACTTCCACAAGGGTGGTTAAAATAGATAAAACAAAACAAAACATGTGTTTCTTTAATTTTAGTATTTCTATGAAGAACCCAAAAACTAACTTTCACCTTCGACCAACTGCTGTCGAGGTGAAATTCTTAAGTGAATATTGGCGCTGTGAGTTCAGCGGTGCCCTCAGTTTACAATTTCGAGAACTTTTTCAAAAGTTATAAAAACACTCTTTTACATTTAATGAACGTACCCGAACAAAAATTCATAAATTTATTTCGGGCACAACAGGCCTTGGAATCACGCACCGTCAATTTTCACGGACTCATAAAATTACCATTTAATTAAAAAATAATTTACCAGGAATTTTCGTGTCTTTACAATTATTACTAATTATTACTAATTATTACTAACTATTACTAATTATTACTAATTAATCCAAATTATTACTAATTAATTCTAATTATTACTAATAAATCCTAATTATTACTAATTAATCCTAATTATTAATAATTAATCCTAATTATTACAAATTAATCCTAATTATTTCTAATTAATCATAATTTTTACTAATTAATCCAAATTATTACTAATTAATCTTAATTAGTACCAATTAATAATAATTAGAAATATTTAATCCTAATTAGTAATATTTATTACTTATTTTTATTATTTATTACTAATTATTTTAATTTATTACTAATTATTACAATTTATTACTAATTATTAGTAATTATTAGTAATTATTAGTAATTATTACTATTTATTACTGATTATTACTAATTATTACTTATTATACCTAATTATTACTAATTAATCATAATTATTACTTATTATTCCTAATTATTCCAAATTATTCCTAATTATTCATAATTGTTACTAATTATTCCTAATTATTCCTAATTATTACTAATTATTACAATTTATAACTTTTTATTAATATATATTACAAATTATTACAAATTATTACAAATTATTACTAATTATTACTAATTATTACTAATTAATTATAATTATTTCTAATTAATTGTAATCATTACCAATTAATCCTAATTATAACTAATTAATCCCAATTATTACTAATTAATCCTAATTATTACTAATTAATCCTAATTATTACTAATTATTCATATTTATTACGAATTGTTCCTATTTACTATTATTTAGTACTATTTATTACTAATTATTACAATTTATTGCTAATTATTACTATTTATTACTAATTATTACAATTTATTACTAATTGTTACTATTTATTAATTTTTATTACTAATTATTACCAATTATTTCTAATTAATCCTATTTTTTGCTTATTAATCATAATTATTACTAATTATTCCTAATTATTACCAACTAATCCTAATCACAAGTATTTAGAAAAAAATAATACAAAATGAAATGATATAATTTGAATTCTAATTTAATTGCAGCCAATTAACAATAATTATAATTAATATCAAATAAAATAAATTAATTTAAAAAATAAAAAAATAGATAAATACCTTAAAACTGAAACTTTCGGAGGATTTAAGCCGCAAATATTGCTCCGATTTAAAAATTTGAAATCAGAAAAATTTTGGGAGAGAAAATGTATGTAAAGAGGGAGAGAGAAGTAAAGAAAGGAGTGAAATGAGAGGAATAATAGATGAAGGTATATATAGGTTATATTAGTTGCGATGAGATTCTCATCACAAATACTCACCTACCTATTAATTAGGGGTGGTGGTTAAAAAGGTATTTTTGACGAGACTCATCACAGATACCAACCTAGTAACACACTATTTGCGACGAGAGGAAAAACTCATCCCAAATACTAAAAAATGCTATCTAGTATTTTCAATGGACTCTTTTGTCCGTCGTAAATATCCTTTATGCGGTTTGGCGCGTAACTCACGCCAAACATTTTGTGATGGGTACCCTCTACTAGTTGCAAATAACTGTTTTTTCATAGTGTCCCTTTCCTCTTATAGGAACTGTTGACCCAATCATTATGGTTATGAGGTAATTTTACATTCCTCGGTCAAATTGAGACTCCAATCCATAGGCAGATTGCATTTCAATTAAACATCTAAAGGAGGAGGATAAAATGGAGAAAGAGATTGAGAGTTACTTCATATCAGAGATATAAAACTCACCAAAATCTCACCAATCATTGATGGAAGTAGAAAAAGTAGAGAGTGAGGATATCCCCCCACTGCATTTGGGTTTATTATTAAAGAACCATGAAATCTAAAAAAATGGTTTTTAAAAAGGTCCAGGTCCATCATGTATCTGATAGGACTACACTTTTCACCTAATATACCACTACGAGGTCGATGAAGTATCATTGGGATTATAATAGATAAACTAGTGGTTTTCCTCGAGGGTCTCTTAATTAAGTAAGCTATAATAATCTACTGGGTACGTAGTTCATGTTGATATCCTGTTCAAAAATATATTAAATTACCCAACACCTAAAAAATATCTGTAGGTATTTTTACCCATCTTTCTACCTATAAAAGAATTATTTCAACTTTATAAAGGTGTATATAACATACCTTCTCAGATATGAATTTAAAATCTAAAATTCATAATGGCTCCAATTCCACTAATGGTTGACCCTTATCCAAATTTTATGACACATAATCGTAGTTCATTAAAATGAAACTCAACATTTCAGACTCTATCATCAATAATTATCACCTAACATCCACAACTACTCAACTCTCAAAGTCTCACATGAAAGACATATAATTTTCATACCCATTAAATAACATAAAAAGACATTGGAAGATTATTATATTAAGATCAATAATAGTGGATAGTTAACTAGGAAAAAATATGAACATTTATCATAGAAAATGAAAATTTTAAGGGTAGTAAAAGAGGGTATTAAGAAACAATTATCAATATAATAAATATACATTGATAAAAAAATTATAAAATTAATAATCACCCCTAACCACATCAAATAACATAGATTTCACCTCTCACAACATACTTGATCTCATATAATAGGTTATCACTAAAGATATCCACAAGACTACCTAAGAGGTGATATTATTTATCCCATAAATCATGTATTCTCATAGGGGTTCCTCCCTCTATATAATTATGTATAAAAAAGGATATAATCCAATCTCATGGGTTATGTATTAACACTATCATTAGTATCACTAATATGTGTGTTCCATGGAAATGGTTTTACCATTGGTGGATCCCTAGAGAAGCGAAATATGCTTCAATGTATCACAAAGTTGTTAAAAATTCAAAAAACCCTCCACTTATATCACCTAAATCTTAATCATTCATTATACCAAAACTATAAACACATGATATGAGAGCATAACTAGGGAATAGAAAAATATAAACTAGGTAATGTGATAAGTTCAAGTGACACCACAATAATAATAAGTCATTCTCTTCAAGATGATATAATTACCCAATGTCAAATAAAGCATCACCTCAATATCTGAGGTCCATCACACAAGTATCACTTCCTCATAAGATATGTTAATGTCTCTCCATACCATACTAGAAATATATAAATAACTATAAAGAGAGCCACTATAGTCCTTTCCCAAGAACCCGATCCCAACAGTGGATTTTCAAAAATAATGGGACTACCTCCCATTATCCTGAACCCCACCATTTAACAACATAATAATGGAACTATCTACAAGAATGTGACCTATTTTTTCAATAAAAACGATACTATGACTATCTCATCAAACCTGGTTATAACTTTTATTTGAGATAATACTCAAACTATTTACACCTCTAATGCCATGGTTTTTCTAAATGGAACTCCAACAAGGAACTGAGGAGGCAAATTATTTTCCAAAAATTTGTAAATCTATTCTTGTAAGGGTGAAGGTGAATGATCTCACTCAACACTAATCCAATATAATGATTCACAATATATCCTTTGTGTATCTACATACATTGATCACAACCCTTGGGGGATTATATAAAAAAGTATCACAAATATTACTTGATTCAACTATAATAAGTCATGAACATAAGAGTCCTAAACTCCATACTGTTCCTTAATGGTATCTCAAAGGTCCTAGTGAACAAATGCTAAAAAGGTACCTACTAGATATATCAACCTAGTCCATCCAACCCTTCACATAGTGTAATTTTTACATACAATTAACACATATTTTCATGTGTTATCATGCATCTATAAAATATATAGTAAGAATTCATAGTTTAGTAAAGAAAAAGGATGAAAAGAACCCGATACCAGTATCCTAGAGATAATGTTTATTAAATTATCACTAAATACAAGTAGTCACATCCCAACAGACTGAATATTTTAGTAGTCTTGGAAAAATAGATACATACTTGAATATCACATTATATTTTCAAACATAAAATATATAACATAATGAATGAAAATATATTTTATTCTTAAAATCATTAAAAGATTCATTCTTCTTATCCTCGTAAAGGGAAATAAAATAAGGGTGAGCAAATATAGTCGTTAATGGATACATACAATGGAAGATATCATGTTTAAATAAGGTATGATTAATATGGATAGATAAATAACTGAAAACACATTCCTTTTAAAAAATAATGAAAAAATTAATAATATGGAAGGAATAAATGATGTAAAAATAATTACACGTAAGTAATCATATGATATTAAAACTTATCCATGGATATAATTAGTTAAATAATCATATGGACATCAATAACTAGTATCATTAAGACTAAATGAAAAATGTGAGAGCAAATAAACATACCATTAAAGAATGGTTCCATAAAAACTTACTTAAATGGGAAAGGAATCTAAAAAATTAACAAACTAGTTTTTCAAATGAGACTGACTGATTCACTGAGTGGATATATTAGGCCCCACCTATTACTAAATAATTCTATTACATTCATCATATGAAAGGGGAGAACAAAAATTAAATTTATAATCAATGAAAACATTCATATAGAATAACTAGAATATGGAATGTTAATTTTTCTCCAATTAAAATAACTATAAACCATATTGATAAATATGGTAGATGGTATTATAAGATTATTAACCTAAAAAAGAATAATATTTAACAAAGGATGTTATAGATAAAAATTCTTACAAAATATCACTAGAAATTTCATTTAGGAAAATACCAATTTCACTTTGAAAACACTTATTTGAAATTCAAAAAAATCAAAATATTAAGAAATTTTTTTTTATTTAAAAATAACCTTGTAAAATTCTAAAGGAATCCTAAAATTAATGAGATTTTATAAAAGTGGGAAACTTATTTTATGCTTTATAAGTTAAAAAAATGACTTTTACCCATTTCTAAGAAGGTAAAAAAAATACATCATTAGGAAAATTAAAAGAAGATTCATTTTAAACTATTTTTTTAAAAATTAAATATTTGTAAAAATTTCACCAATAAATCATTTTATAATGTTAAAAATATCCTCTTAGATATTTTTTTTGGAAAATATGTATATGGAAGAAAAATATTTTCGACCAGGTACAAAAACAAGGTCATATAACCTTAAAAACATTATTTTTGGTATCATGATTATATAAGAAGTGAAAAAAGAAAAAGAAAAATTTTACTTTATAGAAATAACCATACTAGAAGAAAACATATTGAATCTAATATATAATTATGAAATACTTCCCCCAAAAAATACTTGAACAAAAATATCCCCAAACAAGGGTGAGATTATGAAATAAATCATTACTACTTTGGTAAGTTTTAAATTATAATACACCTGAAAGAATAACATGAAATAAACTAATAAATTCTATTAATATTAAATATTAATTATATAACATATTTAAGGGATTTATATACACCATAAAAAAGGAATAATTGGGGATAATGACATATGTATCACATAATTAAAAGTGAAATGAGAAGCCCTTACCTCGGGTCCCACTTCCATCAAACATGTTCGACCCTCCTATACAATAAATTGATATTTATTATAAATGTATTATAGAACCATAATCATATATATCATACCATAATTTTTTTACTAGTGACCTTTTATCACCCATTTATTGATTTTTCATTATTAAAGTCAATATTTAGTATGATAACTACTTTAAAATACATCTAAGTTTCAGTTTGATAATTTTGGTCCTTGTACATTTATAATGTTTCCATCATCTAGATAATGTTATTAAGGATATACATTATATATATATATCAAATATATTTATATTTAGATTCATCTATAAAAGGCATAGATAGGAAACTGAATTACATCATTTATGGAGTGGTGTGTCGTATGTACACTATGAACACTATCTTAAATTTTTGATAGATTTTAAGAAATAAGGTTAAATATTAATTCACCTTATTTAGGATATTTTTTATTTCAAATATTTCATATATATTCAATAAATCCATCCTTATTGTCATCCATGTATATAGAAATTGAAAGAATAGTAACATCACTTCGTGGAGGTGGTTGTCCATAGGTAAACTTGAGAAAAATTATTGTTTTTCAATGCATTTGATGGTAAGAAGATAGATATGATATTAAAATTATAGAAAATAAATTATTTAATGAATTTAATATTGAAAAATAAAATGTATCATAATACCTATCCATAAAATATGGAAATGAAAAATTAATTGCATCACTACTTGGAGATGGCGGGCCATACACAAGCTGTAGAGATAATTTCACTTAAAAGTTGATGGAAAAGTGGGTGTATAATTGTGTCCTCATACACATAATAACATTTATTTATATTAGTGATACTGAAGTTATTATTATCATTTTTATAAATACTTTAAATATATAGGAGATAAATAAAAAAGTAAAATGAAAGTGATCAGTTGAGGAAATTATCTCTTCTTTCAAAGAACTCATTTATAAGTACTTCAAAGGATCTTATGGTTCCTATATTGGGAATGAAATAAACTCAATAATTTGTATAAGGATGTTAATAAGATAATTTGGTAGGGGTTGTTTAATATAAAAGACTTAAAATGTTGTAAGTAATAGAGGGATGGGGTCTCCTTCTATATATGTGGGGAGGGTTATTCATGGAATTATAAAGGCATTAAATAAAATAAATTATTTTTCATTTCCAAATGTAACTATATTAATGTAATTCAAAGATAATATGAGGATGAGTCAAAATTCTCTCATAAAAATATATTTTACTGAAATATAATTATATATTCACCCTTATCATTAAATTTTATCCCCCATTATCCCTTTATTAAATTACTATAATATTAAACTTTTCTACCCTTTAAGGTTCTAGAATGTTATTATAAAATGAAAAATGGACCATAAATGGAACATGGCTGATTTTATCAACTCTATCCAATTAACTTGTCCAAATGTAAAATTTTTATGAATTTTAAATCATTTAATAAAATATTATTTATTATGTAATTTAATTAATGTCTTATTTTTATTCTACTAATGTCGTATTACTTCAGATACATCAATAAAAAGGGTGAGTTTGACAATAATCCTTTAAAACATCCTAAAAATGTCATACAGATACTGAAAATTCATGGTATACATTAATTCATTGAAATTATATCAGTTTAGTGTCTTAAAATAAATTTTTTATAGTATATTATTATAACCAAGATGTTAAATTTAAGGTTAGGAATAATAATAATTAAAAATTTAAAATTATATGGTTTACACTTGTATAAATTAATTTATTTTTTATCAATTGATTGTAAATAAAAATATAAATCATTTAAAGAAAAAGAAATGTTTTTTTGAAGAGTCATATATGTGAATTATCACATCCAAGAATTATTTTAAAGGTATTTTTCACTTAATTTCCATTGTTGCTTTGTTTTGGGGGTTTCCCATTCATTTTGGTGGAAATGGTGGGTTTTCAAAATTTGGGCCAAACCGTGAGCCCATTTCCAAATTTAAAAATAAAATATGTTTATTTTATAACTCCTTCATTTTTCATCATTTTACTCCCATTCCAATTCCCAATTGGAATCCCCGGTTATATTAAAACCTCCATATCATTTTGGACCCCATAAGAATACATAATAATTATGGATTTGGGTTTTTTATTAAGGTGTTGGGCTAGCTCGAAAGTTAATTTCTAACTTTAAAATATTTTTTAATTATTTAATATCTCATTTAATGTTTATGGTTTTTCTGTTCTTTCAACTCTCACTCGAGACCACTTACCCAAGAAGTTCTCACATTCTCTTCTACCCCTATTTGGAGCTCATCTCACCCACTGATTAGGGCGATATTTCTTAATCATTTTCAAATATCCCAGATTTGACGTGGTAAAATGTTTCTTTCATAAATCCTTCAATTTTCACTCTTTTTCCCCAAATTGAGTCCCTAAATGACCTAATATGTATTTTTAGAGCCTCCCTACCAGTTTGGGTTATTTCAAGATTCAGATATTAGTGGATTTGTGATAATTTATTTAATATTTTTTCAAGTTAGTGTTTCTCTTTTCATTTCATTCCTTCTCCTAAGGGTTTCTTACCTCTTTCATGAAGTTATAAAATTTCCAGAATTTTGGGTTAGAATATAGGGTTTTATTTAGTGTATTTTTGGTCAAATATTTGTGTTTTAGGTTGGATTTCACTTCCTTATGGTGCGGCGGCGGTGCCTTTGATGTTTCGCACCATGATTTGGGGGTTTTGATTCAAAAGGTAGGTGATTCCATGTGTAATCATTTTTTGATGATTTAGCATGATTTATTTAATTATTTTGAATGTTAATCATATTTTTTTCATTGTGTGAAAACCATTTTGGATGGAGTTTGTTAAGCGGTTAATTTTATAGTTTCACTTTGTTTCAAATTGGGTTTTTTTCTATGTGTAAACCATGTTGTAATGTTTGGGTTGATGTTATAACATATGCAAGTGGTTTTTTAAATTTGTTTGGGCTACCAATTCTTCTTTGTTAGGGTATTTGTGTGATTTTGGTTTAAAATATCAGTTTTAATAGGATTTCTGTGGAAATCCTAGTTTCACTCCTTTAAAGTGTTTTATGAAAATATGGGGTTTTCATGTGTATCTTTTGTGGTATAATTTGAGGTAATTTTATAGTACTTGAGAATGGTTTAATAAATGTTTCTAGGTCTAAAAATTCTTCTTTGGTAGGTTCTTGGTGTGATTTCGGCCTTTAAAGGGGGGTTTGAGATGGGTTTTGTGTGAAAGACATAGTTATACCCTTTAGGATTGTTTTGTGAAAATTTTCAATGTTTTATTTGGTTAAACAAAGTGGGAAAAGGGTGTATATTTACTATTTGGGTGAGTGTGTTCAACTAATATGGGGTTTTTTATATGTAAAGTGGTGATTTAAGATGTCAAAAATTTTCAGAATGTTTTATAAATTGCTAAAATGTTTTATCAAATGGCAAGAGAGGGGTGAAACACGTTTGTGGGATGTTTTGTGTGAGTGTGATGTGAAAAATTAATTTTGTTGATGAAAGAAGTATTATGTGATGTGTGTATGGTATTTTTCGTGAGTTGGACTATTTCTGAAAGGTTTTATAAAATTGTTTAAAAGATTTTTGGAAGTGTTAAAAAATGTGAAAAATGTTGTGGGATATTTTGGTGTGAGAATGATTTCAAAATGTATTTGAATGAAAAAGTGGATTATGTGACTTGAGTGATATACATGAGGGATTTTTGGTAAATTTATGAAGTAGAATTGGTATTTTCATGTGAAAATTATATTTCATGACTTGTTGAACTTGTTTATGCACAAGAGGGAAACCCAAGTATCTAGTTGGGTGGATGTGTACTAGTATACAAGTGATCCTGTGGGGTTTGGCCTCAGTTTCACATAGAAAGTTTGAGACTTACAACACTAAATAAACTATGATGATGTAGATGAGTGGGGACCACTAGGTTATGGGTATTCTCCCTACTAGTAGCTCATGTTCATGAGAACGAATATTGTGATGGTTACTCTCATCGAGATAAGAGGTACCTGGATCCCACAATAAGCTAGTGATATGGGGTAACTTTTCCTTTGCTTGTGCTCATTAGTTACTTTGTGCTTACCATTGGCATAAAGTATGGTTGGCTGGAAAAGTCAGTAGCATTGAAATTATTTTTAATAGTGTTTATTCTTTAAAATATCCCACTTGAAAACTTCTTTTATCTAATTTGAATCTTTTAGAAATTTTTAATTGCATTTCTAGTCTTCAAAATATGAATGATTTTCATCTTTCATTGTTTATTACATAGAATCTCCTAGTGGAATTTTCCTACTGGGATTTGGCTCACACCCTACTTACACCTTTGGGTGTAAGTAGACTTGGTTATTTTTTTCCACAGGTTTTGGTACAACTTTTGTGCCAACGATTCAGGTTTTTAGTGGTCCATAGTGATGCGGTGTTGTGGAGATGGCTTGAGGGTGGTGCCTCTAGCCATGTAGAGGTTATTGGGTTGTCCTTTTTGGTTTTATTAATTTTTTATAGTCTTTGAGATTTGTTTAAAATTATGTAATTCAGTTTTGAAATTTTTTAAAAGATGGGTTTGTTTGAAAAATCTAGATTGGTTTTATTGGACTTTTTTGTCATTGTATGCTCATAAACTCAGGTAAATCATTCCCAATTTTCATTTTTTGATACATGGGAAATTATACTAGCCCATGGGGATCCGGAACACCCTTCAGTACTTATCATAATCTGGGTTTGGGGCCGGTTTTGATGGTGACCAGATTCAGTTTGTAACAAAATGGTATCAAATGAGGTTCACTCTTTTGGGTCATGTTATATGGGGAACAGTCCGGATAGTCTGGAGTTAGGAATATCGAGACTTGGAATTCTAGTTATGGGTAGTGTTCCTGGCCAGCACACCCCATGATGAGATTAAAGTCACCAGGGGGAGTCAGGATTTGTCTGAGTCCTTTGGTTTTCTTGGTTTGATGATGATTTTGGGAAATGAAAAGAGAGTTGTGTTATTGGTCTTAGTGAGATAGCAGGGAATGGAATGCCATGTGAAGCTAAGTATATTTCCCTAGAGAACTCTTCATGATGGTGAAGTGATTTTCATATAATTGCCGACCATATCTCCAATTCACCCACTAAAACTAGTTTCCTTTCACATTATCTTGTGTTATTTAGTTTTGAAATCTTGGAAGTTTGGTTTCAAAGAAAAAATGAATTGGTTTTAAGAAGCGTAAAGTTTCTATGAAATGATTTTATAATAAAGAGGGAATGGTTTTATTTGTGAAATGGTGGAACTGAATTTTCAGAATTGTTTTGAAATGGAAAATGGTGTGTTTACACCTCTTTTGAAAGCAGTAAATTATGTTAATGTTTGTTTTGAAAAAGTGTTCCCAATAGAGTTTTTTAAACTATGGAAAGGTGTTTTAATGGAATGAGATGTTTTTAAATTTATGTATATGACTTTAAAGTTAGTATTAATTTGAATTATTATTATTTTGATTTCTTGGTTAGCGGTCCTGAGAAAATATAAGTATTAGTCGATTATTTTGGTTTTGAAAAGTTGAAAGCATTTTTGTTTCAACCTTTTGTATTTATGTGAGAAACCACATGCATGGGGTTATATGGGATGATGGATGGTTAGTGGAATGACTGGATGCGTGCTGAGATAGATATGAGGAGGGTTCCTAATGTGGCACAAATATGTGCATGTGTGAGGCCCATGGGGTACTATTGGTGGATATGCTAAGCGCTAAATCATTTGTTTTCCATGAAATGTTTTTAAAGAAAAACTTGTTGTCTTGATGACTGGTTTGGGATGGTGTGTATTATGTGTTTTTTTAAAATTTTGATTTTTTGGGTTGTTTTGAGTCTAAGAACACCTCTTGTTTGAACTGTGTTTTAAGTTTGTGTTTGATCGGTAAGCTACGTTGAAGGGTCAGTTAGTGGTCTCTTCTGAGAAATGTTTCAGGATGACTTTATGGTGGTTCCCTTCACGTTTTTAGATCTAGTCTGTGGAACATCTTGACCAATAGACCATATTGTTTAGTTGCTTGGGTTTTCTCGTTGGATAAGGTACACCACCATTAAGGGTTAGTGAACTACTTAAGTGCAACTAGGATTGTTTCACCATTGTAAAATCCTCCCGTTGATCAATATAAGGAATATTTTCTTGAGCTTTGTAGGATGAGTCTACACCCTTTCCTTTTTGGTTTTACGGATCCTATTGTAGAGGGAGAGTGCTCGTGGAAGGTTGAAAGAGACCTTAGTTTCTTAAGTTACATGATTCGTTGAAGGTGGAAGTAGTCTAGGGTTGTTCGTGGGGATGCGTATCTGGATGGTGTCTAAGAGGGAATCTAGGTCCTTCATAGTATCTTCAAAGCATTGATTTAATTAAAACCACCAGTGTGGGAAATATAGTCATGATAGGTTTATTATTTCTATTTTCTAGAATTGTGTTATGTTTGGGGATGTTGCGTAAGGTCCCCCTTAATGTATTCTTTTTATCAAGCACATTGGTCATGTTCGGTGACATGTTGTGAAGTCGCGTGCTTCTTTGAATTTAAAGGTGAAGTTGTAAAATATTTTTTGGGTATTTGTTTTGTCAAAAGTTTGTATCATTTTAGGAAATCTCAACATACTTTTTTTAGAGAAATGTGTTTCTATATATCCTTTCCTCCTTCTGTTTCTCATCCGATGAAATAAGAGGTGATGTGTGTGCATCTTCTAAGCCCCTATTTCAGTGAAATGTAGGGTTAAAGAAAGATGAGTTTGGAGTGTGTTATGTCTTGGTAAACTTTTCTGGGATTTCGGGGTAGTTTTTTGTGGCACATAAAGAATAATTTCCATATAGGGGTTTCCAAAGCCTAACTACGAGGCCAAAGATGCTTCAATATTTTAAGATCCAACCATAGGCCCTAGAGTAAAGCTGGCACATAGTCAGGGAAGTCCTAGGGTCATTAAAACCCTTGTAAAAATTTCTATCCTCAGTATTAAATATCTGAATAGTTTAAATCTTTGGTGTCCTCATTTTTCCTATGTTGTTCCCTTTCGGTGGAAAGAGGTGGAGGGCCTTGTGACCATGTTATCTCCCAATGTAATTATTTTACCCTTTGTTTCCATTGAGTTTTTGGAGTATGGTTGGGAATTTGTCTAGATAGGTTGATCACATGGTATTCACATGGTTAGTAGTAACCATTACCTAGAAAACCATGAAATCAGAAGGATCCAAATAGTAAGGGCATAGTTTATCAAACTGTGTGGATTAATTATGAAGTCATCCCAACTCTTTAAATTTGGGTTCTTCCTTTGCTGGCCCATACTAGTTGGTTAAGATGGTTGGTTGTTATTGTGGGGAGAACCACTATGATATTCATGTGTGTTCATTTGGAAATTTCAAATGGATGTCGACCCCTTATACTGGGGAGTCCGTTCGGGCCTCCTCCTATTAGTGTCTCGATCCAGTCTCGGGAAAATTTGAGTTGTCTCTTATGGTGGGGATCCCATTTGTGTCTCCCCATATTAGTTACTCAGATTGGTCCTTGGTCTTATCTAGGCTGTAGGTAGTCTTGTTCAGAGTTATCTAACTACCTACGTCTTCATTGGGTAAAATTTGGGAGTGGAGAATGCCCAACGGTCTACTTTAATAAAGGTAAGTGTAACCTGGTTCATTGTTGTTGTTTGTTTGGGTAAATTGCTAAAAACTTGTTAGGATAGTGTTTGCGGAGTTTTATTTTGGGATAAAATCTGAATATAATTGATCATTTCATTAAGTGCTGTGTGTTTTGGTTGGTTAGAGTATTCCTTCCTTGATTTATCAATTAGAGGTGTTTTGGACTTTTGGGGGCGGGCGAAACTTGGGAAAAGAGTCCATTTTGGCCTTTTAGTTGGGTTTGGTTTTGCCTTTGGCCTTGCTGTGGCTTTCTGAAGGTGGAAAGTTTTGTGATGAGGAGAATTTTCATGTACATGACTTCTTTTAAAGGTATTTTTCACTTAATTTCCATTTTTTATTTGTTTTGGGGGTTTCCATTTCATTTTGATGGAAATGGCGGGTTTTCAAAATTTGGTCCAAACCATGAGCCCATTTCCAGATTTAAAAATAAGTTTTGATTATTTTATAAGTCCTTCATTTTTCAACATTTTACAGTCATTCCACTTCCAAATTGGCATCCCATGGAATATTAAAACCACCATATCAATTTTGACCCCATATAAATCTATAATAATTATGGATTTGGGTTTATTATTAAGGTGTTGGGCCAGCCCGAAAGCCCATTTACTACTTTGAAATACTTTTTTAATTATTTAATATCACATTCCATTTTATGGTTTTTTGGTGATTACAACTCTCACCTGATCCCACTTACCCAGGGTGAGCTCCCATGCTCTTGGTCTCCTCTTTGGAGCTCATATCCATCGCATATTAGGGATATCTTTCTGAATCATTCTCAAATCTCCCATATTTGAAGAGGTAAATTTTTTTATTCCATAACTCCTTTAATTTTTACTCATTTTCCCCAAATTCAGTCCCCAAGTGACCTAATATGACTACTTAGAGCCTCCCTACTTGTTTTGGTTACTTGAAGATTCACATTTTGGTAGATTGGGGATGATTTCTTCAAGATTTCATTAAGTATTTCACTCTTCATTTTGTTCCTTATCCTTAGGGTTTCTTCATTCTTTCATAAAGTTATAAAATTCCTATAAGTTAGGGTTTGAATATAGGGTTTTATTTGGTGTCTTTTTAGTCAAATATTTGGGTTTTAGGTTGGATTTAACTTCCATGAGGTGCAGTGGTGGTGCGGTTGATTTTTCACACAAAGATTTCGGGGTTTTGATTCAAAAGGTATATGATTTCATGTGTAGTAATTTTTTATGATTTTTCATTCTTGATTTAATTATTTTTAATGTTTTTCATATGTTTTTCATTGTTTAAAAACAAATTTTTATAGAGTTTGTTAAGTGGTTAATTTTATAGTTGCACTTTGTTTCAAATTGGGGGTTTTCCATGTGCAAACCTTATTGTAATGTTTTGGTTGATGTTATAACATATGAAAGAGGTTTGTTAATTATTTTTTGGTCTACCAATTCTACTTTAATTGGGTATTGGTGTAATTTTTGGTTTAAAATATGGTTTTTAATAGGTTTTATGTGTAAAACCTAGTTTCACTCCTTGAAAGTGTTTTATAAAAATGTGTGTTTTTCATGTGTATCTTTTGTGGTATAATTTGATGTAATTTTATAGTACTTGATAATGGTTTAATAAATTTTGCGAGGGATACCAATTCTTCTTTGGTAGGGTCTTTGTGTGATTTTTTCCTTTAAAGGATGTTTTAAAATGTGTTTTGTGTGCAAGACATAGTTATACCCTTTAGGATTGTTTTGTGAAAATTATAAATGTTTTATTTCATTAAAAAAGTGGGAAAAGTATGTATATGTACTGCTTGGGTGAGTGTGTTCACCTAATATGGGTTTTTTGAAAGTTAATGTGGTGATTTAAGATGGAAAAATTTTCAGAATGTTTTATAAATTACTTAAATGTTTTATCAAATGGCAAGAGAGGGGAGAAACACGTTTGTGGTATGTTTTGTGTGAGTGTGATGTGAAACATGAATTTTGTTGATAAAATAAGTGTTATGTGATGTGTGTGTGGGATGTTATGTGAGTTGGAATATTTTGAAAAGGTTTAATACAAATTTTTAATGGATTTTTGGATGTGTTAAAGAAATACGAAAAGTTTTGCAGGCTATTTTGTGGTGAGTATGATTTCAAAATGAATTTAAATGAAAAAGTGGATTTTGTGACTTGCATGATATACATGTGGGATGTTTGGTGAAATTGTGATATGGAAGTAGTATTTTCATGTGAAAATTATATTTCTTGACTTGTTGAGCTTGTTTGAGAACAAGAGGTAAACTTGAGTATCTAGGTGCGTGGACATGTACTAATATGCTAGTGATCCCGAGGGGTTTTGGCTTCAGTTCCACATAGCTCATTTGACGCTTACAACACTAAATAAACTATGATGATGATGATGATGGATGAACCCTAGGATATGAGTATGCCCCTACTAGTGTATCATGTGCACGAGAACAGATATTGTGATGGTTACTCTCATCGAGATACGAGGTACCTGGGACCCACAACGAGCTAGTGCCTAGGGGTTACTTTCCCATTGCCTGTGATCATTAGTTACTTTGTGCTTACAGTCATAATACAGTATGGTTTGATGGAAAATTCAATAGAATTGAAATTATTTTTAAAAGTTTTGATTCTTTTAAACAACCCACTTAAAAACTACTTTTATTTAAGTTGCATCTTTTAGAATTTGTTACTAGCATTTCATGTATTGAAAACTTGCATGATTTTGATCTTTGAATGTTTATCACATGGAATCTATTAGTGGTTATATCCTACTAGGATTTATCTCACACCCTAATTACACCTTTGGGTGTCAGTAGATTTGGTTATTTTTTCTATAGGATTGGGTACAACTTTTGTGCCAATAATTCGGGTTTTTAGCGGTCTATCATGATGCGATGTTGAGGAGATGGCTTGAGGGCGGTTCCTCTCACCATGTGGAGGTTCTTGGGCTGTCCTTTTTGGTTTTAATAATTTGTTATAGTCTTTTAGAGTCATTTAAAACCATATAATTCAGCTCTAAATTTTTTTAAAAGATGGTTTTGTTTGAAAAATCCAGATTGGTTTTGTTGGACTTGTTTGCCATTTTATGTTTATAAACATGGTTAAATCATTCCTAATTTTCGTTTTATGATACCCGGGAACTTGTGCTATCCCATGGGGATTGGGAATGCACTTCTAGCCTTGTCACGGGTCGGGTTTGGTGCCGGTTTTGATGGTGATCAAATTCGGTTCGTGACATGCACACAATGTGTTTTTTTAATCTTAAAAAATTAAATTATTCACTAATTTTTATTGATTTTAGTAAAATTTTTATATTAAATATTAAATAAAATGATTTATTATTCACATAATATTATTTCTAGACAAGAGATAAGAATAATTACATTTTTAATCTTAAAACTGTATTATTCTAAAAGGTGATTTTGTTACGTTTTTCCCACTTATTTTAGAATTATTTACCAAAATATTTTAGAAAATTTAATTATAAAAATAAACCTAATTTTTTTAATCATAATTTAAAAATTATATATGGATAAATTTTTGAATCTATTTTGAAAAGATTTTTGTTTACGAATAGTAAAAATAATGTTTTTATTCAGTTTTCTTTTCTATTCAAGGACTTTAAAAAGTTCTATTATATTTTGAAATTTTATTAAAATTAAAATTTATTCAATTATATTATAATTAATTTAATTTATATCATTATAATAAATTTTATTTTTATATTTTATTCGAAAAATATTTTACACTCAACAAAAAATTTCCTTTGGAAAATCATTTTTTTTCAATGCATTCGTGGATTAAAGTTTAAATTATTTTCTTTAAAATATATGATATGAAATTAGGAAAATGGATTCAATATTTTTAATCATAATAAATAATATTATATAATATTTTCAACTTAATTTTTTTTCATAATGATTAGTAAAAATAATAAAAATTTATTACATAGGTTAATGGTTAAACGAGTTTACTCGAGGCTAGAACCAATAGATAAGGGTATGTTTTCTAATTAAATATGTCAAAATAATTTTTAATGGATATATTTAAAACTTATCCTTTTAAAAATTATAATTTGATATCTTTTGGACTCATTTTTTTGGTAATTACTTTATCATTTTTTATTCTCTTGGGAAATTTCTAAGTGCTTTTAATGAAGGTCCTCTCCCCCACTTATAAAAGGGAACCTCATCCCCTCACTCCTTCACACCACTAGAAAAATATAGATCATATAAATCATGAAAAAATATATTCCAAATATCTTTATATATATTCTATAGGTGATGGAATTCCCAAAATACCATCCCTAGGGTCCTTAATAAGAGATCCAAAGAAGGTTATTCTAAGCGAACATAATTGTCTCCACTAAGATCACTCTTTTTTAATACTTATTTTACAAAATTTAATTATTAATTAACACAGACAATATAATAAAACATTATCTACCATATAATGAAAAATTTTATGTTTTTGTATAAATATTTATCCATATCCTTATCCATCAAATGGGAAACAAATCCAACACCCATGTGAACGATGAACTACTACCTCAAGAATCATTGTAAACTTTGTTCGATCACCAACTCACATAGATTGTAATAATGATGTAAATAATGAATATATATGATTCATATGATTTGAAATTAATTATTTTAAATTAGTATATCATCTACTTCCTTATCCTTTGACTAATTAACGGAATGATATCATCATTCATTCGTACGTATGACCTACCATCTCCCCAAAGCGATGTGATTAGTTTTCTATGTGAAACATAAATAATTTTTTATAAATAGTTATATAATGAATAAATGTTATATTATAAATATTAAAATAATTATTTTTAATAATTATCTATAACCTATGTACAAGAACTGAAATATTAGTTCCAAAACATTCCTGAGAACATAATGAATTTAAAACCAGAAACAATGGTAATAATGAAATATTATTAATGAACAGGTGGTAAAATTTTTTAGGAGAATTATATATGATATTATATATATATATGGTTTTTTATAAATTTATCACATGATTAAATCCATTACATATTAGGTTAAATCACATTTAACTACTGGGAAGTGAGGAGCATTTTCAGATCATTCAATCACTTAATGTAATTCACTAAACTACTTATTTTTGGTTGTTTTTATTTAATCTTGGAATGGAATACAATTTACTTTAAATAAAAGATAAAACTAACACGCAATGACAAAATTCAATTAATTAAGAAAGAACTGGGCCTTTATGGGTTGGTTTGGGGGTACCATCATTCTCTTTATTGGTATTGAAATTAAGTTTTATAATTCGATTATGAGATCTCATTTATGAATTACAATTATTTTATTTATTGGTGAGAAATATTGAATGAATTTATCAATATTAACTTCACCGGCTCCTATAATCAAGGTTGATGGCACACCTTGATTGAGAGTGTGACATCTTCCAAGACCAGGCTCCATCGTATGCCATTTAAACCACTGAATGGTTCAAATCCATCGTATGAAGTACTTGTATCTAGTATAAGGGAAAGAAAATATTTAATATAAGAATAGAAATGAGTTTGAGATTAGTGTTGTGGTGGACGATCGCCACACCTGTGTACATCACTCTTGCTCATTACAAACTTAATAAAATATAGGAATTTAAGAACAAAATAACTGAAATTTCCACATACCTCCCCTGGGCCAAGTCTCAGGTTAACCCCTAATATTTGTGGGTAAGAGGTCATGGTGGATAATATGATAAGAATAAAAGAATAAAAGGAGAAAAGAAGAAGTATAAAACATGGTGGATGGGTGGACACAAAAATAAAAATATTGCATTAATATATTAGAAATATAAATTACAATTGAAAAACAAAAAAATAAACAAAAAAATAAATTAAAATGAAATGGGGAAGATTTTTGGATGTACTCCGTTGGTGGAGATCTCATCCTTGGTGACTTGAAGGAATGGATGGAGAATGGGATGATTTGGGTAGGAGGTGAGGGACTCCTTTTATAGGAAGAATTCTATCCTCTGAAGGTTTTCACATTTTTTACCTAGTAAATGGACGTTTCACGTGAGAAACCCTTCTTCAAAGATTTTCATAAATATGTTTTCAATTCACCCACCATATTTCAGCTCCATTGGACACCTGATGAAGGAGTTATGAATTTTTCATTGAAGGTTTCTGTTTCTGGATGAAGATTCGAGGAAGGTTCCTCCAAAATTATGTCATTTAATGGCCGCCTTAATGACCTCAAAACTTATCCAAATTTGTTTTAGATCCGGTAATAGATATCCTCATGCTATACTAGGTTGAAAAACCTCATTTGGATGTGTTTAGGCCGAGTTTGGTTTCTGTTATGGTGGTGGGGTCCACACTGTCTGCCTGGAAATATTTTTAACTTTAATTAATTTTTAGTTGATTTAGATGGCCGAATCAGCTCCTGGTCCAGAAGAAAAAGTTGAAGGAAATAAAATCAGGATTCTAAAAAATTTTAATCACAAAATTTGGATTTATATTTTTCATGAAATGACTAAAATACCATTGATGTAAAAATCTGTCTAAAATCCAGAATTATGCGTTTCTCACCATATTTCTCAAAACACATCATAAATCCAAAATTGATTCATATAAGCTCAAATTGATTATTTGGGATGATTAAATATATATAAATTAATAAAAAAATGTATAAAATATTAGCTTTTTTAATTCCTCCACACTTAAACTATTCTTGTTCTCAAGCATAAAATCTTAACATGGAATTTAGATGACACCAATGTTACCAATATTCCAATTCCAAAGTAATAAAATTAAATAATTTTCAATGTAAAATAAAATATTCCAAAGTCCACATAAAATATCAATTGTATTTCCCATTTTTCAAAGAAACAACTAAATCATGTATTTTACTTTTCCCCTTTGAAAAAATGGAACTTCTTCTCTCTTTTATTCAAGCTTCTCAATTCATTATTATTGAGCATGACACATCACGATTTACCTCACCTTGGAATTTTTCCTCTCATCTCTCATTATACAATTCAAGTACAGTTATGTTCTTATCATGAGAATAATCACCTTATCTATAATCTTGTAAATGAACTACTTTCTCTACTTTGTAAAGACAAAAGGCACATAAAATCATGAGGACTTGCAATAAAGGTTCAAATGAATCTGAGGCTTAAGGTTGGTAGGATTTGATGATTTAAAAACTAAGGTTCAAGAGGAGACTAATCTATGAAGTACAGTGCATGATATTAAAAGAAAAAGTGTAATTAAATTCTCCCCTTCAAAGTATCAACACCCACTTCCCAAAACTCAAAGAAAAGGTTACGATCATGTAAGCATAATGGATGATTTGTGTACCCTCTTGATTTTTTTTGTAATTTTTTCCTTTTTTTGAAAATTATGATTAGGAAAAACCTTACATCCATCACCTAACCACGTATGGTCATAAGATCGTTGGTCTGGAAAATGGTGATTTTTGGTTCTCCCAAATCACAACCAATTTTTTTATTTTTTTGGATCTTTTTGTCTTTTTTTTCATTTTTTTTCAATTCAAGAGGGTAAAGCAATAGATTATAATAAATGATTTTACAACCTTTTAAAATTTCCACAATAAAATCCCCACACTTCTTCCTTACATTGTGTATCAGCCCATCCACCATGATTCTCTTTATCCCAACACTTTAACTTCAAAATATCATGCAAATACCTAGAGTAAGGTAGGAATGAATAAAAATGGCTTGAAAGATAGATCATCCCTATAAAGGTAATTCATGGTCTCTATGGGTTAAAAGAAGGATTGATGTAAAGGTGGTATTTTAAGGATAAGGGATTTTAAAAAGGTGCCTCAATCATTTTGAATTTGTTTTTGCATAGTCATAGCTTCGAAAAGTTCAAATATAAGTTCTGGTTGGTGACATGTCCCAAGATCACTCAAGAAATATTCTCAAGAATAAATAGGAAGTACTTGGTCTATAAATACTCTTAGGAATGAGACATATGATATTGGAAAGTAACTCAAGGAATGATCAATAATAAAAAATTAATTCACATGAATTTCAGAAATTCAAAGCATGAAAGATGGTGGGGACATTTTTTTACAAGAATTATTTAATTCCATCAAATCATGAGTCATCATTTCAATATCTATGATTCATATTTAAGAAATTCAATTATGAATTTCAATTATTTAATCATATAAACATTGAAATCTAAAACATGGAAATGATAGGTTCCTAAGAAACTCATGTCTCCTAGATAAGTTGAGTAAAACATTAATTCAAGTGTGGGCATGCAATTTTATATTTAAAGTTCAAAACATGATGTGGACTAAAATGTAGAGAGTTTAAAAGGTAAAACACTCCAAGTGAACTCCATTTTTCAATGAAATTTAGACCTTCCCCTTCAATTTCTAGGGTTTTCTTCGACCATTATGAACCTATAAAAGAAAAAAACTCAATTAAGCATAAGGATCATCTCATTTAAGCTAAAAAAAGATAGAGGGAGTGGGATGCATGATTTATTACATCTAAGAAAATAAATTGACTTATGATTTCCTAGAAAGAAGGTAAAGATAAATATTTTTATGATCCTCCAAGTGGGCCCTGAATTTTTACTACCTCTATAGAGAAGTACTGGCTGTTATCCAAAGTCTGATGGAGGATGAAGCTTCTTTGATTGGAACCAACGCATGTGGCTTCTCCCAACTTGTTCTTCATCCTTGTTCTTGAGGGATGATCTATGGAAAGAGTACACCACATCCTCCCCCTTTACAATGAGGTATAGATTGCATGGTGGGGTAGGATAAAATATGGACCATCCTCTTACTTGGTTTCTACTTGTGAAACCTTCTTAACTTCCAGTGCTCGCTTCATGGGGGCTGCATGAAGAGAAGCCTCTTGTCTGATTTTCTTAGGATCAGCTACCTGGATCTCTTAATGGGGCTCCTCCAATGCATGTTCATTGAAATCAGGGAGCTACATTTGTTCCTCAACAGGTGAATGTCCACTGTATTCTTCATCTTCTTCCAAGGCATAGAAAAAAATATCTAATTTTTTATAATCAAAACAAGAGGGAGTGATATACAAATAGTTTTCAAAAAAATAAGAAGAGATGGGGTCAAAGAAAGGTTTCACTCCCTGTGTTGGTTCATCTTCAATCTCTACCTCAGTGGTAAGTGCTTCTTGGAGTATGATGGTGGAAGGTGAAGGTAGGTATTCGGGCTCCTCTACCTCGAGTCTGGCCCCAAGTTCATGGATGTATTCTGTGAAATACGGGAAGACTAGGGGCACTTCCTTCTTGGCCTCGAATCTTTTTAAGTCTGTTTGAAGTTCATCGCCCATCTCCATCAAGTCTTTCACGTAGATCCATGTTTTAAAGCCACTTTGAACATTCTTGACCATTATCATTAGTGCATCAGCTCTTTGTTGGAGAGACTCCTTAGTGTAGTTGTTTTCTTGCACCTGTGAGTAATTTTCAGTCCATTTAGAATAATAATCATTTGAATTCATCATGGAAAGTTTTTTTTAAAAGAAATGAAATATAACTATGATGTGAAAATATAAAAAGTAAATGAATAATTGATTGGATCTCTGGAAACGACACTGGTTTTGACGCACACCTATCGTAGGGCGTAGAAAAAGCGTATTTTTGTGTTTTCCAAGTGTAGCATAGAGGCTGACCAGGGTCGTCTCACTTGAGTAGAATTTTAAGATCATTAAATCACTTAATCTAATTTACTAAACTACTTATTTTTGGTTGTTTTTATTTAATCTTGTAATGGAATACAATTTAATTTAAATAAAATATCAAACTAACATGCAATGACAAAATTAAATTTATTGAGAAACAACTAGGTCTTTATGGGTTGGTTTGTGGGTTCCATCATTCTCCTTGTTTGTATTTAAATTAAGTTTGATAATTCAATTATGAGATCTCATTCATGAATTACTATTATTTTATTTTATGGTGTGAAATATTGAATGCATTTAGCAATATTAACTTCACCTCCTCCTATAATCGAGGTTGATGGCACACCTCGATCGAGAGTGTGACATCTTCCAAGACCTGGCTCCATTATTTTCCATTTCAACCACTGAATGGATCAAATCCATCATATGAAGAGATTTTATCTTATATAAGGGTGGGAAATATTTAACAAAAGAATAGAAATTAGTTTGAGATCAGTGTCATGGTGGACAATCTCCACACCTGTGCACATCACTCTTGCTCATCACAAACTTAAAAAAACATAGAAATTTAAGCACAAAATAATTAAAATTTTCCAGATACTTCCCCTGGGCCAAGTATCATGTTAAAACCTCATATTTGAGGGTAAGAGGTCACGGTGGAAAATATTTGAAGAATAAAAGAAGAAAATAAGGAGAAAAGATGAAGAAGAAATCATGGTGGATGGGTGGACACAGAAATAAAAATAATGCATTAATCTATTAGAAATATAAATTACAATTGAAAACCAAAACAAAAATAAAGAAAATAAATAAATTAAAAATAAATAGGGAAGATTTGTGGATGGAATCTCATGGTGTAGATATCCGCCTTGGTACCTTGAAGGAATAGATGGAGAATGAGATGATTTGAGAAGAAGGTGAAGGCCTCCTTTTATAGGCAGAATTCAGTCCTCCATTTTTTTTGTGTTGTTGTCCTATTAAATGGCAGTTTCACACGTGGAACCCTGCTTGAGAGGTGTTGATAAATATTTTTTCCGTTCACCCTCCATTTTTCAGCTCCAGTGGACACTAGATGAAGGTGTTATGAAGTTTTAATTGGCGGTTTCTGTTTCTGGATGAAGCTTACAGGAAGGTTCCTCCAAACATATGTCATTTTATGGCCGCCTTAATGACTTCAAAACTTACCCAAATATGTTTTAGATCCGGTCCTAGATATTCTCATGCTATCCCAGGTAGAAAAACCTCATTTTTATTTGTTTAGGTCGAGTTTGGGATCCATTATGGTGGTGGGATCCACGCTGTCCGCCCGAAAATATTTCTAACTTCAATGAATTTTTAGTCCCTTTAGATGGCCTAATAATGTCCTGGTCTAGAAGAAAAAGTTTAAGGAAATAAAATAATTATTCTAAAAAAATTTTAATCACAAAATTCAGATTTATATTTTTCATGAAATGACTAAAATACTCTTGATGTAAAAATCTTTCTAAAATCCAGAATTATGCGTTTTTCACTATTTTTCTCAAAACACATCATAAATCCAAAATTGATTCATATAAGCTCAAATTGATTATTTGGGATGATTAAAAAAATTTAAATTTATAAAAAAATGTGTAAAATATTAGCTCTATCAGGAAGCGTGAAGTAAATTGTTTTCTTCTGAATTTACACTCAGTTGAGACAAATTTATTACTAGGAACCTTTTTTATTTTATTTTGTTTATATACAAGAATTTTAATTTATTAAACATGAATTAATATTTATTCATAATTATAGATTTTTTAATTAAATCCTATTTTGTCAAGGGGTTACAATTTAAAACTTACAAATATAATAAGAATCTATTTTACAGTCTTACATTTTTTTGGGATCATTTTTTATTTTCAATGAAGGAATCTGATCATTTATCCTTGATAAGATCCAATAATTATATTAAACACTGGATATTTAAGTATTTTACATATTTTTCCCTATATTTTACTCTCTTTTGAACTTGAATCATGCCAATAAATGATTAAAATAAAAACCAATTTATTTCTCTTTTAATCAGATAAATTTACTTCCATGCCCATTTTTTTCATTTTTTCTTACAAAATTCATTTTATTCACTCAATTGATTTGTTAAGGAAATTTTAATTTATCCTTTAATTTTAAATAGGTTGCTAAATTAATTATTAAAATGTTTTTAAGGGGTTGATTTGAACTTTCTTTACAAAAAGTCAAAAGGAATGTTTTTACGCATACAATGATAACACACTTCCCTACTATTGTAACCATTTTTCAAAAATTTTACTTCATATACATGTTTTGAATGATTTTATAAAGAAAAATATTTTATTGAATAATATTAAAATATTTCTCTCATATTTACTTTATTCTTGAAAATGACATGATTTTGTAACACACCTATATTCCAAGTGAATAGATAGTCATCTCTTGTCCCATATTAATTTTGTGCTATTAAACATTATCATGAAATATTAACTTTATTGTGATTAATGTACATTATTTTTTTCTAAAATATCAATATCCATTAACATGGAAATTATTATATCTTAAAATTTATGACATTTCTATATATGTTTTTTTAATGATATTTGATTGCTTAGGGAAATATTGATATGTCATATTCCTTATTCGAAAGTAACATTTTTTTGATAAGGAATATTTCCCATCAATTAAATCAATTATTCAATATATAAGGGATGTGTTTTACATATAGTAAATATTGTGGCATAGAATTATATAGCCACATGATTCATCGATGGGTCTCATCATACAAATCACTTGGCCAAATTAAATTGGTATTTATCTATTATTTTAAAATATCCTTGTGAAAGGACATGATGATAGAGATATCATTATTTTAGTGATCAGAACATATAATAGTAATAATTTAATTCATTCATAATTCATTTATTATTATTATTATCATTGAAATTATTTCATTAATATTATCCGTCGTTTCTTTCCATGCTCATGTTATTGACTAAAAGGAATGCATTTCCAATTAGTTACCTAAACGTATTTATTATTCCTTATATAGTCATGATTTCTTCTATTTTATGTTACACTTACTAATAATTTGAGGTCAACAATATTTTTTTACTTTTCCCATGATATGGAGATGAAATGTTTGAGAGATTTTCAAGGATTCATAGAATTATCTTTTTTTATGACTTATATTCCATTCCCAATGTAAAATAAGTATCACATATGTATACGGTACTCCTATATTATGGAAATGATTGGTTCTTCAATATTTAACCCATGTATATATTAAAATGTAATAATATAGACACTAGGAATGGGTCATTGTATTCAAGGTTGTTACAGTTCGTATCATAGAATGTTTAGTATAAACCTTGGGAATAAGATATATAAAAACATAGATTAGGGAACATAAAAAAATTTTAGGCTTTGAGGGAAAGTATAGAAGAACATACAAAAGTTTTGTTAATGAATATATTATGTGTTATTTCCTACTAATAAATACATGTATACATACTAAAAGTGTATGTATCAATAGAATATTTGTACTTAGGGGTAATAAATATTAAAATAAAACATTTCTATTTGATGTGATTATCACCTAGTGCATAAAAATGGGACTAGGTGCACAACATGTTTTGAAATCCCAAATCATAGGCCTTGGTTAATTCACATTTTAATTATAATACTTTATGAAATATTTGAATATATGATGAAAATTAATTACCAATATTAAACCATAGGTTCTATAGATTGAATTTATAGTTTCATGATTTATACATCCTGTAAATTATTTTCCATAATTATGATTTCTTTGTTACTCACAACATGATTTTAGGTTTTATTCAATTGATATAACTATTTGGAATGATGTTAATGATGAATGAGATGGAAAATATAGTCATTATAAGAAACCAAATGGGATTAGGAATAAAGAAAATGATATTATGATGATTTCTAATCAATTATCCTGATATATGATTAACAACATACACCTTAACCAACTCCCAGACTCACCTATGCAGATAAGGATGGATTTATCTAAAATATTGAGTTAGGGAGACCATGGAGGAATAATGTTTTAGTTTCCTTCATGAAAGAAATTGGGAAATTGACATGCATTATAATGTCTCAAAATAATATAAAGAAGTTTTATTTGTTTAAAATAAGGTCATAGTGTAATGAATTTCCATGGAAAAGGGATGTGTCTAGTAGGGAGAAATAAATTTCATACTATGGATCCATTTATAGTTAGTTGTATTATATGTGGGGAACCTATCATTTTCAAAGTCAATTCCTATTTCAATGGTCAACTAATATGATAAAAAAGACATATCTTATACCAATCATAGATGTAAAAGTGTTGAAGTATTTATGTACTGGTATTTAAGAGTTATGTTGTATAATTTTTTTATCAGTTGTATTTTTATCATTAGAATAAAAAAAATATAATGATTTTGTTAATTTTTGGAAGCATATATGTTTTTATCTATGACTAAGTTAAGAGTTATGGATATGATAATTGGTTTATGATTTTATGGTTGATCATATATTCAAAGTCATAAAAACCCCTTTAAGGTTTTAAGTAATGAGATTTTCATGTGATTAAAGAAATTTTGGGAGATATGTTATTGGGATGAGGTATATATACGCCTTATGTTCAACTTGATGTATTATTTTAAGAAGAAGGCTCTTGAAACTGATATTTTTATGAGAACCGATTATCACCCATAATCCAATTTACTCTTCAAAATTAATTTTCAAACATTAGATGTCATTTTGGGGTCATTCTTTCTTGACTTTAACATGTATGGGTTCAGTACATACCTTTTTTAGAATTTACCTATAACAATAGCTTCCATTCAAGTAAAAAAACTGATGTCTAATGATGCATTATATGGAAAGATATATGTTACTCTAATTTATTCAGATGGAGTTGTTGAAAGGATACTTGTTGGATTATAACTTTTTCTAGAGAAAATGGAAAAGGTAAAGGCGATTCGAACCCCCATTGAAGAAGCTCCAGTATGTAAAATAGGTATGCCAATAACCAGACGAAATATTTTTAATTTGAAGTGGGAGATAGTATTTTATTCAAAATATTTACATGGGAGGGTGTTATAATTTTTTTTATGAAACAGAAACTAATCCCTAGGTATATTAGACATTTTGATGTTAGAGAAATAATTTGTGAAGTGGCTTACCATCTCCCAATTCCACCAAGCCTCTTTAAAGTACATGATATGTTCCATATATAATTTTTAAGGAAATAAATTCCATACCCAATTCATGTTATCAAAAACTAAAAAAAATATAATTGGAACCTAATATATCATGTTTTGAAAGGCTTATCTAGATTCTGGACACTAGAGAATATGTGTTTAGGAATTAGATTACTTGTATGTTAAATGAATTTGGATAAATCACAAGATATAAGAGGTGAATTGAGGACTTAAATAAATTAAGATGACAAAATACCCAAATCTGTTCATGTGGTGTCATTGTGTACATTTCAACAATGAAATTTTTGAAGCAGGTAAGAATCTTACACCCTGATACTTTAGGTTCAATTTATTTTTAAATATTTTTTTCATATATTTCAATTCATGAAACCTACATTGTAAATGAACAATAATGTTGTGTATTTTTGTAAGTGATCCATTAAATTGGTGTGTATTAATTAAGAAAAATATATTACGAAATGTACATGGTTTAAACATGTATAAATAAATTCATTATTTATCACTTTTTTAGAAGTGAAAATATAATACATTGGAATTTAATAGAAATGTTCCTTCTGAAAAAAATGATTTTATGTGTATAATTTATTTTCATATTAATAAATTAAATTAATCTCTACAGTTGAATTATTTTAATTAAATTTATATATTATATGTTAAATAAATAAATTTATTATTGAATATAATATTTTTTATAGTTATTAGATAAGAATAAATATTGTTTTATGGCTAAAAACTTATTTTTATAAAAAATGGCTTCATCGCATTTCTGACTATTATTTTAATTTCATTTCTATATTTAGAAACGTTATTTGAAAAATTTACATCATATTTAAAATAATAATCTCAAGATTATTTTATAGTGTATTCTGGATAATTTTTTTAAAAATTCAATTTTTTAATCAATTGTAAAAATAATAATTTTTATTTAAAAAAATATTTTCATTTAATGCATTTACAAAGTAAAATTTTAGATTAATTTATTTTAAAAGTAAAATTAGATCAATTATTTTATATTTTTTCTATTTTAGGTAATTTTAACCAATTTTATATTTTTATTTTATATAAAAATGTTTTATACTGAAGAAATATTTTCCCTTGGGAAACCATTTTTTCTCGACGCTTTTTTGGGTTATTTTTTTTTTATTTCTATAAATTAAATTTGGGATAATGGATTCCATATTTTTAATCATAAAAATTAATATTATTTAATATATTAAATTTAGTTTTTGTTAATAATAAATGGTAAAAATAATAAAAATTAATTACCCTAGTTAAAGGTTAAAACATGTTACTAGGGGTTAAAACAAGGATAAGGATATATTTTTCAATTATAATTTAAAATTTTAATTATATATCCATGTTTCAACCTTATAAGTTATAAATTTATAATATAATTTCATTTGGATACATATTTTGGGAATGAAATTATCATTTTTTATTCTCTTGGGAAATTTCTATGTGGTTTCCAAGATAGTCCCCGCCACATATAAAAGGGGCCACTACGCTCACTTATTCACACCATTAAGGCCATCTATATTGAAATAAAAATGAATAAATAAATCTAAATAATATTTATCCACACTATATAGGTTATAGTATTCGAAAAATACAAACCCTAATGTTCTTATAAGAGAACCAAAGAAGGTTCTTTGGAGAGAAGTTAATTTTATTTACTAAGATAATTCTTTTTTTACTTCTTCTTTTAATGTCATAAATTATTTATTAAAAATTAAAATATAATAACACCATTATATGCCATAGAATGAGATTTAATTTTAGTTATGTAATAATATTTATCCATCTCCTTCACCTTTAAATGGGAAACAAATCCATCTATCATGTTTACGACAGACTACCACCCCACGAATCGTTGATTTGTTTGCATCATCGAATCACATGGATAGTCATAATGATGGAAATAATGAAAATATATCATACATATATTTTTTTAAATATATAAAATTAATATATCATCCAATTCCTTACCCTTTCACACATTAAGGGAATGATATCATCACTCATACATAAGTGTGACCTACTATCACCTTGAAGCGATTCAATTCATTTTCCCTGTCCTACATTAAATAATAGTTATCAAAATATATATAATGAATAGATGTGACATTTAAAAAATTAATATAATTATGGATATTATGGATCTATATCCTATTAATAATAACTAGAACATTCAGGACAAAACATGTATGAGAAAATAAAGTAATCATCATCCAAAATAAAGGTAATAATGAAATATTATAAACAAAAGGGTTGTAAAATTTTATAATAGGATCATATATGAAATTATAAATATGAATATGGATATATAATAAATTAATATCATACTAAAAATAATAATTCAAGAGTTTAAATAATTTTTAACAAAAGGGGAGGATGATGTGAAGGATGTCATCTCAATTCACACTCCATTATGTCATATTTGTTATTATGTAGATATTCACTTTTATGTGGTGTATATAATCCCCTGTTAATATATTTAAAAAAATTACCAATAAATCCTGATGATTAATTATTCAATTATTTTTTAATATTTCATTGGGTTAAAATTTATATGTTATCAAAGTGGTAAGAATATATTTTACAATCTATCTTTCATTTGGTATTTATTTTATTTTTGTTGATAGGATCATATAATTTATCCTTCATATGATCTAATAATTTTCATATAAATTGAATTTTAAATTATTTTTAATATTTTATTCCAAATTTACTCTATTTTTAAATTTAATCAAGAAAATAAATGCTTAAAAGAAAGAGTAATTTTATTTCTCTTCTAATCAAATATATTTTTCTTCTATGTCCACGTTTTTCAATTTTTTTTCAAAAGTAACTTTATTTTATACAATGATTTATTATGACCATTGTATTTTATCCTTGAAAGTTAAATTTTTTAAAGAAATTTTCCTATGTTTTTAGAGGACAAATTTTCTTTTTTATTTACAAAAATTCAAAAGGAGTGTTTTTTATATATATAACAACAGAAAAAAATACCCACTTCCTTTAATATTTTCTGAAATTTATCATGGATGAATGGCCTAAAGGATTTTTTTTGATAATCCACATTGAAAATGGTGAGGGGGAAACCTTAAAAGCCCCGAAGGGTTAGAATCAATTACATGAACTGTAGGTCTTATAGGAAATCATCCAGACAAGACAACTTACAACTGCTCCTCCCAAGTACATATCATGATATCTGTACTCCCCCTTCACAAGGCTTGTCATCTAGTTGTCCTATATAGAGCTGCATAGGCCCAGTACCCATGAAAATTCCATACCCTCTCATTCTTCCAATTACGGTTATCTCTTCTCTTATTAATGTACATGCTCTGATCCTCTCGAGCCTTGTCCCTTGTAGTCTGACTTGTACATTTGCATATTCGTGTGGCCCAAAGGCCTTGGGCTGGCCTAAAGGACTTGGGTGGCCCAAAATCCTTGGAGGACCCGATGACCAAACCGGTGGCCCTAAGGCCCAGATGGATGAATAGTTCCAGATGCTACAGTACCAAATCGTACTTGCGACAGTATCAGCTAGATTACTGCTACAGTAACCCAAAAATATGTCTCTACCCAAATTTTATCTTGAGTCTCTGGTATTCACTTGATGAGTCCACACTAACCAGGATGAGGCTCATGTGCTTATGAAATTTCTCTTCATTTACAAATTTTTAGTGGTCTAATAATAATACTAATATTTTAGGAAGCCAAATTTTTATTTTTGGACCCCATTCCCCTAATTATTCCAAAGTACATGTTTTTATTACAAACCAATATTCTAGATTAAGGGATGTCCATTTCATACCCATTAGTACTATTTTCGTTGATAACTTTATCTTGAAACATTAAGTTTATTTTTTATTACATTTACCTTAAAAAATAATTTTTTATCATTTGTATTATTAATTATAAAATTTCACATCATTTTTACATATGGAGTGTTAATTTGATATTTATTTGATTTAATAGGAAAATATTGATATTCTATATACATTATTCAATATAGAAATTTATTAGTATAGATTATAACTCATGAATTAAATAGATCATTGGACATATGAGGAATTCAGTGGAATTATAGTGATGTTTGGGGCTCGTAATTATATAGCCCTTAGATTCATTGATAGGACTCATGAGATAAATTAGTTGGACAAATTAGATGGGTCTTTACCCTAAGTTTTTAACTATCATGGTGTGTGGTCTTGAAAGTAAGGATATCCTAATTTATGATATCATGATGTCCAATAGTATTCATTTTTGTTATTGGAAATTCATTTATTATTATTATTATCCATGATATTATCTCATTGATAGTATCTATGGATTCATTTTGTGATCATGTTATTGACTAAATGTATTGTGCTTCGAGTTAATTACCTTAACATATTGATTATTCCTTATTTATTCAGGAAAGTTTCCACTATATATAACCCTTATTGATAATATTAACTTACCCTTTATTTAGTTTACTTTATGAAGGATATGAAGTTGAATTATTGGAATAAATTTCAAGAATTTTTAGATTTTTTTATTATGTTTTATATATTTTCCAAATGTAAAATGAGTATCATATATCTATCTAGTTCTCAAAGACTACTAAACTGAACATTCTTCCATGATTGGATCCCCCATGTATCTATGCTAATGTAATATAGTAGACATAAGATCTAAGTTACTAGAGTTGGGTTGTTACAATAACCTCTGTTTATCATTATGTCAAAAAATTCAAGATAATAAAACAATGAGAATTATATTTTTAAATTTTCTTTGAATAAAATAATATAAAAGTAAAAATAAATTCCAAATGAAAACAAAATATCATAGATTCAAATATTAGATGAGTATGAATGAAATAGGTTAACATAATAAAATTAAGTCAAGTGTTAGGTTCATTTTCTTATCATTAAGATACTATTTTTAACTATAATTGAAAAGATTTACCCTTACCCTGGTGAAAATGAATTACTATAGTTATTATTTATAATGAAAAAAATAAAAAGGAGTTAATATACAAATTTTTTATCTCTCTATTTAAAATATGGAATCCATTTTTCAAGATTCCATTTCAATAAATGGAAATAAATAATATCAAATCAAAACAGAAAATGTAATGAAAATTAGTTTTTGAAAAAAATTCCTTTTCATACATAAAAGTGTATATATAACAAATTAAATCATTAAATTGATTCCAATGAACATAAATGAATTATTAATCATATATGAGAACTAATTTTTATTTAAAATTATTTTTTTAAAAGGTAACTTCATGATTTCATAAAACAAAAATATAGTTTTCTATAAAAATCAATATTTTATCTATTCACTAAAATATTAATCTCTTTATAAAAATCATCAAATTTTACTTTATTTAATTTTTTAAATTATTATTTAGAAAATGATATTATTTTTAAAAAATACTAGTTTTTGATGTTACAGAAATTAATAATAATATTTTCGCAAAAAAATCATTTTTGAAGAAAAAATATTTTAGTCGAAAAAAATAACTTTACAGAAAATTGAGTACTTATTTCATAATAATGAATCAATTTATTTTTCTTTATTAGTTCCCCTATATGTGTAGTAATTTTGGTCAATATTATTTATACACCCTAATTCAAAGGCGAGTTTATTTCATGTATATTTAAATAATAAAATTTTTGTTGTTTTTTTGGATTAATGTTGTGTGTCGTATACACTATCGAATATAGTGATATTTTAAAATCTTGGGATGTAAAATTATCCCCACCTAAGAAAACTTCATCTTCAAAATTTTAACTTACCCTCAATAATGAAGGGTTTTACATTTTAAGTTTCCATTTTACCAAACTGACATCATAAAAATGGTTAATAAAATATCATCTTGAAAAGAGGGAAATATAAATATGACGGTCACATGGAATAACAAAGAACTAGGTTTAAAATAAGAAAATTATTTTGAAGTGAAAATATGGTCTTGTAGGAGAAAAATACCACCTAAGAAATATTAGGGAGTGATAGAGAACATGGTCCAAAGAATATTAATGAACCAAAAATAATAATAAATTTTTGACGTGTGAAAATGGAAACTGATTGATTAGAAATGTGGTAATATGATAAATTTTTTATTTCAATATGTAACACCCCGAGCTTCCACGATACGCTTCTCTTTCAATAATGCAATAGCTTGCATTGTACGCAAGTTTGAGTTCTAACACACCGCGACCAATCAAAGTAGCCGTTATGAATAGTAATACCTAATTTTTGATTTTTTTTTTTAAATTTTATCTTGCCAAATGGACTTCATTTTTGGATTCGGAATATCAAAATTAGCCTATGTTGAATTTTTGGTATTTTTCTGAGAACTTCCAATTTTCTATGAATAGTGAAAAATACATAATTTTTTTTTAATCAAAATAATTTATAGTGATAAATTATACTATTGAGCGGTTTTAAAGTATAATTAGAATATATTTTTACCATTTTATCCAATGGTGTTCATTAGAATTAATTTCACTTGAAAATTGGACATAAACAATTGTCAATATTTTGATATATATTGTTTCTTAAAAACACGCTATTTGTTATGACAATGGGAATTAATTATGAAATTAAGTAATGCAACTTATATGTTTGGAATTTTTTAAAATATACATCATTTTTGAATTCGGAATATCAATTATAGCTTAGGGTGAAATTTTGGCATTGTTCTGAAAAACTTCAATTTTTGATGAATAGTGAAACCACTAAGTGGTAGTTAAAAAACTGATTTTTTGTTTAAATGAAACATTACCACTTCTGTGATTTGATTTTCAAAAATTCGACATACATGGTTGTCATTAGGAAGTAAAATGTGGTTCAATGGGATTAAAATAATATTTTGGTGAATAGTAACTTTTATGTTTAATTAATCGCGATTAAAGGTAATTAGTGAAATTTAAGGTATAAATTGTATTATAAAAATATGGAATGACATTTAAACTGGTCCTACCGCTATTTTATGAGTCATGTCCAACCAAGAAAATCCATGGGTCAACTTGGGGACCCCATGGAGCCACGTTGGTAGGAAAATGATATAAATAACTTTTATTTAATGTTAAAATAAAAATGTCACAAACATAAGTTGTTTTACTAAAACAATTTTTAAATGGGGTTATACAAGTCATATTTTTGACTATAAATATTAATTAGAAAGATAAAAAGATTTCCTACATCATGATAGTTTTTTTATAATTTTTAGACATTACATAAATTAAATTATTTATGACACCATGATGATGTAGCGATTACCTCATTAATTAACGATTTAAATAAAATGAAAAGATAATGTAAAATCCAAGGCTTAAACTTTTCAAAAACCTATTGGATGAATAGATTTAGAACCCATATCACCTTATCCTCAAAGTATATAAGTGTGGGACCTTTAAAATCCGAAACTCATTATATAATAAAGTGACATTTCATTACTTTCCAAGAGTGCCCCTCCTCTCCACTTATAAAAGGCCCCCACCACTACCACCTTACTCACACTTTCAAAGCATTTTGGCTCGGCCAACCTCTGCCCAAATACTCTCCCAAATTCCCTCCCTTACTCCTAGAAGCCTCACTTTGGGCATAATTCTTCCCAAGGAAGCCTTTGGCTCAAATCAAAAGAGTTAACCAATTTTAAGGTAATGTCTTCTCTTATGTTATTTTGTTTTATTTTGCTTATCCAACCCCCTAAACTCTTTTTATTAATTTATTTTGTAACAACAAAAGTATCCTAAATATAATAGGATGTTGTTTTAAGAATTATTCGAGCTATAATTACACACACCTACATCTAATGGTTAAAGAACATACTGTTTCTGTGGATGGTGAATTTCGGCCTCACGAAACGATGATTGTTCAACACTCGTATAACACCTTCAAAGGTGGCCATTAAGATGTCACTATATTTATATATATGATATATATTATGTTTATGTTTTACTTAAGGTTCTGTATTTTTCATTTATGGCATACCTTTGTTGTTTCCATTATGGGTAAACGCGATATTTTCATTTTAGGAAGTGCGGACTACCGCCCCCTCAAAGTGATTTGAATCGTTAATCCCATATGTGGATGTATAAAGGATGGAGTGAATGATATTATATATGATATTATAATGGAATTATAATATACCTTTATATCATTATTATTTCATTAAATACGAAATAGAAATGAAAGTAGTGTTCATGCGTACGTACGGCTTACCATCTCCATGAACAGTGCATTTCATTTCTTACCTCTAAACGTTATGGAATAATATAAATGCATGTATATAATGGATATATATGAGATATATGATATCTATATCAGGAATATAATTCTGGATATAATGGATATATCACCACATGAACACCTTGTAATTATGAGAAGTTTATTTTTGACTCAAGTACCAAAGATCGACAAAACGACCGTTATTAACTTAAAAAATTACATAATGTTCACAACATGGTAATAAGTGATATAAAAGGAATAATGAACTTGAAAAAGGTTCTTAAGAAGGTATAGATTAACTCTAGTTTATTATTCAGGAGGTTACAGAATGAACGAGTCAAGTCGGACACGAGGTAAGGGAACTTCTTAACCCGATATCCATTCTTTGGGTTAAACTCCTACATTCAAATTATGTCATGATGTCCTATCTTTTATTTGTACTTTATTTATGTGTAATTATAGTGAATAAACATAATATATCTACTTTATTTAAAAAAAATGATCTTTGTAAGGGTCTTCTTCTCAATCTCCTTTCATTGAGGCATATTTTGTTTTATACACAACTTTCTTTTATACGGTGTATAAACCCCTTTGACTTTAATGTTTATTCAAAAGGAATATTTTTTATACGAAGCGTTTTACTAAACTACAAAAAAGGGAATGCTTTTCTTGCCATACATACGCGACGACAATGACTTCTCCGCTGCCGTAACCATTATTTGAGTTTCGGCTTCCTCTACAAGCCATAACTTTTTTTAATGAAAAATAAATACAAAGGTTTAACTTTCTTTTATTTTGGTATTGAAAATGGTTTTGAAAGTGTTTTTATTATATCAATGTTTTGTATTGATATATTGTGATTGAAATGTGTAAATGTTATTTTTCATTTATGCATGTTTTATGTGATACGATTATGTTATGGTTTGTGATATGTTTAAACCTATTCATATGAGGAATGCATTGGACTTAATAAGTGACGGGTGGAGCCCGCTATAGCTCCGTGATGCATCAGTAGGTCTCATGAGACAAACTAGTGTCTTGGCACGAGGCCTTGACAAAATATTATTTGTGGTCTTGGCACGAGGCCTTAGCTACATGGTTATGATAGTCCGACATTATGCATTACATCATTGTGAAAGTGGTTATTGATATTGAATGTGATTATTCGACTAGTAGAATATCAATGTGAGTAAGTAAATGGCATTATTTAATTTTATTTTTGCCATATTATGCTGAAGTTAAAGTTTAAAAAGGATTTTGTTTTAGTTATACATTTCCTTAAATGTTAATGTTTATTTTCAAAATCTTCCGCAATATTGTTATCCTTACTGACCATCTGAGCTCACCCCTTTCAATGTTTTAATATTTTTTCCAGGATGTAAAGAAGTATTTTATGAATGACCTGCAGGGATAGTCAGAAAGGGATATGAGTGTGGACTATAAAGACCATGTTATTATAGTTTTTTTTACTTTATGATGTAATGAAAGACTTATGAATGTATCTAGTGTTTCCAAGCCTACTAAACTAATCGATCTTTCGAGACTTGATCTTTTGTGATCATGCCAATGTTACGAAGTAATGCACCGGCTCTAGGCAACTGGGGTCGGGGCGTTACAGTTGGTATCAGAGGCAGTTTAGTACTAACCTTGGAAGCTAGATTTAGATAAACTCTGATTAGAGCACATAGCCCAAAGATAGACTTTGAGGATTAGTATAGAAGAACTTCCTAGAATTTTGTTGTTGTAGAGATTTTGTGAGTTTTCCGAGCAATACATCCCTGTCTGGATACGAGCAGGTAGAGGCGGCTCTGGCACAGATGTACCTAGGGGTAAAACCTGAAAACACCGCTTTGAGCTAGACTTGAACGGGAACTGGTGCACGAAAACGGGCCTTGCTGAACTCTTGGTTACGACACTCCTGTGGGATATGCTTAGGATAATTCTCTTTTTCTTTACAAACCACTATGAAGGGTTATGAGTAATATACTTCCTCAAAGAAAACTTTTTTATGGATTATATCCATAAATAGTTCAATTTATGTTAAGTATTTTACTATTATGGAATTATGTAATTTGATTCATTAACTAATCTAGTTTATGCCATTGTTTAGAAATGGCGCCTAGTGGAAGGAATGGAAATCGTATCAATGCACGCACTCCGTGTAGGGATTTCCCTACTGCTCAAGATAATTATTGTGGACCTGGAGATACAACTGGTGCTGATCAACTTATCACCATACTGGGACAACTCACTCAGGTTATGAATAATAACCTTACTCGTATAGAGCACCCTGATCCGCAACGTGGAGGATCAATGTTAGACCGCTTCATGAGGCAACAACCACCAAAATTTAATGGGGGTACAAATCCATTAGTAGCTGAGCAATGGATAAACTCCTTAGAAAAAATATTCCATGCCTTGGGGAGTAGCGAATGGGAGAAGGTTGTCATGGTAGTCTACCGCCTCACTGGAGATGCCGATCAATGGTGGTCACTGTTTCAAAACACAAAGGAAGATGAAGAAGTATCAAGTATGGAGTGGAGGGAGGTTAAGGAAATTTTCTTAGAAAAATAATTTCCGCATGACCATCAAGCAGATATGGAAAGGAAATTTCTGAGTCTGAGGCAGAAGGAGGATGAGAATTTCGGAAAGTATGAGGCTAACTTTACAAGGTTAGTGAGGCATTCTGCAGATTATATAAGTAACCCAAGAAGTAAGATCGATCGTTTCTTTGATGGGTTAAAACCGTTTCTCCGTTGAGCACTGGTATCACAATCTTTCTTAACGTACGAAGATATTGTCTCATGTGCTATCAAGACAGAAAAGGAATTCTCTAAATCTTGTGATAATAAAGTAAAGCAAGATAAGAAGAGAATGGTGGAACAAGAGGCAGATAAAGGGAAAAAGGGAAAGAAGGATTTTCCATTATGCGATAATTGTGGGAATAATCACCCTAGTACTTGCCTAAAAGGAATGAGAGTTTCTTATAAATGTGGGGAAAAAGGTCACCAGGCGCGTGATTGCAAGGGAAAGAAAGAGGCTATCAATGTTGAATGCTACAATTGTAGGGAAATGTGGCATTATGCAAACAAATGTCCTAAGCTTTTGGGAAACATACCTCAGAAAAGGCCAAGGGATCAAGGACAATCTTATGCTGTTACTACAGTTGAAAAGGAATAATTAATGTATCGGTGCTTTTGGACTCAAGGATTATATTCTGGTTATAAAAATAATGTGATATATATAAGAATTGTACTGCAATACTTGTTGTTATCATTAAGGTTTTAATATGATGAAGGAAATTATATTTTTAGTATGTGACAATAAGAGAAACATTACTTTGTTTGGGGAATCTGATGTTACAATTGATTTTGGAATTTAGAGACCTTTTAGAGAAAGTCTGGATAGAGGTATTTTGGATAATTATTAAGGTTGGAATGGATTAAGTTGAACCATGGATAGTATTGTTTAAGGTTAAAACATTTCTGAAGATTATTTTTGGAATATTATAATATTATAGTTTTAGGAAAAGGTCAACCTGCAGGGTGGGGCATAACCCATCGCGTCGGACAAAGCTGTAGGAATCGAACCCACAACCATAGTGTGACAGGCCTTTATTACCTACCACTAGCCTACAGGAAGTCTCTGGTTATTACAAAATAGTTTTCCTAATCTAAATGGTATGTGGTAATATTTGGAACCTTATAAAATTAGGAAAATAGAATATTTTTGAGTTCTGTTACCATTTGGAGTGAAAGATGGGTTCGTGGTAAAAATTTATTAAAGAATGAAAGAGTACATGATAAGTAAATATATTTTCTTACATTATTAGTAAATCTCTTAAATAAATTCCTCAACATTATGAAAGGTAACTTAAAACAAAAACGTTGCCGGTTAACTTTTCCAACTAGGGATTCAATAACCGTTTAACCAATCACAAGTTTTTGATTTTCTTATGGTTAACTTTCTCCAAATCCTATTTTCTACAACTCTCCATCAGACCTTGATGGTTTGTTTCTCCTCCATATCCATATTTTCATAGAATCCTAGTATGGGCTATCTCGGGTGACCTTTGTACTTATCTTTCTATCTTTTAAAGTTATATTTTTATTAACCTTATTTCCGATGTGGGTTTTCCACAAAGGTATTTTCTATTTTCAACCTTTTATATTCATAGAAAATTTTCAAATTGTGAGGACTCAATTTATTTAAGGAGGGGAGAATGTAACACCCCGAGCTTTCACGATACACTTCTCTTTCAATAATGTAATAGCTTGCATTGTACGCAAGTTTGAGTTCTAACACACCGTGACCAATCAAAGTAGCCGTTATGAATAGTAATACCTAATTTTTGAAATTTTATAAATTTTATCTTTCCAAATGGACTTCGTTTTTGGATTCGGAATATTGAAATTAGCCTATGTTGAATTTTTGGTATTTTTCTGAGAACTTCCAGTTTTCTATGAATAGTGAAAAATACATAAAAACAACTTTTTTAATCAAAATAATTTATAGTGATAAATTATACTATTGAGTGGTTTTAAAGTATAATTAGAATATATTTTTACCATTTTATCCAATGGTGTTCGTTAGAATTGATTTCACTTGAAAATTGGACATAAACAATTGTCAATCTTTTGATATATATTGTTTCTTAAAAACACGCTATTTGTTATGACAGCGAGAATTAATTATGAATTTAATTAATTCAACTTATATGTTTGGAATTTTGAAAAATAGAAATCATTTTTGAATTCGTAATATCAATTATAGCTTAGGGTGAAATTTTGGCATTGTTCTGAAAAACTTGAATTTTTGATGAATAGTGAAACCACTAAGTGGTAGTTAAAAAACTGATTTTTTGTTTAAATGATACATTACCACTTCTGTGATTTGATTTTCAAAAATCCGACATACATGGTTGTCATTAGGAAGTAAAATGTGGTTCAATGGGATTAAAATAATTTTTTGGTGAATAGTAACTTTTATGTTTAATTAATCGCGATTAAAGGTAATTAGTGAAATTTAAGGTATAAATAGTATTATAAAAATATGGAATGACCTTTACACTTGTCCGAACCCTATTGGATGAGTAATGGCCGACCATGAAAATCCATGGGTCAACTTGGGGACCCCATGGAGCCACTTTGGTAGGAAAATGACATAAATAACTTTTATTTAAAGTTAAAATAAAAATGTCACAAACATAAGTTGTTTTAATAAAAAAATTTTAAATGGGGTTATACAAGTCATATTTTTGACTATAAATATTCATATGAAATATAAAAAGATTTCCTACATCATGATATTTGTTTTATAATTTTTAGACATTAAATAAATTAAATTATTTATGACACCATGATGATGCAGCGATTACCTCATTAATTAACAATTTAAATAAAATGAAAAGATAATGTAAAATACAAGGCTTAAACTTGTCAAAAACCTATTGGATGAATAGATTTCGAACCCTTATCACCTTAGCCTGGAATTATATAAGTGTGGGACCTTTAAAATCCGAAAATCATTATATAATAAAGTGACATTTCATTACTTTCCAAGAGTGCCCCGCCTCTCCACTTATAAAAGGCCCCCACCACTACCACCTTAATCACACTTTCGAAGCCTTTTGGCTCGGCCAAACTCTACCCAAATACTCTCCCAACTTCCATCCCTTACTCCTAGAAGACTCACTTTGGGCAGAATTCTTTCCAAGGAAGCCTTTGGCACAAATCAAAAGAGTTAACCGATTTTAAGGTAATGTCTTCTCTTAGGTTATTTTGTTTTATTTTGTTTATCCAACCCCCTAAAATCATTTTATTAATTTATTTTGTAAAAAAAACAGTATCCTCAATATACTAGGATGTTGTTTTAAGAATTATTCGAGCTACACTTACACACACCTACATCTAATGGTTAAAGAACATACTGTTTCTGTGGATGGCGAATTTCTGCCTCACGAAATGATGATTGTTCAACACTCGTATAACACCTTCAAAGGTGGCCATTAAGATGTAACTATATTTATATATATGATATATATTATGTTTATGTTTTACTTAAGGTTCTGTATTTTTCATTTATGGCATACCTTTATTGTTTCCATTATGGGTAAACGCGATATTTTCATTTTAGGAAGTGCGGACTACCGCCTCCTCAATGTGATTTGAATCGTTAATCCCATATGTGGATGTATAAAGGAGGGAGTGAATGATATTATATAAGATATTATACTGGAATTATAATATACCTTTATATCATTATGATTTCATTAAATACGAAATAGAAATGAAAGTAGTGTTCATGCGTACGTACGACTTACCGTCTCCTTGAACGGTGCATTTCATTTCTTACCTCTAAACGTTATGAAATAATATAAATGCATGTATATACTGGATATATATGAGATATATGATATCTATATCATGAATATAATTCTGGATATAATGGATATATCACCACATGAACACCTTGTAATTATAAGAAGTTTATTTTTGACTCAAGTACCAAAGATCGACAAAACGACCGTTATTAACTTAAATAATTACATAATGTTCACAACATGGTAATAAGTGATATAAAAGGAATAATGAACTTGAAAAAGGTTCTTAAGAAGGTATAGATTAACTCTAGTTTATTATTCAGGAGGTTAAAGAACGAACGAGTCAAGTCGGACATGAGGTAAGTCAACTTCTTAACCTGATTTCCATTCTTTGGGTTAATCTCCTACTTTCAAATTATGTCATGATGTCCTATCTTGTATTTGTACTTTATTTATGTGTAATTATAGTGAATACACATAATATATCTACTTTATTTAAAAAAAATGATCTTTGTAAGGGTCTTCGTCTCAATCTCCTTTCATTGAGGCATATTTTGTTTTATACACAACTTTTTTTATACGGTGTATAAACCCCTTTGACTTTTACGTTTATTCAAAAGGAATATTTTTTATATGAAGCGTTTTACTAAACGACAAAAAGGGAATTTTTTTCTTGCCGTACATACGCGGCGACAATGACTTCTCCGCCCCTGTAACCATTATTTGAGTTTCAGCTTCCTCTACAAGCCATAACTTTTTTTTAATGAAAAATAAATACAAAGTTTTAACATTCTTTTATTTTAGTATTGAAAATGGTTTTGAAAGTGTTTTTATTATATCAATGTGTTGTATTGATATCTTGGGATTGAAATGTGGAAATGTTATGTTTCCTTTATGCATGTTTTATGTGATACTATTATGTTATGATTTGTGATATGTTTAAACCTATTCATATGAGGAATGCATTGGACTTAATAAGTGACAGGTGGAGCCCGCTATAGCTCCTTGATGCATCGGTAAGTCTCATGAGACAAACTAGTGTCTTGGCACGAGGCCTTGACAAAATCTTATTTGGGGTCTTGGCACGAGGCCTTGGCTACGTGGTTATGATAGTTTGGAATTATGCATTCCATCATTATGAAAGTGGTTATTGATATTGCATGTGATTATTCGACTAGTAGAATATCCATGTCAGTAAGTAAATAGCATTATTTAATTTTATTTTTGCCATATTATGCTGAAGTTAAAGTTTAAAAAGGCTTTTGTTTTAGTTACACATTGCCTTAAATGTTAATGTTTATTTTCGAAATCTTCCACAATATTGTTATCCTTATTGAGCATCTGAGCTCACCCCTTTCAATGTTTTAATATTTTCCAGGATGTGAAGAAATATTTTATGAATGACCTGCAGGGATAGTCAGAAAGGGATATGAGTGTGGACTATGAAGACCATGTTATTATAGTTTTTTTACTTTATGATGTAATGAAAGACTTATGAATGTATCTAGTGTTTCCAAGGCTACTAAACTAATCGGTCTTTCGAGACTTGATCTTTTGTGATCATGCCAATGTTACGAAGTAATGCACCGACTCTCGGAAACTAGGGTCGGGGCACTACACAATATCCCTTTACTATATTTGAGGAGTTCCATTACTATTTAGAGTACTGACATAATGAAATAAACTTACTAGAAAAATATAATTTCACCCTTTAATAAATTTACAGTATAATATAATATTTTCTCCAAAGGATAAGTATTCAATAATAAATTTTTATGCTTAAAGAACTAAAATCATCTTCAAATGGATCACATAATAGACAAAAGGATAAAAAAATATTCCTCTTATATTTATAAATTAACTTGAATCAATTCCTTTAGAATAATGTTAGATAATTCCCAAAATGACTAATCCTTCATATGATGAAATAATATATTAATCTTCAAAATCCAATAGTAATTACCAATTTTTAAACTAAATAATTATATTGGAACTTATTTTTATAATTTATTGAAATATTTTTTTATAATATTGAAATGAAATTATTATAATTATTTGATCACATATTCATCCATCATGAAGTTAACATTAATATCCCTTCAATAATAGTTACTCAAAAATTAATATAACCAAAAAATGTATATTCCTTAATCATATAACTAATAAGATATAATAATTATGTTTGTAAATAACCTAAATTACAATAAATCTACACCATATATGCTTGAAAAATAAAATTCATCCTTGATTCCTCAAATTGAAATCCATAATGAGATATAAATTTCCCCAAAATTATAGTGATATTATTCAAAAATGACATTAATCACTTAGTCAAAAAATCAATTTTCAATCCCATTATTTTCTATAAGAAAAAAATGTTCCTAATATCTAATTATTAATTATCGATGAAATTGTTTAAGTAAAAAAATGGTCTTACTATCTTGGTCATCACATAGTATAATTATAGGTGCTACACCATTGTTTCCATTTAGTTGTGTTCTCAATCCCCATAACCTTTTTGAATGTGATGAGTTTTTGGTCAGACTATATATTTTCCTTTTACCAAAAAATATATATAATTCCTATAATAAACCCAATATTTTGATGAACATAAAAAAATTAGTTGAAATATTATGATATAATAAATGTCACAAATACTATCCAATTTACCATATCATTGCAAATAATAACTTTTCCACTAAATGAATTTAATTTTCTATTGGACCAATATGTTTTCAAATCCTTAAAACATAAATCAATCAATTATTATGTGATCAATTTTTCTTATATCAAGGATTTCATTGATATAATATTCCAAAAACATAATTCTCAAAAACCAATAATAAAAAACCTCAATCCTTACACTCTAATGACTTACATATCATAGGCTATTCCATATTGTAGTAGTTAACCCTTGGATTAGGGAATCAACTAAAATAATTCCCATATTCAACACACATAAGGAATCGAACTATAAATGGTTTCATTGGATGGTATTTATTCCCTTCAATCATGATCTTAATTTTTACAAAAAAAATAATTGATCTTTTCCATTATTTTCCAATCCTAAAACATTTTACTATTCTATTTTTAAATTGTATAGGTTTTTTCATTCCATATTTTTAACATGAAGTATGTTGAGCCTTTATTCCTCCATGATCTCCTCCACTTGAGATCTTAGTGAACTCCATCCTTCAATTATTTTGTAATGATAAAATTTGGTTATGGTGAAAGTTGTTAATCATATTCCATGATAAATGATTAGGGATAATCAATATATCTTATTATTCTATCCTCATGTCATTTTTTTCTCATTATAACAAAATTTTCTACTAAATTTTATGTTGAAATGGTTCATTCTAATTCTAAAAATTTATTGAAACTAAAAAGTGTACAGTGAGAAATAATAATCATAGCGGGAAGTAACGAAATATCATTCATGGGATGTATAAATCACAGAGCCTTCTTTTTTACTCTATGATTCCTTATGTTTATCAGTGGTTATACTTTGTTATTATCTATTCAAATCCTTTATAATGGTTCATAACAAAAATGTGAGTTGACCCAGAAAACATTCCGTGGGAGTTTTAAACAAGGTGTGCAATAAGGGCACACCCATCATGAATCAGAATGATGGATGATATGTATTCAACTAATTCATTTCAGTTTTATTACAAATATATGCAATAATTCCCACACCACATAAGCTTTTAGAATCCAGAAAGGGATGTATTTATAGGAAACCAAAAAAAATCACTACCTTACCCAAAATTTTGGATGTTGTTCTATACATAGACATATTCTCAAAGTCATCCATAGGGTTATATTACCTAATATATGTTTTCCTTAATCTTATTCTCAAGGTTTTTACCAAAATTTCTCTAATACAAACTATAATGAACTCGAACCCAGTATCCTGGAGATGGTGGTTAAATTATTACATTTTGACTCTATATAATAAATCGTATCCCAAAAGACCAAACAATTTAGTTGTATTGGAAAAATAGATACCTACTTGAATCTAACTTTACTATTTCCAAAAAATAAAATTTATGACATAGTAAAAGTAAATGTTTCATCCCTAAAATTATTAAATGAATACATCTTTATACCATGGGTAATGGAAAAAATAAGGTTGAGTTCATATGCTCTGTAAGGGTTATGTACAATGGAATCTATCATGTGTGGATATGGAATAATCAATATGGAGTGATCAATAACTAAAAAAATTCCATTTAATCAATAACATGGTTACAAGGAATAATATGGAAGTAATAAATGATAATAAAATAATACTATATAACTAATAAAATTATATTGAAACATATCCATGAATATCATAACTATAGAAACAATCACATGGATATCAATAACTAGTTTCATAAATATTAAATTCGTATTTCCAAAAATTATAAACCTACCATCAATTAATCACTCCATGATACGTTAAATAAATGGTAAAGGAAATAAACAAATACTAGAACTAGTATGTTTCATGAGAAATACTAATTCATTAAGGGGAAATAGTGGGACCCACCCATCATATACAAATTCTAATTAATTACTCATATTTAAGGGGATAATAAAAAATAAATACATAATCAATATAAAAAATCTTATTAAAAAATGATAATTTCAAATATTATTATTTACCCTATCTAGATGATCATAAAACATATAGAGAAATATGGTGGATGATATCATAATATTATAACCTCAGTAAAACATAATATTTAGAAAAGTATGTTCCCAAATACGAAAATACTTTCAAAATCTATCTGTAATTTTTCTTTAAGAAAAAACTATTTTCTGTTTGGAAGAACTTATTTGATATCTAAAAATTTGAAAAATAAGAAGGAAAATATATTTTTTGAAAATAAAATTTTAAAATTGAAATGTAACATTAAAATTAATTAGAATACATGATGACTGTAATTCCTTTCAAGAAGTATAAGTTAAATAAACATTCAAATCAATCATTATTAAGAATGTCAAAAACCACCATGGTTAGAAACTGATAAGAAGTTTCATTTTAATTTTTTTTGTAAAATGTAAAACATGGGAATAACTATCTTTGATAAATCATTATATAATGTTAAAAATATCCTCTTAGTCATTTGATGGAAAATTAGGAAATTAAAGATAATAATTTTTGACTGGGTAAAAAACGTGGTTGTTTTTCATTAAAAACCTTATTTCTGTATCTTGAGAACATAAAGAGAGGAAAAGTATAAGAAAAACTATGATTTAATAAAATAAATAGAGGAGAAGTAAATATATTGTGCTTATTATATAAAAGAAAAATACTTCCTCAATTAAGACTTAAACACAATTAATCCTGAAAAAATATGGATAGACAATTAATAATTAGTGTAATGGGAGATAAGGACTAAAATAGAATCTAGACCAATGGTGGGATTTTGAAATAAAACCTTACCGCATTGGTAGATTTGGAATCATAACACCCATAAAATAATAATAGAGAATGAATCATAAAATATAAAAAATATTAATGATTCATTATATAACAAATCAAAGGTATGTATATTCACCAGAAAAAATAAATAAGTAGTGGGTATGGACTATGTTTCGTAGATATAAAAGTGATATGAGAAGCCCTTACCTCAGTTTCGATAACCTTTTCAAATATTTTAACCTATAGAATAATAAATATAGATTTATTTAAATATATTAAAAAACCATAATCATATATATCAAACCATGTATTATTTACTTATAACATTATAGATCTATATTATTGATAATTATTTATTAAATTCACTGTTCTGATTGATAAATGATTTATATTCTATATAAGTTTCTATTAGATAGTTTTGGTCCTTGTAATTTGATAATTGTTCCATCATATCTAAAATTATAGTCATTATATACATATTAAATTAATAAATGTAATATATATTTATATACAGATTCATCTGTAAAATGTAGAGATTGAAAAATTAATTACATTATTTATGGAGATTGTAGGTTGTACTTACACAATAATGCTATTTTCACTTTTTGAAGAAAGGTACGAAAGATTGGTAAAAAAAATTAACATTAAAGAAAAATTTATATATCATATATATCATATTTTTCTAAATCTATCCTTATTACAATATATATAATTTTGAAACAAAAAACAAAAAACATAGATTTGGGGATGTGGTAGTCCACTTATATGCATGAGTGACATTATCATTTTCCTATAGATTGAGACATAAAAAAGTAGATATGATATTATAATTACAAAATAGAAATTATTTTTTGAATATCGTATATATAAATTAAACCCATCATAATACTCATTCCTAAAATATGGTGATGAAAAATGGATTTCATTGCTACATGGTGATGATAAGTCATACGTACACACTCTTGATGCATTAACTTACCATTAAATGAAAAAATAGGTAATAATGGTGGTTTCATAATCATAATTACATTTTAATGTATTGAAGATAATAAAGTTATTATTTTATGATAAATACCACATATTTATAGGAGATAAAGGAAAAGTAAAAAAAGTGATTAGTTGATGTGATTACCTTTTCTTTCAAAGAACTCATTTAGATCTCCATTCAAGGATCCTATGGTTATACTTGTGGGATATTCAAAGCCTCTATAATGTGTCTAATTATGATAAAAATATAATTTGGCTAGGTATGGTCATGATAAAAGGATTAATGTGGTATAAAGAAGAGAGGGAAGGGTTTCCTTTTATATGTGGGGAGGAGTATTATTGGAATTATAAAAATATTAAATTAATATAAATTTTTTTTCAAGACCAAATGGATCCTAATTGATATAATTAAAATATAACATGACTATTTTTTGAAATAATATTATATAATTAAATTTGAAAAAGTGATTTCTATGTTTTTAATAGTGACCCAAGCCTTTTACACATATCATTACTTGATTTTAAACATAATTAACTATCCAATTACAAGTGAAGGATCGTAAAGTCTAGTGTCTTGAAAGATTGGGTACATAAAACTCAAAACATGGGACTAAAAGTCATTTATTTATTTATCAACCATTATGAGATCCTAACTTCATTTAATCCCTTATATCTTTATATGATAACATGGAGATAACATGAAAAAAGGTATGAGCTAAAAATCCTAGTTAGGGAATAAACATCAAATTAAAGATTCACACATAAGTTAAAAGGCATAACATAATGATATAAAAAGGCATGGAACATGATAAAACATAAGTAATCCTAATATATAGGAACTAGGATCATATAACCATGGAATCATAGTAATGTGGAAACAACATAAAACATGAATTTAGTATGATTCAAGGATTGTTTCACATAGAGGAGCATGATTCAAGGCTAACCACCAAGTCCATTGCACATAGAGCACAAGTTAAGTCTAACCACTAAGACCGTTTCACATAACTTATCATGAGAATAAACATTAACCAATGCATTAGAGAACTATCCAGGCACATCCATCATAACATATTGATGAATATTGTTTCCACATAATTAACCATACATAAGTAATAAAAAATAAACATAAGGGTTACCAATGAACAGAATTGGGTATCATAATTATGTCATAAATCATAATAAATACGCATATCATAAGAGTTTCCATAAAAAAAATCAATTAAATCATACATATAAATTAAAAAATTAAAATAGATAAAGATCACGATTATTGATTTCAAACTGTTGTGATAACATGTAAAAAGAGTATTTAATAAACTTTAGCATTAAAACATTTTTTTCACGATTTAAGGAAAATATTAAAGAGAATTTAATAAAGAAAAGGGAATAATATTTTATATAAAACTATAAGTGAACCAATAAATATTTAACAATAAAATGGGTTATTGTAAAAAAATAATGGTGGCTTAAAATAGTTTATAAAGTGCACTTGAAATTGGGTAAGAATTTGGGAAGTTCCCTTGAATCGGGCTTACATATCATGAAGAATTGAGTAGGGAACCTTTCAAAAACATATATATCATAAAAAATGAAGAATTAATGGATCTTTATAAATTATTTTTGAACATATAAATATAATTTAGAATATTTATATAAAAATAAAAGGGAATTTTATTAGGGTAAAAAGATAAAAATAGTAACTCGAAGGAATAATGGACTTTCGGGTTGAATCCCTTACCTTAAGTTGGAAGGTGTTCTTCACATGATCTTAATGTCCATGATAAAAAAATTAAATTCATTAATTAATAATTAAATGAAATATTTCAAAATTTATTTTATTTATTATAACTTTATTATTTTCATTTATGGCCTTTTTGATGGGTTAATAGATTCATTTTCATTGTTTATGAGAATTGGTTTCCTTGGTTTTCATGATATGTTTACTTGTATACATGTACGAAAGGTCATGTAAATTGGTGGTAATTATCCAAAATAGAACTTGTTTGTTATTAATGATCTTCCAGATTTTAATATTTTCTTATATATTAATTTTTCTGGAATGAGGATGAATCATTAGATAAATAGTTAATGATAATTGTTTGGGTTTATTTTGGCAGTTTTTGATTACAACAAAATCATTTTGTTTTATCTTGTGTAAAAAAATGATTACAGAACATTAAATAAGATATAATATATATATATATATATATATTATAATATATTTCAACCGTAAAAATGGTTTCATGACCAGCCTTGAAGACTATAATGGAAATTGAAAATTTCAACGTCCTTGAATGTGATAAATTAACACTTCACAAATGATGTTTTCATTTTTAGTATAAAAGAAGGGGAAAATAGGGATGATGATGAATTATTACATTAACATAAACAATTTATAATATATCTAAGGTAATGGAGTTATCATTTCATTTGTGTTAGTGTAGTTGAAGAGAGAAAAATAAAATTAAGGAACAAGAAAAGAAATTAAAAGAAAATGAAGAGTGTTTTACCTCTTAATTTCTTCTTCTTGAGAACCTCCTTAGGAGATTGGTTTTGGTATTTTATTAAAACAAAAAGTTCTTGGATATAGGTAAGATTACTTGGAGGATATTCAAGTAGAATTTGGATATCTCATGGCTTGATAGGTGTGAGGAGAAGAGTCGGTGAGGGGTGGTATTTATAGTGGAGGAGATGGGTGTTTTCTCAATATTTAATTCATTAGATTATTATTTTTCTGAATACAAGAAAACATATCGATTCCTAAGACTAAATATATCAATTAGATAATTATAGTTTTAAAAAATGGTTCTTATATCCAATATGACTCAATGAATAATGTATTGAACTTATAATGTATAAATACCATAAATTAGAAAAATCCCATAAATTCACCCAAATAATTTATTGATGTGTTTAATTAGAAACGAAATTTCTTTTTATGATATTAATTTTATAAGTATAAGAAATTTAATTTTTACTTAAAATCTCAATTTACTCAAAAAATTAAAATTTTAAAATTATCACATATTTTAAAAAACTTTGGGAAAATAAATATGGTATCAAGACAATATATTATAATCATAAGAAATTAAAATAATAATTTGTGAACAAATTTTATGAAATTAAAATTTCTATTTAATTATTAAATTATTCATAAAATTGTAATTTAATATTTGCGACCTATAAGAATAACAAAAATTAATTAATAACTTTGACATTATTTATTTACTTATAATATGATATAATTATATAATATTGTCACATATAAGATGAATAAATTTTATTTAAACATTAATTAGTGAGGTTACTATTGAATTGTATGTTTTACTATTTATACGGGTCATATTACTATTTTGAAGGTCATGTTACTTTTCATTGGTATAGGTACCCCAACTTATGGAAAATACTTTTATTTATTCAATTCATCATTTATAGAGTTTGTATTGTGTTATCTATGTGATTTCATGGGATTATACTATATGAAATAATTACGAGAAGATAATTTACAATGATAAAACTATTGTCATTACATTTATCCTCTCTTAAGAAATTTCTCCTACAAAATTTTGTTTTACATTCTAAGATGAAAATTGGCATGGGAATATTTCCTTCATCACTTCCTACATTCCCATGTTGCTTCTTCATACATATGGTTTTGCCATAGTACTTTTACTAGGTGAGTATTCATTTTTCAAAGAATATTATCTCTATATTCCAAGATCTTCACTAAATGCTCCTCATAATATTGATCATTCTCCAACTATATCAACTCTGAATTTAGTACATGTGAGGGATCCAATATGTAATTCTTCAAGAGGGATGCATGGAATATATCATGTACTTGAGACATGGTTGGGAGTATTTCTAGTCGATATGATCATGGATCCCCAAGGGGCAGATGTAACTGAGGCATAACTTCCCTTTCTTCCCAATTATCATGATCCTCTTCCATCGAGATATGCAGAGGAATACCATGTCTCTAACCTTAAACTCTAGGTCCCATCAATGATTGTCTCCAAATATTTTTTTATGTTGGGATTCATTGATGTCCCGATGAATGTTTTTCACCTTCTCCAGCATTTCTTTGACAATTTTAGGTTCTATCAGCTTTTGTTCACCAACTTCATCCCAACATGTCAGTGTTCTACACCTTTTCCCATAAAGGGATTCATATGGATTCATTCAGATACTTGAGTGGAAACTGTTGTTGTAAGAGAACACAACCATAGGCATATATTGGTCCCATCTTCCTTTGAAATCAATAAACACTCTCTCAATATGTCTTCTAGTTTCGCTCAGATTTTCAATCTATTTGAGGATGAAAGGCCATACTAAATTTCAAATAAGTTCTTAAAGCATGTTGGAGACTTTTCCAGAACTTCTACGTGAATCTCAGATATCGATCAGATACCATAAGTAGTGTTACTCTATGAAAACTTACCAATTCTTCAATATATATCTATTCAAGTTGATCTGGTGAGAATTCCTCTCGAATTTCAATAAAGGGAGCTCTCTTTGTAAGACAATCCATAATAAACCATATAGCATTGTTCCCTTTGGATGTCTTTAGAAGTCCAGTGACAATGTCCATGGTGATTTTCTTCAAATTCTATATTGGTATAGATAATTGTTTCATCATACCTTTAGAAATTTTCCTTTTAACCTTCACTTGCTGACATACAAGAAAATTTTTAGCATATTTAGTGCTCTCTTTTTTCATATTGTCCCACAAAATGTTCTCCTAGAGATATTAATACATCTTTGTGCTCCCTGAGTGAATATATAAGGTTGAGATATGTGATTTATTTATAATTTATTTCTTAAACTCTATAATATCTGGTACACATATTCATGACCCAAATCTAATGAATACATAATCATCAATCTTGAACTTAGAGGATTTTTCATTCTTGATAGCTTCTATCTTTTTTCTGAATTTTTCCATCATTTCTCTGAGAATTCTTTATTTTCTCCATAAGGTATGGTTAAGAAATCATTTGAGAAAGTTTTGATGATATTCTTACCTTAATGATTACCAAGTAAATCCTTTTTAATTACATGAATATTGGATCCTTATCAATTCTCATCATTGATAAAAATGGAGGATCCTTTCTACTTAGAATATCTTCCACCTTATTTGTGTTGCCAAGATAGTAGTGGATCAAGAATTCATAATCCTTGATGATCTCTAACCATAATTATTGGAACATATTAATCACCATATATGTGAATATATATTTGAGACTCTTACAATCAGTATATATCTTAATCTTCTCCCCATAGAAATAATGCCACCAAATTTTTAATCCAAAGATCATAGTTGCCAAATCTAGATCATGTGTAGGATAGTTTTTCTCATGAATTTTAAACTTCCTTAATGAGTAAGCCATAAATTTATCATTTTTCCTCATTACACAACCTAATCCATTCTTTTAAGTATCATTTTACACCACAGAGAGTTCCCTACCTATCAGGAGTGTGAGTACTGGCATAGTGATAAACCACTTTGGGATCTCCTTAAATATTTTCTCGCATTCTTGAGTATATAAATCCTTCACTCCCTTCCATGTAAGATTTGTTATTGTGTTTGAATATCAATAGAAAATCTTATAAAATCATCAGTAATACCCAGATATGCCAAGGAAACTATGGATACCCATTAAAAATATTGACTTGGGCCACTCTATAATTGCCTTTTTCATAGATGGGTCCACAAATATGCCTTTTTTGGCGATTACATTCCCCATGAATGATACTTCCTCCATCTAGAACTAACATTTACTATACTTTTCATATAATTTATCCCTTTAAAAAGTCTTCAACACAGTATTCAAATGCTCCTCATGTTACTCATTTCTCTTAGAGTATATCAGAATATCATTGATATATACTACCACAAATTTATTGAGGTAATCCCTAAATAATCTATTATTTATTACATGAATATTAGGGGAGAATTAGTGAGTATAAAAGGAATCACTATGAAATCATAGTGTCCATACCTTGTTTGAAAGTCTATATTGGGATTATTTTCCTTCCTCACCAATAATTGATGATGTCATGACCGATGGTCCACTGTGGAGAAATAACCATCCCCACACAGCTCATTGAACAAGTAATCTATTAGTGGTAGGGTATACTTGTTATTTGTATTCATTTTATTTAGTTCATGATAATCAATGAAGAGGTGCATTGATCTATTGTTCTTATTATTAAAGAGGACTAGTTCACCCTAAGGTAAAGCACTCAGGCATATAAAACCCTTGCACAAATTCTCTTGTAACTTATTCTTCAGTTATTCCATCTCAATGATGTCACTTCTATAAGGTATCTTTGATATTGGCATAGATCTAGGAATATGTTCAATTGAGAACTCAACCTATTTATCGGGCCTAATCCCATGAAATTGTTTATGGAATACATCATTTTAATCCCTTATTATGGGAATGTCTTCAAGAATGACCATATCCCTTATCTCAACAATTTGGGAAAGATATTATTTATCGTAAGAAATTAATATCGACACTTGAGACAATGATTCTTAAGTATATTCATCTTTATCCTTGCACTTGAAAATAATTGGTGGATGCTTCAGGATGTGAATATTGATCTCCGTTTCCGGATAGTTGAGGTAGTATTTGTATAAATATAGTCAATACATGCACACAATTGCATAAAACTCCACCAAAGGAAGTAAGAAAATATTCTCAGGGAGGTTCAGTGTACAAAACTTAACCGGGGAGGAGTTATGTACATTGGATTCAATCATTCCCCCATTATAATTTCTCATAGATAACTCAACCTCCATAATTTGAGGCAGCATTTGAACAGATCTACTAAACATGAAAGTTATGAAAGAATGATTAGAACTAGAATAAAATAGTACATTTTTTATTCTCGAATGAATAACTATCATACTAGTCACCACATCATTGTTTGGCTCCACCTCAGTAGTAGTGATAACATAAGCCCTTCCTTGTTTCCTTGGAGGTTGTTTTTGATTTCCAATGAAAAACCCGGGCTTAGGGAATTGGTCTGAAAAATGAACATGTTCCTTGCAGTTGAAAAAAATCAGAACCGGATGGGGGTTTATTTGAACCTTCCTTTCTTCTTCCACATTTTTGGAATTCTTCTTATAGAAGTTCTTAGCAAGATTCCCCATTCTTCCATATTTTGAGAATTTACTAGTTCCCTTTAGACAGTTACCAGGATATTTCTTCCCTTAATTTTGAAATGTGAGATATTCATTCTTCTTTCCATCATGGGATTCATTTGTTAATCTACCCATATTAAATGACATTTTCTTCTTTTTTTAACTGGACCCATGAGACAATTGATAGTCTCTTTTATCCATTTCAACCTTCATGGCACAATGAATAATCTTCTCACAACTTTCAAAGTCTCAAATCAATAATACTTTTTATAGAATCGGCTTTAGTCCATTAAATAAGAGATCTAACTTTTTTTCGATGTTAATGAAAAAGTTGGAGGCGTATCTTGCATACCTTATAATGTTTGCTTCATATGCCCTGATAGACTCATCTTCCTTTTGCTCGAGTTTGAGGAAATCTCTTTAATTATTAAGATAGAGGGTTTTGGGAAAATATTTATTGAATTTTTTTTATTGAATTCCTCTAAATACATGGAATTAATTTCCTCCTTAGAATTCATATTTTTTATTAGGTTCCACCACTGATCAGCTTCCCCATCAAAACGATAGACCTCAAACACAACTTTATCTTATTCTGAGCACTAGAGAATAGATACTATCATTTCTATTGAGTAAATCCACTATTTTATGAGAAGGGGATCAAAAGATCCAGTAAACATTGGAGGCCTTTTTTGCATGAAGGAATTGAAGAAAACTTGTTGTTTCTATAGAGAAGGAGGGCATTCTACATGATTCAAGTTACTATTCAGAACTTGATCCAACTGAGAAAGTACTTTCATTATCTTTGGAGAACCCTTTCCCATTATATTTGGAATATAATTAGAGAAATCATCAAATTTAATTTTTAATTGATTATTGGTATGTGTTCTTCTATTTACCTCTATCAATTAATTTAAAAATTTCAACTATGGGGCTTCAATACTTAGAAACTAAGCTTAAAGAGGAAACTTTAAACACAAAAGGATAAAATATTAAAGGAAAAGTATATCCTAACTTGTGATTTTCTAGGTTTCAATGTAGGTTAACCATGATCTATTTCCTAACATATATTTTTATGGAAATTTTCTCTACTCCCATAATAATGTTTTTTAATGAGCTTATGAATTTACAAAAGCATATCCTCTAGAAGTGTCAAAATGAATGCATAGAAAAGACCATTGTCGTATACTAGGTTACCCTGAGTTAGGCCTGAAACATCTTTTTAGTATTTTCAATTCTTGGTACATCTATACCAGGACCACATCCACTTGTAGTATCTAAACATGGATGTATTTTCCTAATAAAACACTTAATCTATACTTACCAAAATTTAGGGATGTTTTCTTATATATAGTCTTATCCCTAATGTTCTTACAAAAGTGAAATATTCACAATCTCTAAAAATTTTAATATCATGACTCTAATACAAATTATAGAAACCTAATCCTTCAAAACTTATAATTTAATGATTTACAATATAATTAACCATAAAATTACAAGCCAAGAATAATAAATTTTAGTGTATTGGAAGACTAGGTACATAAAACTAAAAATATGGGACTAAAAAACTTTTCTTTATTTATCATCCATTATAATATCTTAAATTCATTTGAGCCCTTATATTTTTATAGGATAATATAGGGATAACATGTAAAAATTGATGATCTAAAGATCCCAATAAGGGAATAAATATAAAATTAAATCTTATCACATGGGTTAGAAGGGATAACATAATTATATAAAAAGTCATGGAACATGATCAAACACAAGGAATCATAACATATAGAACATGAGGTCATATAATCATTGAATCATAGTAATTTTGTAGAAACATAAAACCTAAATTTATAATGATTTAAGGATTATTTCACATAGAGGATAACGAGTCAATGCTAACCACTAAGACCGTTGCATAAGGAGTGCGAGTCAAGGATAAACACCAAGATAGTTGTACATAATGTCTCATAAGACTAATCATTACCCAATTCATTGGAGTGATATCTGGGTGAACTCATCATAAAATTTTCATGAATATTTTTTCCACATAAAGAACTATACATAATAAATCAAACAAAAACATATGGTTTACCCAAGGAAATTGGGTATCAAAATCATATCATAAAGCATAATACATTGACACATCATAAATGTATCTATGAAAGATAAAAATTAAATCATACATGGATAGTCATAAAATAAAATAGTAATGTATTATTATTAGTGATGTCAAACTAATTTGATAACATGTAAAAAGAGTAATTAATAAAATTTAGAATAAAAATATTTTAGTGCGGTTTAAGGAAAATGTTAATGAGAATTTAGAGAAGAAAAGGGAATAATAATTTACATAAAACCAGAAGTGAACCCAGAAAATTTTCATAATAAAATATGTGATTATTTAAAAACAATGGTGGATTAAAATAGTTCAAATATTTCACTTGGAAATGGGTAATAATTCAGAAATTTTCCTTATATCAGGCTTTCTTATTGAGAATAATTGACTTGGGAACCTTTTAAAAACAAGTATATACCTAAAAACAAATAATGAATGTATCTTGATAAATAATTTTGGAACATATAAAAAACATTTATAATATTTTCATAAAATAAAATGAGAATTTCATCTTTGTAAAAAGAGATAAAGATTAACCTGAAGGAATAATGGAGGTATGAGTAGAATCCCTTACCTTAATTCTAAAGGTGTTCTTCATATGATCTCAATGTCTTGGAGAATTTAGCCAACGACCTTGAACCCAAGTGGTACAAGCTCCTGCTAGGAATACAAAAGACCCAGGATTAAATCCAGAAAGGGATAGAATTCTAGGTACTATAGTAGTATAAGGCCCTAGCCTTAAACCTTACTTAATCATGAGTTATTACAAGATTACACATTGAGGATCTTTTTAGGTTTAGAGTTTTAGAGAATTAGATCATAAAACATGTATCACATTCCACATTTAAACAATGTGGTTACATAAAAGATAGTATTCATTTTTCCCATCAACGGAAACATATTTAAAATAAAACATGTATTCTTTCTTGACACTTCCTTGACACTATCATCATATCATGTACCATTACCTTGACCTGTGAAAAACATTTCAAAAACTTGGGATGAGCATAAAAAGCTCAGTAAGGGTTATAAAAAGTATTGAAAGGAAACATGAGTACAAATATACATAAGAATGAAATCATACTTTACCCATAAAACATATTCACTTTAACATACCTCATAAAATCATGAATAAATCATAGAAATCATAAGACATAAAGGTAACTTGAGGAATTCATAACATTCTTACGTAGGGAGTAACCCTCTTGGTTATGTTTGGAATACCCATCATAGTATATTCCCTAAATATCTTCGGAGAAACCTTAACCTTTAACCCCTTCGCGTTACCCAATGCATTGGAGAGCTATATCAGGCTCACCCGCCCTTTTTTTATCACAGAACCACCCATCTTCATAACAATGCCCCAGAACCATAACATAATCATAGCACATAACTTAAGCATAAAGGAAAGATAACATTCCCACATTGCAATAACAATATAACATTTTAAGATATTGAAATAATGAATCCATTCTAAAAGCCATTTTTAAAACCATTTAAAACATTTAATAAAGAGATTTTTAAATCAATGTGTCCCATACCACATTGAATATTTTAACAATTTAAACCATTAATATCCATATAAAAAACATTTTGAAAACATAGATATTAATGAGAAATATTTTTAAGATTAAATCATTAAAACATTTAAAACGATATTTTAGATAAAGGGTTTTTAACAAAATGAGAGACACTTGAATACAATAATTGATGAATAACATTTAATCAAAACTTTATAATATCATGAGAATAAAGGGATTCATGATATAATATTCCAAATGATAGTATATACACCATATAAGAGTGAATTGGTGCATAACAATAATGAAGTCTCAATGGAAATGTAAACTGAGATGAAATCCATTATAAAGATGGTATCCTTAAACTGAGGATAAATCAATCTCAAAATTATGTGCGAAAAATATAAATAAACCTAATATAAGTTGATATTAAGTGTAAAATAATCAAAGGTCATTCACACATATTCAAAGTATGACATATTCAATAACTACATGTTGAACCCAAAGAGATCGAAATTGGGTTAAGAAGTTCTCTTGATAGCCTAACGACGTCACATAAAATTTTAGAAAAAGAGTTGATGAGAGAGATAAAGGGTATCTCATCTCTTGGACATAAAATTTACGGCAATGAGGATATATAAGAACATATCCCCCATAATAAGATGAAAATTAAAAGACATAACAAAAGAAGTCTTTTAAAAAGAGGAGGGTGAAAGGTTCCCTTACCGATTTGGGTAACTTTCGAAACGTACACCCCATGAAATAAATACTATTCAAAATTGATGTAAATAATCAAAAAGGAAAGTATGTTACACAAAGAGTAGAATAATGGACAGTACATACACCACTTAAAAGGAAATATTGGAAAATGTAGCATGCATCTCACGAAAACACAAAGTGAGATCAAATAGGGTCTCTCATAATATGAACATAAAAATTAAATTATGAGGAATATAAAATAACATCCCCAAACATAAGAAATATGATCTTAAAAGAAATGACATAAAAGAGAGTACTTAAAAAAGAAAGAGAGAGGTAGGATCCCTTACCTCGGGTCCGACTTGACTCGACCGTTCTTTTACATCCTGAATAATAAACTTGAGTTAATTTATACTTGCTTAAGAACCTTTTTAAAGTTCATTATTCCTATTATATCACTTATTTCCATGTTATAAACATTATGTAATCATTTAAGTTAATAATGTTTGTTTTGTCGATATTTGGTTCTTAAGTCGAAAATGGACTTCTTACAATTACATGTTGTTCGTGTGGTCAAAGGTTCATTATATCCAGAATTATATTCATGATTTGGATATCATATATATCATATATATCCAGAATATACATGTATTTATAATATTACATAATCATTTAGAGGTAAGAAATGAAACACACCGTTCATGGAGACGGTAAGTCGTACGTACGCATGAATGCTACTTTCATTTCTATGTCATATTAATGGAATTAAAACTAAATGATAGGTATGTATATTTTAATTCCAGAATTATATTCATAATTTATATGTAACATAAATCATATATAATAACTTTAAACCATCCTTTATACATCCCACATATGGCATTAACGAATCAAATCACATTGAGGGGGCGGTAGTCCGCACTTCCTAAAATGAAATTATCGTGTTTACCCACAATAGAAAACATAAAGGTATTCCAAAAAAGAAAAATAAAGAAGCTTAAGTAAAACATAAACATATTATATATCATATATAAATATAGTGACATCTTAATGGCCACATTTGAAGGTGTTATATGAGTGTTGAACAATCATCATTTTGTGAGGCAGAAATTTGCCATCCATAGAAACAGTATGTTCTTTAACCATTATATGTAGGTGTGTGTAAGTGTAGCTAGAATGGTTCTTACAACAAAATCATATTATATTGAAGATACTGGAGTTGTTACAAAATAAATGAATAAAAAGAGTTTAGGGGGTTGGAGAAGCAAAATAAAACAAAAGAACACAAGTGAAGACATTACCTTAAAATCGGGTAAATCTCTTTGATTTGAGCTCAAAGGCTTCCTTGGGAAGACTTCTGCCCAAAGTAAGGCTTCTAGGAGTAATATAGGGATGTGGAGAGGCACAGTGAGTAGGCTATGGCCAAGCCAAAGGCTTGAGAGGTGTGGGTACGGTGGTAGAGGTGGGGGCCTTTTATAAGAGGAGGGGAGGGGCACTCTTGGAAAGTTACAAAATGTTACTTTATTTTCAAGTGAGTTTCGGATTTTAAAGGTCCCAAATTGATGTATTTCGAGGATAAGGTGGTAAGGGTTATAAATATACTCATCCAATATGTCTTTTACAAGTGTACGTTATAGTTTTAACATTATCTTTTCATTTTATTTAAATCCTTTATTAATGAGGTAGTCGCTGCATCATCATGATGTCATAAATAAGTTAATTTATTTAATGTATAAAAATTATAAAAAAAATATCAAGATGTAGGAAATCTTTTTATCTTTATAATTAATATTTATAGTCAAAATTATGACTTGTATAACCTCATTTTAAATTTTTTTAGTGAGACATCTCATGCTTGTGACATTTTTATTTTAACTTTAAATAAAAAGTTATTTATGTCATTTTCCAATCAAAGTGGATCCATGGGGTCCCCAAGTTGACACATGGATTTTATTGGTCGTCCATGACACATAAAATGAGGGTAGGACATGTGTCTAGGTCATTTCATATAATTAAAACATTGTTTTTACCTTAAATTACACTAATTACCTCTAATCGCGATTAAAAACTTAAAAGTTACTATTCAACAAAAAATTATTTTAATCCCATTGAACCAAATTTTACATCCTAATGACAACCATGTATGTCGGATTTTTGAAATTCAAATCACAGAAGTGGTAAAGTTTCATTTAAACGAGAAATCAGTTTTTAAACTACCACTTAGTGGTTTCACTATTCATCCAAAATTGAAGTTTTCTAGAAAAATATCAAAAATTTACCCTAAGCTATATTTGATGTTTTGAATTCAAAAATTATGTCTGTTTTACAAAATTCAAAACATATATGTTGCATTAATTAATTTAATAATTAATTCCCGCTGTCAAAACAAATAGCGTGTTTTTAAGAAACAATATCTATTAAAAGATTGGCACTAGTTTAAGTCCAATTTCAAAGTGAAATTAATTTCAAAGACCACCATTATTTTAAATGTTAAAAATATATTCTCAATAAACTTTAATATAAATTAAAAATATATTCTATCCATATAAATAAATCAGATTAAAAGAAGGTTTTGAATTAAAATACAACATTTTCACTATTCATTAAAAAATGAACTTTATCGGAAAAATACCAAAAATTTACACAAAGTAAATTTTGATATCCCGATTCTAAAGAAGAATTTTATTTCGTCAAATATAACACATAAAATTGTCTAAAGGTCAATTTAAAAGAGGTTCGTCATCAAAAGGCGGTTAATCGTCCTTTTAAAGAATATTAGAATGTTTACACTTAAAATTGGATTTATTCGCATTTTTAATCCTATAACCTTTATTATAAAAAGTAAAAATATTTGAAAAACATATATAATAATTTTTTAGTTAGTTCTATTCATTCCCGCCATTACAACGGCTAGGCGTTAACTACAATTTAAAATAATATTATTTTATTATTAGAGTGCAACGTAAAATTCCCAAGAAACTCGTTGTTGCATGTTGGGTATGCCCTCGAGCATAGCATTCCTTTTAAAGTAATATTAATATTTTATTTAAAAAAACATGGATAAATATGAAAATTTCATATTCTGTATTTACCTGGGGTGTTACACCCTTCCCCTCTTTTGGGAATTGCGTCCTCGTAATTTTAAAATTGGGCTTGGAAGCTTCATTGAAAATCCCACATCGGAACAAGAGTCAGTAAAACTATTACTTTAAAAGAATTGGAGAGAAGTACAAATGTCACCCGAGTTAAACGATACTAGGATTCCATGTAGGAAAACATGGACATGGGGGAGAAAACATAGGGTCATGTTTTGATGGAGAGTGATAGAAAACATGTTTAGGAGAAAGTGAACCACAAGAAAATCACAAACTTGTGATGGGTTAAACGGTATTCGATTCCCCAGTATGAAAAGTTAATAAAGAACATTTTTTTAAGTTAATTTTTATTGAGGAATTTATTCATAAGGAAACATAATTACTTATCATGTTGAATTTCAACTCTTATTAGATTTCTTACACAAACTCATATTTTCTCCAAAAGACGAGTGCTTAGGAAGACTTGTTCACATTAAGAGTACTATAATCAACTTCTAGAGAATCACCTAATCCACAAAAGAGAACTATATTCATCCCATGTCTTTAGACATTAACCAAAACCAAAACCAAAAAGGTTAGTACAAGATCAGATAATCCAGAAAAGGATAACCCTTTATAAAAAGAAAATCAATTCTTAATCTCCAAAATTGGTCCAACAAAACCCAAAGTTCAACGAGGACCATTCAATAAACAATTTGTCCATAAAATTCTTCAAGGTAAACCAAGCTAAGATTGAAACCCAAATATTTGAAGGATTTATTCACATAGTCTTCCAAGGTTCAAATTAACTTTTATCTCCAAATAACATCTGTTGCTCTTAAATTCTCATATTGAAAAGTAATTAACCTAATCACATATCCTCGATGATAGGTTAATCATTTCCCTAGATAACCCAAAATAAACTTACTCTTGATTCCTAAAATCATATAACTAAAAATAATTAGTCAAACTAACTAGGGACTTCATGTAGTCCATTGGGAGGCGATAATACCAGTCACACTTTGGTTGGGGTTTAGATTCCCACAGCTTTGTCCGACGCGACGTGTTGTCACACAGTCTGCATGTTGTCCCTTTTCCAAAACTATATAATTCTTAAAACATTCCCCAAAACGAGATAAAATCTTCAAAAATAATCATAACATATTTTAACCTCAAGTTTATCTCATGCCTTTCATTTTCCATCATAACATATAATAACCCATAATTACCTCAAAAGTAAGGATCATATAAACTCTAATGGTTACCTTTATAATTAATACCTGAACTTCCACATCGATTGGTCATCTAATACATGATTCATTACAGAACATACCAAGGTTCAAGTGGTTGATCATGACTCCTTGATAGTTGGTTTAGAACAACCACAGGTTTCCTTATTGAATCCCCCATTTTATCTAGTATCTTAATCAGAGAACCACCACATTTTCCTTCAATCCTGTCATCTCTTTGGTGCCTGCTAGATCCATCCATTCACTAAAAATAGAAATGTCAGTGTGAGTATATCAACAAAACCATCATTTACTAATGAGGAAGGTAAACACTAAGATATACTTACTCATTTACTTTATCTAAAACTAGGACTCTTTCTGAAATCCTAACCATTATGGAAATGTCGCTTATGCTTAGAGAATACCCTAACCTCTAAAGTTATCTAAACTGACCTTTGATACCAACTATATGGCCCCGACCTTAAACCTTACTTAATCTTGAGTTATTACAAGATTACACATTGAGGATCTTTTCAGGTTTAGAGTTTTAGAGAATTAGATCATAAAACTTGTATCACATTCCACATTTAAACAAAGTGGTTACATAAAATATAGTATTCATTTTTCCCATCAATGGAAACATATTTAAAATAAAACATGTATTCTTTCTTGACACTTCCTTGACACTATCATCATATCATGTACCATTCCCTTGACCTGGGAAAAACATTTCAAAAACTTGGGATGGGCATAAAAAGCTCAGTAAGGGTTATAAAAAGTATGGAAAGGAAACATGAGTACATATATACATAAGAATGAAATCATACTTTACCCATAAAACATATGAACTTTAAAATACCTCATAAAATCATGAATAAATCATAGAAATCATAATACATAAAGGTAACTTGAGGCATTCATAACATTCTTACGTAGATAGTAACCCTCTTAGTTACGTTTGGAATACCCATCACAGTATATTCCCTAAATCTCTTCGGAGAAACCTTAACGTTTAACCCCTTCGCGTTACCCAATGCATTGGAGAGCTATATTGGGCTCACCCACCCTTAGTTTATCATGGAACGACCCATCTTCATAATAATTCCCAATAACCATAACATAATCATAGCACATAACTTAAGCATAAAGGAAAGATAACATTGCCACATTTCAATAACAATATAACATTTTAAGATATTGAAATAAGGAATCCATTCTAAAAACCATTTTTAAAACCATTTAAAACATTTAATAAAGAGATTTTTAAATCAATGTGTCCCACACCACATTGAAGCTTTTAACATTTTAAACCATTAATATCCATATAAAAAAACATTTTGAAAACATGGATATTAATGAGAAATATTTATAAGATTAAATCATTAAAACATTTAAAACAATATTTTAGTTAAAGGGTTTTTAACAAAATGAGAGACACTTGAATACAATAATTGAGGATTAATATTTAATAAAAACATTATAATATCATGAGAATAAAGGGATTCATGATATAATATTCCAAATGATAGTATATACACCATATAAGAGTGAATTGGTGCATAACAACAATAAAGACTCAATGGAAATGTAAATTGAGATGAAATCCATTATAAAGATGTTATCCTTAAATTAAGGATAAATCAATCTCAAAATTATGTGTGACAAATATAAATACACCCAAAGAAATCGAAATGGGGTTAAGAAGTTCCATTGACAGCCTAACGATGTCACATCAAATTTTAGAAAAAGAGTTGATGAGAGAGATAAAGGGTATATCATCTATTGGACATAGAATTTACGGTAATAAGGATATATAAGAACATATCCCCACATAATAAAATGAAAATTAAAAGACATAACAAAATAAGTCTTTTAAAAAGAGGAGGGTGAAAGGTTCCCTTACCGATTTGGGTAACTTTCGAAACGTACACCCCATGAAAGAAAGACTATTCAACATTGATGTAAATACTCATAAACTAAAGTATGTTACACAAAGAGTAGAATAATGGACAGTACATACACCACTCAAAAGGAAATATTGGCAAATGTAGCATGAATCTCACGAAAACACAATGTGAGATGAAAATCCCCTTACGAAATTTCTGCAGCCTAACGGCGCAAATTAAAACTTCCAAAATGGATTGATAAGAGAAAATAGGGTATCTCATCATATTAAAATAAAAATCACAGTAAGAGTAAAGTAAAATAACATCCCAATCATAATAAATAAGTTCTTAAAAGGAATGACATAAAAGAGTGTACTTAAAAAGAAAGGGAGGGGTAGGTTCCCTTATGAAAGCTCGGCAGCCTAACGACGCCACTTAAAACATCCAAAAATGGATTTATAAGATCAAATAGTGTCTCTAATAATATGAACATAAAAATTACAGTTTGAAAAATATAAAATAACATCCCCAAACATAACAAAGATGAGCTTAAAAGAAATGACATAAAAGACAGTACTTAAAAAAGAAAGAGAGAGGTAGGATCCCTTACCTCAGGTCCGACTTGACTCGATCGTTCTTCAACATCCTGAATAATAAACTTGAGTTAATTTCTACTTGCTTAAGAACATTTTTCAAGTTCATTATTCCTTTTATATCACTTATTTCCATGTTATAAACATTATGTAATCATTTAAGTTAATAATGTTTGTTTTGTAGATATTTGGTTCGTAAGTCGAAAGTGGACTTCTTACAATTACATGTTGTTCTTGTGGTCAATGGTTCATTATATCCAGAATGATATTCATGATTTGGATATCATATATATCATATATATCCAGAATATACATGTATTTATAATATTACATAATCATTTAGGGGTAAGAAATGAATTGCACCGTTCATGGAGACAGTAAGCCGTACGTACGCATGAACGCTAATTTCATTTATATGTCATATTAATGGAATTAAAAATAAATGAGAGGTATGTATATTTTAATTCCAGAATTATATTCATCATTTATATGTAACATATATAATATATAATAACTTTAAACCCATCCTTTATACATCCCACATATGGCATTAACGAATCAAATCACTTTGAGGGGGCGGTAGTCCGCACTTCCTAAAATGAAATTATCGTGTTTACCCACAATGGAAACCATAAAAGGTATTCCACAAAAGAAAAATACAGAAGCTAAGTAAAACATAAACATATTATATATCATATATAAATATAGTGACATCTTAATGGCCACCTTTGAAGGTGTTATATGAGTTTTGAACAATCATCGTTTCGTGAGGCAGAAATTCGCCATCCACAGAAACAGTATGTTCTTTAACCATTAGATGTAGGTGTGTGTAAGTGTAGCTCTAATGCTTCTTATAACAACATACTAGTATATTGAAGATACTGGAGTTGTTACAAAATAAATTAATAAAAAGAGTTTAGGGGGTTGGAGAAGAAAAATAAAACAAAAGAACACAAGTGAAGACATTACCTTAAAATCAGGTAACTCTCTTTGATTTGAGCTCAAAGGCTTCCTTGGGAAGACTTCTTCCCAGAGTGAGGCTTCTAGGATTAGTAGAGGGATGTTGAGAGGCAAAATGAGTAGGGGTTGGCAGAGACAAAGGCTTGAGAGGTGTGGGTAAGGTGGTAGAGGTGGGGGCCTTTTATAAGAGGAGGGGAGGGGCACTCTTGGAAAGTTACAAAATGTTACTTTATTTTCAAATGAGTTTCGGATTTTAAAGGTCCCACATTGATGTATTTCTAGGATAAGGTGGTAATGGTTCGAAATATACTCATAAAATAGGTATTTTACAAGTTTAATTTATAGTTTTAACATTATCTTTTCATTTTATTTAAATCCTTTATTAATGAGGTAATCACTGCATCATCATGATGTCATAAATAATTTAATTTATTTAATATCTAAAAATTATAAAAAAACATCATGATGTAGGAAATCTTTTTATATTTATAATTAATATTTATAGTCAAAATTATTACTTGTGTAACCCCATTTAAAAATTGTTTTAGTGAAACATCTCATGCTTGTGACATTTTTATTTTAACTTTAAATAAAAAGATATTTATGTCATTTTCCAACCAAAGTGGCTTCATGGGGTCCCCAAGTTGACCCATGGATTTTATTGGTCGTCCATGACACATCAAATGAGGGTAGGACATGTGTCTAGGTCATTTCATATTATTAAAACATTGTTTTTACCTTAAATTACACTAATTACCTCTAATCGCGATTAAAAACTAAAAAGTTACTATTCAACAAAAAATTATTTTAATCCCATTGAAACAAATTTTACATCCTAATGACAACCATGTATGTTGGATTTTTGAAATTCAAATCACAGAAGTGGTAAAGTTCCATTTAAACGAAAAATCAGTTTTTAAACTACCACTTAGTGGTTTCACTATTCATCCAAAATTGAAGTTTTCCAGAAAAATACCAAAAATTCACCCTAAGCTATATTTGATGTTTTGAATTCAAAAATGATGTATATTTTACAAGATTCAAAACATATATGTTTCATTAATTAATTTAATAATTAATTCCTGCTGTCAAAATAAATAGCGTGTTTTTAAGAAACAATATATATTAAAAGATTGACACTAGTTTAAGTCCAATTTCAAAGTGAAATTAATTCCAAAGACCACCATTAGATTAAATGGTAAAAATATATTCTCAATACACTTTAATCTAAATTAAAAATATAATCTATCCATATAAATAAATCAGATTAAAAGGAGGTTTTTAATTAAAATACAACATTTTCACTATTCATTAAAAATGAACTTTATCGGAAAAATACCAAAAATTTACCCAAAGTAAATTTTGATGTCCCGATTCTAAAGAAGAATTTTATTTTGTCAAATATAACACATAAAATTGTCAAAAGGTGGATTTAAAAGAGGTTCTTCATAAAAAGGCGGTTAATCGACCTTTTAAAGAATATTAGAATGTTTACGCTTAAAATTGGATTCATTCGCATTTTTAATCCGCTAACATTTATTGTAAAAAATAAAAATATTTGACAAACATATATAATCATTTTGTAGTTATTTCTGTTCATTTCCACCATTACAATGGCTCAGTGTTAACTATAATTTAAAATAATATTATTTTATTATTAGAATGCAACGTAAGATTCCCAAGAAACTCGTTGTTGCGTATTGGGTACGCACTCGAGCATAACATTCCCTTTAAAGTAATATTAATATTTTATTCAAAAAAATATGGATAAATATGAAAATTTCATATTCTTTATTTACCTGGGGTTTTACGTCCTTCCCCCCTTTTGGGAATTGCGTCCTCGCAATTTTAAAATTGGGCTTGGAAGCTTTATTGAAAATCCCACATCGGAACAAGAGTCAGTAAAACTATTACTTTAAAATAATTGGAGAGAAGTACAAATGTCACCCAAGTTAAACCATACTAGGATTCCATGTAGGAAAACAGGGACATGGAGGAGAAAACATAGGGTCATGTTCTGATGGAGAGTGATAGAAAACATGTTTAGGAGAAAGTGAACCAATAGAAAATCACAAACTTGTGATGGGTTAAACGGTATTCGATTCCCCAGTAGGAAATGTTAATAGAGAACATTTTTGTTTTAAGTTACTTTTTATTGAGGAATTTATTCATAAGGAAACATAATTACTTATCATGTTGACTTTCAACTCTTATTTTATTTCTTACATAAACTCATATTTTCTCCAAAAGATGAGTGCTTAGGAAGACTTGTTCACATTAAGAGTACTATAATCAACTTCTAGAGAATCACCTAATCCACAAAAGAGAACTATATTCTTCCCATGTCTTTATACATTAACCAAAACCAAAACCCAAAAGGTTAGTACAAGATTAGATAATCCAGAAAAGGATAACCCTTTATAAAAAGAAAATCAATTCTTAATCTCCAAAATTGGTCCAACAAAACCCAAAGTTCAACGAGGACCATTCAATAAACAATTTATCCATAAAATTATTCAAGGTAAACCAAGATAAGATTGAAACACAAATATTTTAAGGATTTAGTCACATAGTATTCCAAGGTTCAAATTAACTTTTATCTCGAAATAACATCTGTTGCTCTTAAATTGTCATATTGAAAAGTAATTAACCTAATCACATATCCTCAATGATAGGTTAATCATTTCCATATATAACCCAAAATAAACTTACTCTTGATTCCTAAAATCATCTAACTAAAAAGAATTAGTCAAACTAAACAGGGACTTCACGTAGTCCAATGGTAGGCGATAATACCAGTCGCACTTTGGTTGTGGGTTAGATTCCCACAGCTTTTTCCGACGCGACGTGTTGTCACACGGTCTGCATGTTGTCCTTTTTCCAAAACTATATAATTCTTAAAACATTCCCTAAAACGAGATAAAATCTTCAAAAATAATCATAACATATTTTAACCTCAAGTTTATCTCATGCCTTTCATTTTCCATCATAACATATAATAACCCATAATTACCTCAAAAGTAAGGATCATATTAACTCTAATGGTTACCTTTATAATTATTACCTAAACTTCCACATAGATTGGTCATCTCTTACATGATGCATTACAGAACATACCAAGGTTCAAGTGGTTGATCATGACTCCTTGATAGTTGGTTTAGAACAACCACAATTTTCCTCATTGAATCCCCCATTTTATCTAGTATCTTAATCAGAGAACCACCATAGTTTCCTTCAAACCTGTCCTCTCTTTGGTGCCTGCTAGATCCATCCATTCACTAAAAACAGAAATGTCAGTGTGAGTATATCAACAAAACCATCATTTACTAATGAGGAAGGTAAACACTAAGATATACTTACTCATTTACTTTATCTAAAACTAGGATTCTTTCAGAAATCCTGACCATTATGGTAATGTCACTTATGCTTAGAGAATACCCTAACCTCTAAAGTTATCTAAACCGACCTTTGATACCAACTATAAGGCCCCGACCTTAAACCTTACTTAATCTTCAGTTATTACAAGAATACACATTGAGGATCTTTTCAGGTTTAGAGTTTTAGAGAATTAGATCATAAAACTTGTATCACATTCCACATTTAAACAAAGTGGTTACATAAAATATAGTATTAATTTTTCCCATCAATGGAAACATATTTAAAATAAAACATGTATTCTTTCTTGACACTTCCTTGACACTATCATCATATCATGTACCATTCCCTTGACATGTGAAAAACATTTCAAAAACTTGGGATGAGCATAAAAAGCTCAGTAAGGGTTATAAAAAGTATGGAAAGGAAACATGAGTACATATATACATAAGAATGAAATCATACTTTACCCATAAAACATATGAACTTTAACATACCTCATAAAATCATGAATAAATCCTAGAAATCATAATACATAAAGGTAACTTGAGGCATTCATAACATTCTTACGTAGGGAGTAACCCTCTTCGTTACGTTTGGAATACCCATCACAGTATATTCCCTAAATCTCTTCGGAGAAACCTTAACGTTTAACCCCTTCGCGTTACCCAATGAATTAGAGAGCTATATCGGGATCACCCACCCTTAGTTTATCACGGAACCACCCGTCTTCATAACAATGCCCAAGAACCATTTTTAAAACCATTTTTAAAACCATTTAAAATATTTAATAAAGATATTTTTAAATCAATGTGTCCCATACCACATTGAAGCTTTTAACATTTTAAACCATTAATATCCATATAAAAAAACATTTTGAAAACATGGATATTAATGAGAAATATTTATAAGATTAAATCATTAAAACATTTAAAACGATAGTTTAGTTAAAGGGTTTTTAATATAATGAGAGACACTTGAATACAATAATTGAGGAATAACATTTAATCAAAACTTTATAATATCATGAGAATAAAGGGATTCATGATATAATATTCCAAATGATAGTATATACACCATATAAGAGTGAATTGGTGCATCACAACAATGAAGTCTCAATGGAAATGTAAATTGAGAACAAATCCATTATAAAGATGGTATCCTTAAATTAAGGATAAATCAATCTCAAAATTATGTGGGAAAAATATAAATACACCCAATATAAGTGGTTATTAAGTGAAAAATAATCAAAGGTCATTAACACATATTCAAAGGATGACATATTCAATAACTACATGTTGAACCCAAAGAAATCAAAATTGGGTTAAGAAGTTTCCTTGACAGCCTAACGGTGTCACATCAAATTTTAGAAAAAGAGTTGATGAGAGAGATAAAGGGTATCTAATCTATTGGACATAAAATTTATGGCAATAAGGATATTAAAGAACATATCCCTACATAATAAGATGAAAATTAAAAGTCATAGCAAAAGAAGTCTTTTAAAAAGAGGAGGGTGAAAGGTTCCCTTATCGATTTGGGTAACTTTCGAAACGTACACCCCATGAAAGAAAGACTATTCAACATTGATGTAAATACTCATAAACTAAATTATGTTACACAAAGAGTAGAATAATGGACAGTAAATGCACCACTCAAAAGGAAATATTGGAAAATGTAGCATGAATCTCACGAAAACACAAAGTGAGATAAAAAGCCCCTTACGAAATTTCGGCAGCCTAACGATGCCAATTAAAACTTACAAAATGGATTGATGAGTGAAAATAGGGTATCTAATCATATAAACATAAAAATCAAAGTAAGAGTAATATAAAATAACATCCCAATCATAAGAAATATGAGATTAAAAGGAATGACATAAAAGAGTGTACTAAAAAAGAAAGGGAGGGGTGGGTTCCCTTACGAAAACTCAGCAGCCTTACGACGCCACTTAAAACTAAAAAAAATGGATTTATGAGATCAAATAGGGTCTCTAATAATATGAACAAAAAAATTAAATTATGAGGAAAATAAAATAACATCCTGAAACATAAGAAAGATGATCTTAAAGGAAATGACATAAAAGAGAGTACTTAAAAAAGAAAGAGAGAGGTAGGATCCCTTACCTCGGGTCCGACTTGACTCGATCGTTCTTTAACATCCTGAATAATAAACATGAGATAATTTCTACTTGCTTAAGAAACTTTTTCAAGTTAATTATTCCCTTTATATAACTTATTTCCATTTTATAAACATTATGAATTCATTTAAGTTAATAATGTTTGTTTTGTCGATATTTGGTTCTTAAGTCGAAAGTGGACTTCTTACAATTACATGTTGTTCATGTGGTCAATGGATCATTATATCCAGAATGATATTCATGATTTGGATATCATATATATAATATATATATCCAGAATATACATGTATTTATAATATTACATAATCATTTAGAGGTAAGAAATGAAATGCACCGTTCATGGAGACGGTAAGCCGTACGTACGCATGAACGCTACTTTCATTTATATGTCATATTAATGGAATTAAAAATAAATGAGAGGAATGTATATTTTAATTCCAGAATTATATTCATCATTTATATTTAACATACACCATATATAATAACTTTAAACCCATCCTATATACATCCCACATATGGAATTAACGAATCAAATCACTTTGAGGGGGCGGTAGTCCGCACTTCTTAAAATGAAATTATCGTGTTTACCCACAATAGAAACCATAAAGGTATGCCAAAAAAGAAAAATACAGAAGCTTAAGTAAAACATAAACATATTATATATCATATATAAATATAGTGACATCTTAATGGCCACCTTTGAAGGTGTTATATGAGTGTTGAACAATCATCGTTTCGTGAGGCAGAAATTCGCCATCCACAGAAACAGTATGTTCTTTAACCATTAGATGTAGGTGTGTGTAAGTGTAGCTCGAATTTTTTTTATAAAAAAATACTAGTATATTGAAGATACTGTATTTGTTACAAAAGAAATTAATAAAAATAGTTTAGGGGGTTGGAGAAGAAAAATAAAACAAAAGAACACAAGTGAAGACACTACCTTAAAATCGTGTAACTCTCTTTGATTTGAGCTCAAAGGCTTCCTTGGGAAGACTTATTCCCAGAGTGAGGCTTCTAGGAGTAGTAGAGGGATGTTGAGAGGTAAAATGAGCAGGGGTTGGCCGAGCCAAAGGCTTGAGAGGTGTGGGTAAGGTGGTAGAGGTGGGGGCCTTTTATAAGAGGAGGGAAGGGGCGCTCTTGGAAAGTTACAAAATGTTACTTTATTTTCAATTGAGTTTCGGATTTTAAAGGTCCCACATTGATTTATTTCGAGGATAAGGTGGTAAGGGTACGAAATATACTCATAAAATTGGTCTTTTACAAGTGTAAGTTATAGTTTTAACATTATATTTTCATTTTATTTAAATCCTTTATTAATGAGGTAATCACTGCGTCATCATGATGTCAAAAATAATTTACTTTATTTAATGTCTAAAAATTATAAAAAAATATCATGATGTAGGAAATCTTTTTATCTTTATAATTAATATTTATAGTCAAAATTATGACTTGTGTAACCCCATTTAAAAATTGTTTTAGTGAAACATCTCATGCTTGTGACATTTTTATTTTAACTTTAAATAAAAAGATATTTATGTCATTTTCCAACCAAAGTGGCTCCATGGGGTCCCCAAGTTGACCCATGGATTTTATTGGTCGTCCATGAAACATAAAAGAGGGTAGGACATGTTTCTAGGTCATTTCATATTATTAAAACATTGTTTTTACCTTAAATTACACTAATTACCTCTAATCGCGATTAAAAACATAGAAGTTACTATTCAAAAAAAAATTATTTTAATCCCATTGAAACACATTTTAAATCCTAATTAAAACCATGTATGTTGGATTTTTGAAATTCAAATCACAGAAGTGGTAAAGTTTCATTTAAATGAAAAATCAGTTTTTAAACTACCACTTAGTGGTTTCACTATTCATCCAAAATTGAAGTTTTCTAGAAAAATACAAAAAATTCACCCTAAGCTATATTTGATGTTTTTAATTCAAAAATTATGTCTATTTTAAAAAATTCAAAACATATATGTTTCATTAATTAATTTAATAATTAATTCCCGCTGTCAAAACAAAAATGCGTGTTTTTAAGAAACAATATCTATTAAAAGATTGACACTAGTTTAAGTCCAATTTCAAAGTGAAATTAATTCCAAAGACCACCATTAGATTACATGGTAAAAATATATTCTCAATAAAATTTAATCTAAATTAAAAATATAATCTATCCATATAAATAAATCAGATTAAAAGGAGGTTTTGAATTAAAATACAACATTTTCACTATTCCTTAAAAAATGAACTTTATCGGAAAAATACCAAAAATTTACACAAAGTAAATTTTAATGTCCTGATTCTAAAAAAGAATTTTATTTTGTCAAATATAACACATAAATTTTTCAAAAGGTGGATTTTAAAGAGGTTCGTCATCAAAAGGCGGTTAATCGTCCTTTTAAAGAATATTAGAATGTTTACGCTTAAAATTGGATTCATTCGCATTTTTAATCCTCTAACAATTATTGTAAAAAGTAAAAATATTTGACAAACATATATAATCATTTTGTAGTTAGTTCTGTTCATTCCCTCCATTACAATGGCTCGGCATTAACTACAATTTAAAATAATATTATTTTATTATTAGAGTGCAACGTAAGATTCCCAAGAAACAAGTTGTTGCGTATTGGGTACACCATCGATCATAGCAGTCCCTTTAAAGTAATATTAATATTTTATTATAAAAAATATGGATAAATATGAAAATTTCATATTATTTATTTACCTGGGGTGTTACAAGTAGGGCACTGTAGCAGAACTGTAGCGGCAGAGGCACTGTAGGAGAACTGTAGCGGCGGTGGTACTGTAGTAGGTGTTGTAGCAGCGCGGGTACTGTAGTAGAACTGTTCACCGAGGGGTCCTTTGGGAAAAAAATGGGATTTAAATCCTTGTATTCAATCCACCTGGCCTTGGGCCTTCGGGCTATGTAATGGGTCTCCCTCTACCCAAACCTAAAAGAGGTCTTTGATTTAATAATAAATTGATGCTTCAGCCCCATAAAATAATTATAATTAATAATGGAAATGTCTTGGGTAATCAAATTAGATTCATTAATTAATAATTCCTAAACACATTTCAACTTTTATTTGATTTTTTAACTTTATTAAGTTCATTTATGGACTTTTTTATGGGTTAAAAGATTCAATTTCGTTCTTTAAAAGCGTTGGATACCTTAGTTTTATTGATCAGTTTACTTATGTACATGTATTAAAGGTCTTATATATTGGGGGTAATTATCTTGAATTGAACTTATATGTTATTAATGATAATATGGAGGTTAAATTTTTCTTATATATCATTTGGTTTTATGGAATTAGGATGAATCACTAGATAAATAGTTAATGATAATTGTTTGGGTTTATTTTGGAGGTTTTCAATCACAATGAACTCATTTGGTTTTATCATGTGTAAAAAATGATTACAGAACATTAAATAAGCTATAACACATATATTATAATCTGGTTCACCTATAAAAATGTTTTCATGACCTTCCATGAAGACGGAAATGGAAATTGAAACCCCCATTGTCCTCGAATGTGATAAATTAACACATTAGAAACGATGTTTTCATTTTTAGTATAAAAGTAGGGGGAAAGAGAGATGATGAAGAATTATTCCATTATAATAAAAAAATTACAACATATAGAAGTTAATTTAGTTATCATACCACTTGTATTAGGGTAGGTGAGGAGAGAAAAAGAAAAAAAGGAACTTGAAAATAAATTAATAGAAAAGGAAGGGGGTTTTACCTCTAGATTTTTTCTTCCTGAGAACCTACTTAGGGGATTAGTTTCTGTATTTTATTAAGAAAAAAAATTATGGATGTGGGGAAGGGGATTGGGAGGATATTTGAGAAAAATTTGGATAAGGATCAAGTCTTGAGAGGTGTATTTAAAAGAGTTGGTGGGGGTGGTAATTATAGAGGAATAGAGGTGTGTTTTCTCCTTATTTAATTCGTTACTATATTATTTTTCTCCAGAAAAATAGTGTTGATTAATGAGACTAAATACAATAATTAGATTATGTGAGTTCTAAACAATGGTGATTACATCATCCATGACTCATGAAATAGTTTATTTAACTTATAATATATAAATACCGTAAATTACCATATTTCACTATTCACTATAATTCAAATATTTTAGAAGAATCCAAAAAATTGAACCGAATAATTTTTGATGTATAGAATTAAAAAAGTAACTCACTTTTATTAAAATAATTTTCTAAATATTATAAATTTAATTTTTAATTAAAATCTTAATTTACTCTAAAAATACGGATTTTAAAATTATAACTGATTTTCAAACACTTTGAATTTTTAACTATGGTCTCATAAAATTAAATTATAATAATAATGAATCAAAATAATAATTTATGAATACATTTTAGGAAAATAAATTTTATTTTACATTTTTAAATTATTCATAAAATTGTAATTAAATATCTATGTTTTAAAAAAATACCAATACTTAATTAATAATTATTAAAATATTTATTTCTTATGATATTATATAATTATATCATATTGTCACTTATAATTTGGATAAATTATATTTATACATTCATTGGTGGGGATACTATTCAATTTTCCACTTTACTATTCATAAGTGTCACATTACTATTTCAAAGGTCAAGTAACTATATCCTTGGTATAGGTTCTTTAACTTACAGAAATGTGTGTTATTTCATTAATTCATCTTTTATAAAGTTTTCATTATGTTATCTATGTGATTTTATGTGATTATAATGTATTAAATAATAATTATAAGGGAATATACATTGATAAAACCTTGTGTCGTTACATTTTCACCCTTAGGTTTTAGTTTTAACCCCTATTTACCCTTTTGAAAATTACTGCAAAATTAAAAGTTTCTAGATATTCTGGATCATTAATTTGACCATAAAAGGAAAAAATATCTATAAATAGACCATGGTTTATTTTATTAAACCTATTCCATTAATTTTGTTTTATTTAATATTTTTATGATTTTTGAATCATGTAAAAAATAGTCTTCATTAAAAAATATTATTAATGTCATTTTTACTAAAATTATTTTAATATGACTTTAAATTTCTCAGGAATAAGGGGTAATTCGAATGTAATCATTTTAAACATTCATAAAATATCAAATAGATCTATTAAATTTGTAGGAAACATTAATGCATTAATATTATATCACTTTTAATATTTTAAAATTAATTATTTTATTTTACTATTAATAGAATAAATAATGTGTCAATGTTGCGTATAAATTTAAGGTGGTTATTCCCTCAATAAAAATTTGAAACAAATTTCTATAATATAAAGAATTATTTATTTTTCAAATAACCATTAATAACTAAAATTTCCTCTATTTAACCTTATATAAATTAATTAAAGGTAATAAGACAAAGAGAATGATATTTTTTACCATTCATTAAATAAAATAATATAAATGTCACAATCACATAAAAATGGAAACAATATATCATATATTAAAATATTAAATGATTATGGATGAAATATTTTCATAGAATAAAATTAAGGAAAGTTTTACGATCATTTTATAATCCCTATCTTATTATTTTAAACCATAATTATCTTAATTAACCTTACTAAGAGGACAATTATTTACTATGGTTACAATTCATATTGACCAAAAATAAAAGGGTAATATTAAATGAATTTTTAAAACTTGATTCAAAATTTTGAATCTATTTTTCAAGATTTAATTTCTATATATTTATGTATTTAATTTAATGTCAAAATTTAAAACACAATAAAAAGTAGTGTTTTCATAAAAATGAAACATAATGTATAAAATTGTTTTCATACCAAGTTCAATCATAAAATTGATTCTAATAAACTTAATGAAATTAATAATAATATAGGAGAAATAAAATTAATTTTAAATGAATTTAAAACAAATTGTGACTTTCTAAATTTCTGAAACAAAAATATATTTTTAAAAAATATTGGTATTTTTCACTGTCCACATAAAAATCAATTTTTTTTAAAAAAAGATACAAAAATTTTACCATATGATAATTTTGATATTATTATTTAAAAAATGATATTATTTTTATGAAATAAATATAATAGTATGTCTTTAAATTAATTATATTATTTTATCATAAAATTCTATAAAAATAATTTTTCAGGAAAACATATTTCAAAAGCATAAGATTACTTTACAAAAAATTAATTACATATTTTATAAGAATTAATCAATGAATTTTTATTGATTAGGTCCCCTTTATATATATATATATATATTTAATATTTCAATTAATATTATTCATACCCACCAATTAATTGATTATGTTATAATGGTGAAATTTAAATGATAATATTTTGTGTTCATTTTATCTTGGTGTTGCGTGTTTTCTATGATATCAAATATAGTGTTATTTCTAAATCACATGGGTGTTAAAATGGATGTATAATTTCATTAAAAACTAGTAATCACATTAATGAGGTCAATCTAACTAAATCATTTTCCATTAACTTTGTTTGAAATCTCATTTAAAAAAAATCTCATTTAAATAATCATTATTTCCATTGAAATCATATTTTAAATAAATAACCTTTAAAAAATATTTGAAATTTCAAAAAATATTATTTTGAAAAATTATGGTAAGAATATACTCAAATATCTACTCAATCCAAAATATTGTTCACTAACTCCCACTTAAATAGGATTCCTTCAAACAAATATTTTAAGCATGCAATTCCATAATTTGGTGGCTTTTAAGATTGTATAAACATGTCCCATTTTTTTAGAGTCATACCATTTTATATAATAATTTATAAAATATAATATACATATATGAATAAAAAATAACTATAAAATAAAAAATCACGTAAAAATTCAATCAAAATTCTCACTTAATTAAGGAAATATACCATGTATATCTAGATTATTATCATTTAAATATCGTTCTATGGATCCTCGATATTAATGAGAATTGATATAATCAAACCCCCAAAATTTTTATTTCCTCAAATAATTATTTATTATTATTTTTAACTAAGTAAATATTATAAAAACTCACTACATAGTGTACTAGTTCTATAATCTTGTGTAAAAAATAGTAGATGAACCAGAAGGGACCAAAGGTCCCCAATAAGAAGAATACCAAATTTATAAATCTGGATAGTCCATTAATTGAATCTTATTTAGATCTAAATCCATGAATAACTTATTGTATGACCTACCACTTGTGAAATTGAAATTAATAATACACAATCATCTTTTTTAATACATCTATTGCAATAAACCAAGAAATCCCTATCTATAACCCCTGGTAAAAGTGAAAAAATAAAAAAGGTAATACCCATGTAAACAAGGTACACATTTCATTTTAGGATCTCAAATAATTATAAATATATAGTTAAGAATGATTTTATAGGATTCAAGTTAACATGGGTGACCTCCTGAGACATTATCTATGGTGTGTGAGTGAGTGGGGGAAAAACACACTGAAAGGCCTTGTGTTGTCCTATGTGTAATGTCATTAGTCTGATAAGTTACCATGGTGGGAAATAACATGTGGTTTTCTAGGATAAAAAGAAAGTTATTATTGGATACCCAAGGGGTTATATAACATGGTTAATTACCCCTAGGTGGTTGGTTTGTTATAAATTGTTTCAAAAACAATACCTATCTTGAAGTGTAGTGGATCTCTTTGGGTTTGAGGTGTGGAGTTCACAATGAGGGAGTTGTACTTTAAGGGGGGTGGGGGGGGGGTGTAAAACCCCTTGAAATGTGAGACTTAAAAGACTAAATGGAACTACCCCTGTAAATAAGGTTCACCATTATTTTTGGGAGTATACATAATTAGATCTCCGTAGTTATGTATGCTTGCCTAAAGTAGTTCTAGGGTGGGTGTCCTCCTGGGAAATTTCTTGGGGTTTTAGCATGTACTATTATAGGAAGAAAACCATTGAATTAATGGAGTCCCATGGAGTCAGATGAAAAGTCTCATGGTCTGAGGAGTCTAGGTTATGAAAATTATATCAAAGATAATACCTAGGAGAACGTGCAATGATCCTGTCTGGGTTTGAGGTGTGGAGTATAATATGAGGGTTTTTTGGGGTGTGTTACACCCCTAGAAAAGTGAGACTTAAAAGACTCAATGGTACCACCCATTTAAAACTGTGGAAATTTTTATTTATAATCCTATATTATTAGTACTATATAGTTACTCTTATATGTCCTAGAGTAGTGTCTCAAGGGGTGATATCCAAGGATGTTTCTTATAGTGTGTGTGTATTTTTGAGGGAAATTAATACTAAAATAGACCCAACTAAAAGTGTAGTTTAACTATCTAAGTTTGTGGTATAGGATCCACAATGTTGGTGTTGTTATTTATGTTTTGAGGGAGTGTAACACCCTAAAAAAGATACACTTTAAATAATAAATTTTACTAACCTTTTTGACGATGTGAAATGATATTTTTAGAGACAACTTGATTATTATTTCATAGTTACACATATTTGGCATAGTGTAGGGTCAGTATGGGTGACCTCTTTGGAATATATCCAATTTTTTTGTGAGTGGGGGCAAAGCACAATGAAAGAACATGGGTTGGCCCATGGGAAAAATCATTAGTTTGAAATGTTACATTTTTGTGATTTAAATTGTAGTTGGGTGTAACATCCCTAAAAAAGTGTGATTTAAAATACTATATGGTACAATATAATTAAATAAGGTGAAAATTTATTTTTAGGACAATACCTTTTTTGAACTCCGTATTTAATATTTCTTGGATTGGACTAGTTTTTGGATTAGTAACCCCTAGGGTGTTTCCCAAGGTGTGTGTGAGTGAGGAATAATAATTCTGATAGAAAATTTGTTGGCCTATAGGGAAAATAATTAGATTTATAAGTCACCTTAGTGGGTAATATTCTATGTTCTATTAGGAAAGAAACTATGATTTTATATGATACCCATGGGGTCTGATGACTAGGTTAATGCCCAGGAAGGCTAGGTTAGGACACCGTCAATATGATTAAATTACACTATGATTTAGTGGAATCAAAATCCAAATACATAAACTAATTTCCACATGATTAGATTTAATTAATGGATATATGAGATTATATTTAGAAGATATATCCTTAATCAATCTGATTTGAAGAACTAAGCCTAAACCATCCATATTAATGGATGGAGGATAATATTTAAGGACGTGCATCCTCCTAGAGTGTGTCAGTCCCCAATTGAGAAACATGAGTGATTTATTGAATATAAAAATTAGAAATACCCCATTTAAACTTTTTTAAAGCGTTTAGGTACTATTGGGTATTTGAGGGACCTCCATTATCTACCTAGTAGCCTATTAGTTACCTAATGTTAGAACATAAACCAATTATTGGATAAAAGTGTGCGTAATTCCCACTAATTTATTCAATAAGAACCTGATGAAATCATACTATTTACAATGTGTTCTCTACATCCGCCTCATAAAAATACTTAACTTCTAAAATACCAGACAAACCTCAGACATTAATTCCCCTAGATTGTTCCATATCAAATCTTAAGTTGAATTGTAACTATCTCCAAGTTGATTCAATTATTAAATTATAATTTCCTCTATGATTTCATTCCTATATAATTTGTTTCTCCTAATTTACCTAATATCCAACAACACTAATTGTTATAATCTCCCCCAAGAAATTATTTTCACCCCCAAAGTTCCTCACTAGAAGTTTGACAATAAATAAAAACCTACATCAATTTCTAATTCACCACCACCATAATATAATTCATTATGTCCCTCAATTTGCTCCTTATATACTACTCCAACTCCAAATATCCCTAGTATCAAAAAATACATGCCTCAGAACCACAAACATTCCATATAATTCTCTTTGTCTACAGTCACATCACCAATTATATTTTTGTCCATATTTTCTTTACATACTTTCATAACATAACTCTAATAACTTAATAAACATTCTCATATCTATCATTAGAATACCAAAATAGCTTATAAAATAACCCCATATTCCTAACCTATTAACGATTATTGAATCTCCAGACATAGTGTACTACACTCTATAAGGACAAACTATTGAAAAAAATCACCAAATGGTTACCCCCCCATAGATTTTTTTACTCAAAATATACTCAATCAAAATTTTAATATCAACACCTATCATACATTAATACTTGAAACCGACTCCAAATGGCCATGTCTTGATCCCCTAAAATCTAAAAGGCATCGACTAGTAATGACACATTTCAAGCATTTATATTTGAGCCCTAATAAAAACATATAACTCAAATACTCATCCCAGTCCCAATCTATTTATAAAAATCTGGAAACATAGTAACATATCTACCAATTATGTGTTTGAAAAATGTAAAATAATTTTTTGTATATAAAAAATCAATCTAAATTTGAAAACTAACCACCGCTTAGCATCCATGGGGTTTCAATCAAAGTTGTAAATCTTGGAATCTTAGAATTTTATAATCTTTTTCCCTAAAACCAATTCATAAAAACTTTTTTTAGAAAATATTTTTATACTAAAATTATATTTAAAAATAATTTCCTCTATTTTCCTCAAAATTATAAAATCTAAAAACACAATACACATTCCATTCATTTTAAAAAAACATTAAATCATAAAAACCCCTTTAAAAAACAATATACTATTAGAAAAATAGTTTTTTACAAAAATATGTTTTCATAAAATTCCAAATTTTAATACAAAATCACCAGATCCATAATACTTTTAAAATAAAAAATAATAGAAAAATAGTTTCATGAATTACTTGTGCAATAGTATAAGATTTTTTTTTTCAAAAAATATTTTTTTTAATATACGGAAATAAGTTTCTAGGTAGGTTGAGGAATCCAAATCAAATAGTCCATAACATGAAATTATAATCCTCTATAATACAAATTGATTATTCTAATCCTAAAAATATATTTTTGAAATCATTGAATATAATTTTATTTTATTTTAATTAATTTGAATCTTGTAAATTTTTTAGATAAAATTCATGTTTCCAAATGTAAAAGAATCACAAATTGGGATATAGAAAAACATTGATTTTTTTAGATTCGACGGTTCATTTGGAATGTAAAATTCATAAATATCATGACAAAAAAATCCAAATAATTTTGACAAAGAAAATTCCAAAACCTGGATAAGATATTTTCACATCTGTTTTAAAATAAATTTAATAATTTGAAGAATTATATAAATATTGAGTTCTTTCTTCGATTTATGTGTTGATCATATAAATTAAATCCCCTCTAGTGTTGATCAACACATGCTCCATTGTTCTAGGAACATCATTGACTATACTCCAGGTGACAAAAAGGTGGTACCTTTCATCATTCCTCACTCCTTTGATAGCGACCATGATCCCCTCAGTCTTGAAAGATTATCTCTTGATATCTTATCTCTCATTTTTATAGAAAATCCTTGAGATAGTTTTCATTTAAAGATAATTCTCTAGGGAGTTCATTTAAAGATAATTCTCTAGGGAGAATAATATTGTGCATGATGAAAAAAATTCAAAATTCTCATTATTGTTTGTTTATATACATAGGATTAGGGTTTCATATTAATTAATTTAACATAGGATATTAATAATATTTTTATCCCAAAATCAACCCCATTCCATAAAAATTAATAATTTCATAATCTTATTCAATAGTTTAGACTTACTGGTGCAATGATAAATATTATTTTATGGTTTAAAAAATTAATATTTATTGAAATACCTATACATGGTCTTCTTGTACTCCTTAGTATTGATCTAATGATTAAATAAATATATTATTATTAATAATTTATACATTCAATAAGTAAATAAATATTTTATTCAAAACTAATGAATAAATATTCATTTCATATTTACACAACTAAATAAATTATTTTTTTAATACATTAATAATTATTTATGACATTGAAAATAGCAAGAAATATATAAATAATTTATATTCATGAAATTAAAAAATTACCTTATGAGAAAATATTTATTTAATATTTACAGTCATTTGGTAAATACTAAATATATATTATCTATTTGTTCAGAAAGTAATATTTATTCCTACATTAATATATATTTAATATTTAATTAAGATCAATGAAAACAATTTGTCTTTGACCCTATAGGAATCTACCTCAGTGGAATTTGGAAGGCTTGAAAAAAGAACAAGAATACTATCTAGAAATGGATCAAGGAACCTATAGAGGAATAAGGTATTTTCAATAAGAAACAACATATAGATTCTCACTATGTAATATAATCTATTTTTCATGATATATCATATGGTAAGTTTCAATATTGTGTTATAAACCTTAATTCCTGACACGTATTTATTTGGATATCTATAAGAAACTTATCTACATCACCATGGACATGGAAATTATTTCATAAGTTTCATTCTAATCCAATAATGATGATATAGACTTCCACAAAAGGAAGGGAAAAATATTTCTTCAATTTATTCATTAATTACATACTAATCATGAAGCACCCAAAACAAATATCTATCATGATAACAATGCATTATGTGTTTTAGAAAAATATCTATTTACACAATTCATGACATATATTAACAATAATATTAATGTCTATGGTCCATTACACATGCTTGTAGATAGGAATATTTGATGGAATAAAAACCTCTGGAATTCCTATTAGCGGGCCATTGCTCATAATCTATCATATTAGAGATCACCAAGGAAAAACTACAAGAGATGAGGTCTCACCCTCTTATTATCACTCTAACCTAACAGTTAACAAACTCTGTTCAATGTCATAGTTAACCATCCTAACTATAAGATTTATATTTAAGATATATCATCATAAAATCTCATGGTTCTCATCATAGTGGGGAACTACTAGGACCTTTTTTATTCAAAATACACCCTAGGGTATTATTACATTAATTATATATAAAATAATAGTAAATATATTATTAACTATTTAATAATATTCAGAATCAAGAAAATAAATGAAATATAAAGTACATAATAGTTGGTTCTAGGGAACCAAATCTAACATACATCCATTTGAAGTAAAACCAATGGATAATGAATAGTTAGTTCTCACATTTCAAACATTAATCTATAGATTATGGCTATATATGTAGGGACTACCATGTTTATATTACTAGGGTTAGTAAATCCCCATGTATATGTGGTTAGTCCCCTTATGGTGAATTATCATTATTTATAAACTACTTAATTTTTTGAAATTAATATGTATCTACCTCCTATTCTCATGTTAGAAAACTAATATATTCATTAATCCAATGTCCATTCCTGTTATTATAATGATAAAAATTATTCTTTTGGTATAAAAATAAAATTAATAGTTTATTTCTAAGAAAATTCTTAAGCTCCATAAGAAACCGCAACATAATCAAATAATGTAGATATAACAAACACTAGTTGCAAAATGATTTTCTTTGATATCAATTTTTCTTTTTTAATGATACTAGATCAGATTGAACTAAATGATGACAAGTGTTCAATTCCCCTAATCATAGTATTACCACTTCTTTATACCCCTGGAACTTGTCTTGATTAACTTTCAAAAGTAATATTAGATAGTTTAAATTTAGAGTCGATGCAGTTAAGTTGGATCTATTTGATATTCACTTTTTTTAAGAATGTTTTACTAGATATATTATATACCAACAAAAGTTCAGAACTGTATTGTTTCAACATGTATTTTTCAATACATTGTTAATACATGTCCTATGACTATATTTATTAGTCCTATAGATCCATTTATGTAAATCTTGTTCCCAAGAAAATAGTTTCTACTTAAATTCATTCTTCAAGAAATTTATTCCTTAGTCATAACAATATGGTAAGACATAACATTTATTTTTCAATATATTATCAACATGTCTATCTTGAGGAATGATTGATATCCCACTAACCTTTTAGATACATGTGTAATTATTTTTATTCCAAAATAATATTATATGATCACTATGAAAAATTTATTCTAATTTAATTTATGTAATTTATATTTGTTATTGGGATTTAGAAACATTTTTGACCCTTAATAGTTGTAAATTGTAGATATATATCATAGGGTCATGTTTTTGTCACATCATATTGACATCTTTCAAAAGGTTTCCTATAATTGAGGGGTCTATGACAATAAATATCCCAATATTAAGATCGTCAAATTATGCTTTGACAAGAATAATTCCAATGGATTTTATTCAAAAATATTGGTGTATAGATTTTTTCATAAACTGAACCTATTAATAATAAATCCTTCAATATTGGTACTACCTTTTTTCAACCCATTTATAGTTTTTCTTTAATAATCACCAAATTTATCAAGTTATATAAATAGTCAACATATGGAGTCCTCGAATCATGATATATGTATTCCATTACATGAATTTATATATATGTTTAAACCTTAACATGTTTCCATTTACTACTTATTTATGGGGATATTTATTCTAAAATAATAATATAGTATCACCCACCAAAGTGGAAGTAATAAACCTCATTTGTTACGAATTTCTATATAGTATTTTCATGACCTAGCCTAGAAGGTTCTGAACTATAACTACCCTAATCCTGCCTCCAATTGGTTAAGGGCTGGTAACCAACACTGAGTAATGATATCTCCCACATGAGAGGTATTAGACTAAATTACCTATAAATACACACGAATATCCAAGAACACACAATGATGAAATGTGAAACAAATTAAACCAATAAATGCATACATCTATAATCCCACAATTAGATTATGATAGTAAAGTACTGAAAGTGAAAAAGTGGGAAAAATACAATCACAAAAAAATGGCACATAGTCGAACCATCTCCAAGGGTGAGGACTATGATCAAATGCAAGCAACTAGAAAATGCCTCAGTCTGGCATGCTCAGGATACATTCTACCCACTCCCTATCTTCCTATGACATCATCAAAGGGGTTCTTATCTGCATGCGACATGACATGTATGGGAAGATCCCATGTGTGGGCGAGTATAAAAACACCTAGTAAGAGACCCCAAAAATAATAAACATAGAGAATCCATAATATTTAACTAATAAAAAATATATAAAAATCAATGAATTGTAGAAGAGGAGAACCCAGATATACTCAAGAAGGACACCATGCCTCCATGTGGTCACAACTAAACTTCTAGCCAAAGTATTTTTCTTGAATCAATTCTCATTCGAGGAAAATCCACTCTTAAAGCCATGATATAAATTGATACACCCATCAAAATGGTCTTGATCTATCAGGACTTATCGAACAAGTTTCACTAGTCTCAAATGAACCTTATATTGAGATAGGGGTCACACCTAGGACCACATCGGGACACCATGAATCCAATCTGGGTTAACCTTCTATATAGGGGATCATATTTCAATGATGCCGTAAACCCAACCAATATGTTCTACAAGATGGAGGTTCAAATCCCTACTCAAGGAGGTCAGATTATTTAACAATCCCAATCCAACGTAAAAAAGACAATAAAGGATCAAACACCATCCTCACAGAGGGACACCGCAAACTCTATTTGAGATGCATCCTCTAGAGGGGTTCAAAATATTGATTTGTGGACTTATTTTCACTATGTAACCTTAATGGAATAAACCAAAGAAACACAATCAACTAATAATAGTCTAGACTGAAGAAAATAAGGTCTCTAGAACACCAAAAATGGGAGTACATGGCATGTACTGGGGGTATACGACAGGTCCAACTAACCCCTATCATGGCCATGTTGCACTAAGTCACATGACATGTAAATATCCATATACAAGGTGTGTAGGAATAGTAAAAATCATGTAAATATCACTCCAAAACCTGCCCATGTCCCCTTTCCATGTCTGGTTACCACTTTATGTGCTTTTTTAGAAATTAGTATACTCCTGGTTGTTCCTATGTACACCTGAGCGTGTTTCTGTTCATGTACACATGACTGTGTACTCTGGTCATTTCCAGGCACTCTATCATCATATGCCTATGTATCTTCAAAGATACACTCCAAGATATAAAAATGGTTCAAATTAAATGTGATTGGGTCACATTGCAAGTGATATTTATAATTGTGTGTAAACCTTAGTGCCATATAGGTGGTAAGATATATTTTGTTATCCTATATTACATACTGTGTAACCTGGGATTTCATAGATTCATCAGGTTATTTTCAACATATTTTTTTTGTATCACTGGATCCCCCTTTCTCCCTAAAACCAATAGTTATATGGTCAACTATACTTATTGTATCTCACTCAATATATTCTAACCCTAGATATCCTCAGAAAATGATCTTCCAAACCAATCGATTACCATCATGAGCCGCTGTCACATATACATCACATGAACCAAAATCTCATTCCAATCTATTCTTTTTCCTCCTTGATTCATCCACTATATTCATTAATACTCAAATGAAAACATCCATCACAATCTATACCAGAGATATTTATTTTTTCTATGAAATAATAGCCACACAATTATAAAATACAAGGAAATCATTTAACCATGTGTCAAAGAGAATTATTGCGTTGAATGCACAAAGAATTTGTGGAGAAACCCAAAAACCAAAAACCATGGGGAACAAACCTCTACTTTTTTTATTTGGTCTCAGTCCATTTTCAAAGAATTTATGAACAAATAGGGATAGATAAACAACTATGAATAAATAAATAAATACACTACAAAATAAATCTACTATCAATGTGTTGATAAATTATTTTAATGAAATTGATCTATATTCCTTATATATAAAAAAAGGATGAAAATAAAAAATAAACATCTAATTTGTGTTTGGATCGATCTATAAGGAAGAACAGTCCTACCTATCTATTTTTGGTGTGATCCACATGTTTCGTTGGACACCAATAACCAATCCATGACCCAAATATTGTTCACCTTTGGAAGCTACTATAATGATATCCAATGGATCCTTTAAAATTTTATGGGTTATTTAGTCAACCCTACATATATTCCATATCATCATTAAATAGGAGTATAAGGTAGGGCACTACAACAGAAAAAATAAAATAAAATAAATAAATTTATTTAGGTTATTAGTTTGTTCAAATCAAAACTATTTCAAAAACACCAAACACCAAAAAAGGTTATGTATCACATTGTTTTAAAACCACATTATGGACATAACAATGCCATCAGATTTCTGATCCAGGAGACCATTTGGTATTTTTAATACATTTTCAAGAAAAATTCATGTTCATTATATTAATATATTTAATATCATTAAAAAATTATTTCTTATTACACTGGGCCTTATAATATCATGTCTTCTTAGAACCTAGCTCTGAAAATAATCCATATAATATCCAAAAGTGATACATGGAAAATCAGAGTTGTTATATTCTCCCCACCTTAGGTATTATTTTCTCAAATTGAGAAAACCTACTCAAAACATTATGGGTACTACGCTTGCATCTGGGTCTCCCAATCCCATGTTCTTTGGTAATGATTCTCATGCTTCCAGAAAAAACACTTGTGGAATAGATGTACCATGAATAATCCTATGTTTTTAATCCTTGATCTCCACTTGTTACTCGGAAATGATATCTCTATCCACGATGTCTAGCTCGACCCACTAAATAACATGTGATCGGTCATGCATGTACCCCATTAGTTGTGATACATGGAAGACATCATGTACTCGATCAAATTTTAGTGGTAGATCTAAGTTGTACACCACCTTCCCAACTCTATTTAGTATATGAAAAAGGCCAACAAATCTTAGAGATTACTTGCTTCCCTCACCAAATATCCAAAATCTACATTGAGTTGAGACCCTAAGAAACATATGCCCTTCCTAATAGGACACTATTGATCTCAATCATAGGTTTGTATAGGACCTTTTGAAGTCTATGTGAAATTATCACATGATCCTATATGGTCTTCAACTTCTCTAGAGTATCATACACCATGTCTAGGCCCACGTGTGATGACATGCATGAATTAGTACAAAAAGTGGTATCCTATAGGGCCTTCCTTACAAGGTCCTAAATGATTACATAAAAATGGTGGATTGGTAACTATTTTTTTACAGAAACTCCACCAAGGGTGAATTATCATCCCAAATATGACCAAATAAAACATTCAATCTAAAAGTATGTCCTCTAAGACATTAATGGTCCTCTTAGTATAGCCATCAATATGGGGGTGAAAAGCTATGGTCAAGAACAACTGAGTCCCAAAGGTCTCTTAAAATACTCACCACAATTTCTACGTGAAGTGAGCATCCAAATTTGAAACGATCATTGAGGTAACTCCCTGGAGCCTCACAATCTTCTATGCATAGAGGTTTCCTAGGCTCTCTAGTAAACTATGCTCTCAAATGTCTAGGAAGTTGGTTGATTAGGTTAGTCGGTTTTCAATCACCCATATTGCATTGTGTCCCTTGAAAATATGTAGTATACCTATCATGAAGACCATGGATATCCCGTCAAAATTCCACTCTAGAACCTATAGGGGTTGAGATAAACCTGCTGGAACCTAGTTCTCACCATTCACTTTCTAAAAAGTTAGGTATTGAGAGACAAACTCTTTAACACGAATCTTCCTTATTGGACACCAAAACTAACATCAAGGGTCCTGATACATTTTTTTAAAAAGCTATATGTACTACCAAAGGTTATGTATGAATCTCCCACATCACATCCTCCCACAACGTCAATGGTTCCGTCATCTATCCTCTAAAAAGAATAGCATGAGACCACCATCATAATATCAATCTGGAGCTTGTACAATGGATATCTAAGTATGTAAAGTCTCATAGGCAGTATCTTCAATCTGAGTATCCATGAAACACTATAAAAGTGTTGTGGGTAATAAACACTAATTGATGATATGAAGCACTATCATTATTCACTATAGATAACTACAATGGGGATAACAACTCAGATGCCTTGGACAATAACTATGAAAAAGATCATTTTCTAATAGCACCTTCTCTAATATTTCCCTTCCTAGGTGTATATAAAATCTCTATGTCATATTCTTAGAGGAACTCTAATCGTTGGCTTAGTATACATTTAAGATCCTTCTTATATAAGATGTACTGGAGACTCTTTTGGTCAGAGTAGATGATAAAATGCTCACCCATCAAGGAGTGTCACCACATCTTCAGTGTGAAGACTAGTTCTAATAAATCATGATCATGGGTCACATTTTTTTGCTCATCTGGTATGAAATAATGGGAACCATATGAAATAACCACCTTCATTTTCATCAGAACATAACTATACCTAGGGTAAAATGATGATAGAGTATCATACTCTAGTCTCATGGAGGGGCACCATGAACTCTATCTGAGAATCATCCTCCAAATTGGATAACAATACATATATGTGTATGTAATTACACTTTTTACCATCAAGGGAATGGACCAAGGGAAAAAAATCAACAGATACTGCTACAAACTGAAGAAACCATTTGAGAAAAACACCCTAAATAGGAGTAAATGGAATGTAATGGGGGTCTATGGTGTATCCACCTAAAACTTGGCTTTCCCATGTTGTGCTTCCTCCCAAAATATTTAAATATATATATACAAGGTGTGTAGGAATTGTAAACATCATGAATATATCTCTCCTCACCCTACTCGTGTCTCCAAGACATGCTCATATACCACTTCCCATTATTTTGTACCAACCAGTATATAATTGGTTGTGCCCATTTATACTTGGACATGTTTGTTCCAATGAACATATAGCTATATACTCTGGATATGTCCATGTGCTTTTCCATATCATACCTTTGTATCCTCTAAAATACATGTTGATCTTCTAACATGGGTCACACAACATGTGATATTTAACCCTACATGGAAACCCTAGCATCATACAGGGGTCCCACATGGAGTGTAATCCCATATTTCATTCCATTTAAAAAGAGATTTTATAGATATATTAGGATATCTTCAACATATTTTGTGCAATTATGGAGCCACATTACTCACTAACACCAAGGTATATGAGGTATCTTGGCCTTGTTGTCACTCGTTCACCGGATTCTAACCCCATAAGTTGTTATAAAATGATCCGTCAAACATATCCATTACAACCATTATCCACCATCACGTACCCATAATCGGAATGAAAATATTATTCTGATCTATTTTTGTTCCTCCTTGTTTCATCCATCATAGTCACCAATCATCAAATTGAAACATCTATCACAAATCGTAGCTGTGGTATTGAAATATTGTACTGAAGAAATCTTTCACAATGATAAAATACTAGATAGTCATTGAACAATAATTTAAATTGGATAATTGAGTTGAACACAAGAAGAGAGAATGGAGAAATCCATAAACCAAAAACTGTGAGGAACAAACCTAGTAATTTTTTCATTTGGACTAGATCCGTTTTAATAAAAGTCATAAACAAAGATGAATATATCAACATAAATAAATAAATAAATAAATACACTACAAAATAAATCATCCATCAATTCATGAATCAATTTAATTTATTGAATTAATCCACATTCATTTTGGGATAAAATAAAATGACTAAAATCCTAAAAAATATCATATCTAGAGTTGGGATTGATCTATGATGATTAATGGTCCTAAATCACTATCATTGCTGATAACCACACATTCTATTGTGCAAAAATCAAAGATCTATGATCTGGTAATTGTTAGACCATGGAATCTCCTCTAACACTCTCCAATGGATCCTTTCAAATTTGAATTGTTATGTAGCTAACCCTAAAAAATTTCTATAACTAAATTTAATTAATGGAAAAGCTTTCTCAATGTGTCAAAAAAATAAAATATATAAAAAATTTACTTATTTTATTAATTCACGACCACTATAGATTTATCACAAACACCCAACACCGAAAAAAGTTTTATTGCACTTAGGGTAAAACCCCCATTCTGAACACAATAGTTCCTTCCAATTTTTGATCCTATCCTCAATCGATATTTACTAGTCTTTTTAAGGAAAAAACACATGTGACATATTAATATATTTTATATCTTTCAAAAATTAATTTCGGGCCCATTAGACCATAGAATCTCACACCGTCTCAACAACTATCTTTGAAAAAAATACATATACTAAAAAAAGGTGGTACATGAAAAAGTAAAGACATTACATTCACCCCACCTTAGGTATTTTCATCTCGAATAGAGAAAAAATACTTAAAAAGATGAGGGTACTAGGATCACATTTGGTTCTCCCACTCCCAAATTATCTCTTAAAGATTATTGTGCTTCCATCAGACATGATGTAGTGGAATAAAATTCCTTTGAATAAACTCTCTTGTAGATCCTCTATCTCCAATAGAGACTTAGAAATTGTAGCTTCATCATCGATGTCTAGATCAGCCCCGTTAATATCATGTGATAGGTTATGTACGCACCTCCTTAACTATGACACATGGAAGATGTCAGGTACTTGATCCAACTACAATAGTAGAGATAAGTGTTATGCCACCTCACCCACACTATCTAGTATCTAAAAAGGTCCAATGAATCTCTGAGATAATTTTCTACCCTTGAAAAATCTTTACAATCCACATCAAGGTGAGGATCTTTAGAACAAATGGCCTCCCCAATAAAACCCTATAGCTCTCCATCATAAGTATATATAGTACCTCTGGACATCTAGGTTCAATCCTCATAGGATTTTATATGATCATAACCTTCTACGTAGTAGCTTATACCAGGTCTGGGCCAGTGAGTGATGTTTCTCTTGGATTAGTAAAAAAAGTGGTGACTTATAGGGTGTCTTGTAGATAACCATGAATTATTCCAGTCAAATGGTGAGTGGAAAATATTTTTTTATGAGAATACACTATGGTTTGGTGATCCTCACAACAATGGAAAAAATCCAATATACAAGCTTGTTGCATGTCCTCCAAGACCCGAATGGTCCTCATAGTCTAGCTGTTAATTTCAGGGTGAAAAAATATGGTCAAGTGAAACTGGGTCCCAAAATCCTCCTACATTCCTCTTTATAATAGGTACATGAAGCGTTGATCCCTAATTGAAAATACCATCAAGGGAACTCCAATGAGACATACTATCTATTTCATATAGATTTATCCTAATCTCTCTACTTAAATATGTTCTTGAATGGCTAGGAAGTGGTTCGACCAGTTGAGTCAATCTAAAATCACCCAGACTACATTGTATCCCTTGTAATTACATGGAAAATATGTCATGAAGTTTTTTAATATCCCATCCCACTTTAACTCAATAACCTCTAGGGGTTTAGATAAACTCCCTGAAACCTATTTCCCATCCTTCACTTGTTGACTAGTGAGGTATCAAGAGATAACCTCTCCAACACATATCATTATTCTTGTCCCCCCAAATCTGATGTTATAATTCATGATATATCTTTTCCACACCTGGATGTACCATAAAAGGGGATGTTTGAAACCCCCACATCACCTCCTCCAACAAGTTCAATGGTAATATTGTCTATCCTCTAAAAATGACAGTGTACTCCCACATTTATAATATCTATCAAGAGCATGTCTAGTTATTATCTGAGTACATAGGGTCTCAGAGTCAGTATATCCAAAATGATAATACCTGAATGATTGTAAAATTTTTGGGGTAATAACCCCTTATTGAAGATACGAATCACTATCCTTGTCCACTAAGGAGAACTGCAATGAAAATAACTACTCTGATTACTTGTCTAATAACTAATAATAATATATCCTGGTGAGAGAATATTCTACCATGTTCCCCTTTTAAGGTGTATATAATATATTATATTCATGTACCTAGAGGAATTTAGACTATCACCTCTATCATGTGTTAATATCCTTCTAAAATAAGACAAACTGCAAAAAATATTTTTTAGAGTAGATGATTAACTGCTCTCCCATGATGTAGTGTCATTAAAAATTTAGTTTGAAGACCTATGATACTAACTCAAGATCATGGGTCATGTAGCTCTACTCATGTGGTATCAACTAACATGAACTATATGTAACAACCACCCACTTATGCATCATAAAACAACCAATCCCTTTCGATAATGCCTCAAAAAACACTATGTATGTGACACCCTCCTACGAAAATCTCACGAAGGGAGATATCGTCAATCTATGCCCCAAATCCTAAAAACATTGTTTGAACCTTTCCATCTACAATAAAGTATTCCCATTTCTTTTAAAATCTATCAAGGGTGATTCCACTCAAGATAAATTTGGTACAATCCTCTGTCAATATGCTACCAACCCAAGAAAAATCACCACCTTTGTAACAAACTTGGGTGGATCCCAAGCCTTAACCGCCTCAACCATCACTACACCCACCACCACTCTTACATCTGAGATGGAGTTTCATTGAAATTGAACCTCTCAAATCCAAAACTAACACTTTGAGAGATTCACATAATGTTGGTTCTCTTGTAGTGTGTCAAAGACCATTATGAAATGTCTCTCCTTCTCCTCCTTAGACATTGAGTACACAAGGATGTCTATAATGAAGACCACCACAAATTGGTCTATAAAATACCAAAATATCTATTTCAAGAGTCCCATAAACACTATCATGTAATTTTTCTTGCTGAAGGGTATTACCAAGTATTCATAGTGACCATTGAAATATCTGGATGTAATATTTGGTATATCCTCATCCCTAATGCACTATGAGTAATATACATATTTGAGTAAAATCATATAGAAACATTGACCCTCTCTCAACTAATCAAAGAGGCTTCAAATCCTCACTAGTTAACACTTATTCTTATGGTCACCTAGTTCATGTGATGGTAGTCCACACATAACCTCAAGGTCCCATCCACCTTCTTGGTGAACAACACTAGGGATCCCCAATGGGAATCATTTGGTCCCAAAATTCCCTTATCCTGTAAGTCCTTCAACTATACCCTCATATCAGGAAGCTATTAAAGATCCATCTGATATGCTGGTGTGTATATTAAGGCAATCAAAGGATGTAAGTCAATTTTAAGTCTATATCACTCTGGGGAGGTAACCCTAGAATATCTTTAGGAAAGAAGTCCCCAAACCCAACAACCACTACAAGGAACTAATGTACCATAGAATCCACTTATCCAAGAGTCATACTATCCAAATAATGAGTAATCGGCTTCAATCTATTATGTATGAGACAATCATACTCCACTATGTTTTCCCTTTCACCAAAAATGTAAAAACTTTACCCATCACTATGGACACACCACATCCTCTGCCTAAAATAGCCAATATAGGAATGATCTATAGATAAATAGTCCACACCTATGATGAAGTCATACAGTCCCATTTTATAAAAATAGATCCCATACAAATTAATTTCCTCCAAGCATCAGATTGAACTAACAATAGAAGTGTTAAATCACCATGTCACCACCTATCAGAGCATCCAACTATAAGGGTCAAGAAAAAATATCAACAAGAATCTCTATATCCTGAACCTGATATGTGATAAGAAATAAATGACTCACACCTATGTGATTACATACTATAGATAAATTTGAAAATACAATGATCTTACCTCATATAATTCATTGATCCTTGGGGTCTTAAGTCTCTATACCAGGAATATATCCCCTTCCATGATCGCTAGCTTCCTATGTTTAACATGGACCTCCAAAGGGGGATGGTGGTAATAAGACAATACTTTAACCAACTCCTTCTACTCTACTAGCCCCTCTACCATGTTTTCACCCTATGAACCACCCTGGTTATGACTCTATATCTACCTCATTAGTCCTTCATCCGTCTCTCAATCGGCGAAATGATGAGTTAGAAATTCTCCTGATAGATGTCTACAACCATTGCCAGAGAAACACCACCTCTCCCTTAACTGATTCAAGACATCCTAGGAGCCTTTCCCCACTGTCCATGTGTCAATGGATTACCCCTAAAGTGTCTAACATACTTGAGTCCCAACAAATACCATCAAATTCCTCCTTCCAAGGTCTCAACTCATGGGTACCCACTACTAGCATGCACTATCAGTGCCTACTCTTCCATGAATCTATTCACCACCAAGGCTCACTCAAACACCCCATCATAGGTGTGAATGAAGAGAAAAATCACTGAAACACTAATATCCTAACATAATCCATACTAAATGTTCTATGATCTAAAGATTGAATATGTCAGTATATGTAAGGAGTATCATAAGAGATCAGTAAACCTCACTGAATAATCTTCCAAATCTAAACTACCCCATTGAAGATGTATAATCTTCTGTATGTGTACTGATCACAACGTGGCTAGATAAATCTCATCCCTAAAGAGATGCTTGTACTCTTAAAAGGAGTGAGTAATGCTATCATGTGATTAAGTCACTAAACTCCACCATCTCCCTACAGATCCCTAAAGAAGACTCACCATAGCGACTTCCATCTGATATAAAATAATCCTCTAAATTGGGAAAACTCAACTGACTAGATCTAGATTGTTCTCATCCACCTAGGGGTTGGGATCACCTTGAGAACTGGGAGGTTTCTACCTCTGGAAATCACGAATCACACTATGCCAACATGAATCCTCATTTAGAACTACCAGTTATAGCTTCGTCTCAATAGGCGGTGGTAGAACTGGTAATCCAACCAAAGGTACTATCTCTAATAAAAAATTTTATGCTGATTCATCATCACTCAAAAGATCATCCTCATGATCTTAGAGTGGAATCCTGACTGATTGTCTTCATTGTGGAATCCTGAAGTAAACAAGATGTTTCACAACCAATGAGTATATATCGGGAGCTGACTTATGAAGTATATCGAAACTAAAACCCATTCTTATATTATGAATGAAATTATGTTTTCCTAGAAACCAATTACTATATTTAATGAGTTTAATGGAAGGTTATCAGTGTCTTGGGGTATGGATAGGTCACCCATCAGATAAAAACCGATGTCACAAGCCTAAAATATGAACTCGAAACACTTAAAACTATTTACCCCAACTAATCTCATGTTATTTGGTCCAAAGGTAAAACCACATCCTCTAATAAAAATCTATTATAAACTGGAAAAGTGGGTCCTGAACCTTGACTACCCTAAGTGGACCTCTAATAAGCCAAGGGCTGGTGACTAGCACTAAGTAGTAATGTCACACACATGGGTGGAATTAACCTAAGGTAAATATACACAAGCACATAACACTAATCCTAGAAAAATTCTAAAATGTAAAAAATTGAAAATAATGCATTCATACTTCTATATTCCCAAAATCAGCGTATGAAAAAAATTACTAAAAGTGAAAAGGGCATAAATACAAGCCCTACAATAAACTATAGAGAGTTCAATATGCTCAAAGGGATAGGAATTCAATAAAATGAAAGAACCTAGAATAAACCTCATTATATAAAGCTAAGGGTATGATCCACCCACTCTATATCCTCCCAGGACACCATCAAATGGGCCAATGTAGAGGTGAGTAATTGGGAATTTGAATAGTAATTGGGAATTTGAGATCTCTCAATACCCTTCCCATGTTTGTTTTTCTCATGTACCACTAGTTGTTCCTGTGTACCAACCTGCATATACCTATCCGTGCTCGGGTACATCTAGTTGTGTTTGGGACCCTTTACACCTATCTTTGTACATTGGTAGTTTCTATGTACTTTTCCTACCAGTAACCATGTATCCTTTTAGTTACATACCTATAATCAAAGATAGGTCACATAGAGTGTGTTAGTGTCACAGAGTATGTGATTTTTGACTCTGCGCATAAACGTTATCACTGTATAGGGCCCCCCACATGGCATGAAATACCATATTACACACTATCTAAAATAGGTTTTTCTATATTGATAGATAACTCTTGTACATCATTGTGTGAATCACTAGAAGTAATGTACTTGCTAGAACCCACACATCTGAGTTCGTCCAGCCAGGATGCTTCCCACTCACCGAATTCTATCCCCCTGATAGGCTGAAAAAATGATCCATTGAGAAAATCTCTCATCATCATGAGCCATCATCTTGTATCCATCATGGAAAAAAACTCTTAGTATAATCAGGTCTTGTTTCACATTTATTTTCCAACTTTATAATTGGTCTTAAGATCAAAATTTCTATCATAATCTTTACCCATGATATTGATCCCTTGCACCAAATAATGGTCACACAATGATCGAATATCAAGTTATCATTTAATAATCAGTCAACGTAAATTTCCGATATGAGTGAACGATTAAATAAGGGAGAAATAAATAAACAAAAAATCAAGAGAATCCAACCACATAATTTATTCATTTGGACTTGATATTTTTCCATAGAATTGATGAAAAAAATTTATCGATGAACAAAACCAATAAATAAATAAATCCACTACAAAATAAATCTACATTTGGAGTGAAAATCAATCATATTTTTTGAATTTATCCAAATTTATTAAGGAAAAAATAACTAGATGGTGATCTAAAATCAATATCCTACTTGGATTTTGGATCCTTCACTATAGGATAATGGCCTTATTTAGCAATCCTTAGTGAGAGCCACAAATTATTTTGTTCACCTATCAACAATCCATGATCTAGTTATCATTATCCAACCAAATCGCCTCCAACATTCTGTAATGCATACTCTCAAATTGGTAGGGTTAAGTGGCTAACAGAAAAAATTATCCGTAATAGTGTTTAAATAAAATATAATCTAAAAATATGTATCAAAATAATAAATATTTTTTTTAATTATAACATTTGAAAAATATTTCACCAATTTCTGAATTTGATAATGATTATATCACATCCAGGGTAAAAAATAAATTTTGATGTCCGTGGTGCCCTCTAATTTCGAATTCAGGACCCCATACCGGTTTTATTCCACTATTTTAGGAAACGTTTGTGCATGATATATTAATATATTTAATATTTGTCAAAAATTAATTTTAGGCACACTGGGCCCCATAATCTCACACTGTCTTAGTGCCTAGATCGGAAAATTATCTATATAATATCCAAAAGTGATACACATAATATAAGATTCTTTATATGTATGTTTTATTATTACTACTTCTCATACTATGATTTGTGGATTCCAACATTCCTATTCCAACTCACATGCATCCAGACCCTTAACCCAAAGAGGTTATGTCTACTCATTCCAACCTTAAATAGATATGTTTCCATTATAGAAACATATTTGGTCATGAATAGATGTTAATACCCTTTGTGGCTGTAGGATTATTAATATATATGAACCTGTTGTTTTTTTTCATTTGTAGCTAAAGACATATTTTAACAAATTATTTTCATCAAACACTTATGGTTGTGTCTTAATATATTCTTTCTATATCACAGTTGATAGGATATCCATTAAAAAATATAGGTTCCATATAATCAGTTTTTAACGAAAAAAATTTAAAACCATTATAGGGATAAATAATATAATATTTTTAATATTTATTAGACTTATCATTGATCTTATTTTTACTACCATCATGATATTGTTGTATGTAATGAAATGTGAGAATAGGAGTACATTTACTCAACATGTATGATCAAATATTTCTTCGTTAAGATGTTTTTTTCTTCTTAAAATCAAGCTTGATGATTCATATCTCTTTACTACTTATAATCATTTACATCATTGAGCATTTCTAAGATTTATTAATGGGATTTCATGATGTATATGATGTTACCATGAGATTCAATTTTGATTACTTCATGCTATGTAGTTTAACTAACTCTGAATTTTTTTGGCATTCATTTATATATAAAGGTTTCTTATTCTCAAACACAAGTGTGTAATATAATTAATATTTTTATCTCTATAGAGTCTAAACATCATACTATTTTAAAAAAATATATTTAAACATGAATTATCTATCTATTTCTATGTATGGTTCCTATATTTGTATTCATAATTTATTGAAATAGAAATATGTTATTCAAGATTTATTGAACCAACATTTTTTTATAAAGTAACATATTAACAATTATTCCAAAATTTAATCTAATGTCTTATTTTGTCAATATGGACACTAAGATAAATGTTTTGGTAACAATAATTAAAAACATGAATCATTCCATTTTGTAAATCTGAAGTAGTGAGTGCCCCTTTGATAATATTGTAATCTCACATTCTCAAATCCATTTTAGTTCACTCTATAACCTTTTTAATATTTCTAATTTACAATATTTAAATAAAATTATATTATTAAAATAATGTATTTTAATAAAAAAAATTTGTGAATAAAAACATTTTGTATATACATGATGTAGATGAAGCTATTTTCTTCTTTAATTCATAACATTTCCTTTTCTAATGTTCATTCATTCCAAAATAAGAAGCAAATAGTTTCATTTTTGTTTCTCTTCCTTATATTCCTTTATCTCATTGAAGTATTTTGTAAAGGATATTTTGTATTTATATTATCCATATACTCTTTACCCTTATATTATGGGGTGGAGAAATGTGTTTTAACTAATCCTTATCCCCAAGGTGGAGTATGGACAAAAGATCCCTGAGTGACTTATCCATTTCATTTATAAGGGCTTGGATGAATAATGATAACTCTTGTGGTGAGGGTAATGAAATATTATTAATGGATAATTTCTAATCCATTTGGAATCCTTATTTATCTAATTAAACAATCTATACCAAAATTTTGAAACCAGGATCATTAGTTAGATTCCCTTCTTACAACTTACATTAATATAGTGCATTGAATATATTATTTAATTCAATCCTTTATTTATCTTTCTCAGCAAAATAATAATGAGATATGATGGTTTAGGAATCCATTTACACATGTTATATCATCAAATCCACAAAAATAATTTATAATATAATACAAAAGACATAGGTTTCATCTTCTACATATCTCTGATAGGAATCCTTTTCACCTTTTATCACATGATGGGGTGGGAGAATATGAATAGGGGATTCCAATCATACCATATATTTTATTTAAATTTTTCCTCACATAAATGACTATACTATATATAGAAATTTTTATTTTTAAGGACATACCCTATGTTATGAAATTATCATAATTGTTTTTGGTTTCTCTTTCCATTTATCCTACACTAATAGAAAAGATATTTTAGTTTTATCTTGGTTACCAATTATGAAAGACATAAATTTTTTAATCATTATATTACATATCCCACTATTTTATCAATTATAAATGGCTATCACCAATGAACTCAGAGTTCCTAGTTTGAAATATTTTCTAGAAGGATCAATATGCCCCTTCTCATACCCTAGGTGAGGTATTTATCAATTGTTCAAAGGAATTTATATATGCATGTATTTTCATACTGTGGTGTTTTATATTCATGATTAATTGAGTGGAATCACCAATATACAATCCCTCACAAGTATTTTAACAAAACCTACCTCCATGTTACATCAAGAATATCGAGGGATATCCTTATTGATGTAAATTATTTAAGTAAACCGAAAAAATTCATAAGAACTCTCAGGTATATTTAACTGTCCCAATGTGGGTTGGACCAACACTTAGTTCAAAAGATTTCATTCCTAATCAAGTAATTAAATACTCAGTTTAACTTATTATTTTTTTGACAGATGCTATTTATTATTCATAAAATTTTCTTCACTAACCCTTTATATGTCTAGTTGATGTAAAGTGTATTTTACATTAGGTATTAACAGTGTTCCAATAATAAATTTACACATATTACATTAATTTTAATTTCATATTTTCATATTAATCTCCTTATTTACGTGAAAAGAGTCTTACATCCCTAACATAAATCATGTAATATATTGAAATAACATAAATAAATAAATTAAATGATCATGAGATTTATCTAATTATTGATTTAGTGTGTAGAAAATAAATCAATCAATGAACCTAAGGGAAAACTCCTTATTTTGTTCATTGAACAAGTTGAAATATCCCACCTATCCAAAGTGTTTAAATATTGGTTTCATATTGGGTTTTTCTTTAAATACCAATTCCTCAATTCATTTTCACCTTTCAGAGAGTCCTTTTATTAGATATCTTCTATAACTAATATTTAGGTGAGGGGAACTAAAGGATTGGTCAGGGGGAATTATATAAATAAATTTTTATAGATAAGTACTAGAATATAATGGAGGGAGGGATGAAATGTAGACCATCATATTTAATATAATAATAAATAATTCAAAATCAATTAAATAAAAATAAAATAAATAAAAAATAGATATATATATCTAGTTAATGATCATGATCGATCATACAAAAGTAGTGAATGCACATTTAAATCCTTTATCCATCAATCATTTCAATTCCTTATTCAATAAGATAAAGCAAACATTAATTAATCTGATTAATAATCATAGTAATTAATAAAATGATTTTATCACATTCAATCTAATTATCCTAGAGATTCCCATCCAATGTGATTTATAAAAAATAATCATTTAATTTTATTTAAAATATAATAAAATTACATAGCTTTATACTTGGAAGAAACTTAGTGAGTACCTATTGGAATAAACCTATATTTTTTGGGTTCACATTCAAAATACAATTGCATCATTTAGAACACAAATTTTATTATATTATTATATAGAATTTATAGTTCAATTAAATGAAACCTATAACAAATGTTAATAGACATAGCATGTATTATTTTAAATGAAGAGAGACTAGTAAACATATTGAAACTATACATTGTATGTAGATAAAATTTCATATCGAAATTAATTATGAATTTAAAATCATAAAAAACCTATAATATGGTGTGTAAAATTGATATTAATAACACATGGAGCATATAAAAATTAGTTTTATGGTGTAATAAATTAAATTTATTATTTCCACATAAATAGTAAAAGTAGATGGTATGTACATTACTTCATCAGATATCCATATTACCCTCACAGGGACTTAGCATGTATTTCCTATCGATATATATTTGGTACAAGATGTAAAGTAAGGTTAGATGGTGTGTATATCAAGTTTCAAAACCTTCAACTTGTATTTTTCATGTAATAAATACCTTGTGTGTATTAATTAAACACTGTTTCTTGACCTTGTGCTTTTTTCCATGAAAACATGTAGATTACATGATATGTGATAAGACTACATTGTGTGTAGTTTGGAAAAATAATTTGTATCCAGGGATGGTCAACACAATGTTCATTTAACACACACAAATTTTATTAATTACATGATGACACAGAGTCTATATGGGATTCATAGTGCAATAAATGAGGATACAAGATGTGTAACAAAATGAGTTCACACTATATAACCATTTGTTATCTTATGAGAGTTCATGGAACCTATTTATTTATTATTCCTATGTGTTAATCATAAATTACTAATAGATTTGGGTTATTATTGAATGACACAATTAATAAGAAGTTTATATCAGGATGATGGGATACATAAAAAATTGAAATATAATTTAACCTTAAAATGGTTAAATATCAACAATCAAATGAATTATTAAAAGATTAAATGTTACCACATTGATAGAACTTGATGGTTCTTAAAATAGAGTAGACTGTTTTTTCCAATGTAAATCCTCAATTTTGTCACATTATATAGATCATTTGAAATATACAATACATAAATTTTATAATGAATAAATGTTTTTAAAAATAATATCATTTAGTAAAATTTAAAATCCAAGAGAATATTTTTTCACATCAATTTTATTGTTAATTTAAGGACATGAAGAAATATCATTATCATGAGTTCTTTCTTTGATATAGTTTTTTATTTTATGAAGTAAATTTAGTTGAATTTTCATTTCACTGATGAAGACCCAATATAGAGCCCATCTATTGGTGATCCACACATGCTCCTTTGATATTGGAATGTAACTAATGGTACACTAGGTCGTAGAATGTTGGTACCATTATTATAACATTATTCCTTTTATTTCAACCATGATTCCATTGGTAAAGATGAATCATATCATCTTATCTTTGGTTTGAGATAAATGAGGAAGATTGAATCTATCAAACATAAGAGAAAACCATAGAGACATTCTTTATTAGGAGGTAATTATCTAGGGAGAAGAATGTTGTGCACAGTGACACAAATGTCACAATATACATAATATTCTATTTATAAACCCATGGATTGGGTTTCATATTAATTATCTGTATGATGAAAATTAATATTATGGTAAACCTAAAATTAACCCCATTACATGTAAAATAGTAATATTACAATTTTATTATAGGGTGTTCACTAATTCGCACAATGATTAATATTATTTTATTATCTTGCTAATTAGTATTTATTAGTAGACCAAGGGTTTTCTACCCATCCTCCTTAGAATTTATGAAATACAAAAACTAATATATTATTATGAAATATTTATTCCATAAATGAATGAATAAATATTCTATTTATGTATAAGAAAATAAAAAATTATTTAATATTCTCATAACTAAAAAATATTTATTTATTAAATAAAAATTTTTGTATTAGGATACATATTAAATGAGATAAATAAATATTATATATTTTTATAATTAAATAAATACATTGTGAATAAATATCTATAGAGTAATTATGATCATTTAATTAATCTTGAATAAATATTAACTCCCACTAGGGAGAATAATATTTATTCCATTTGTAAAATATAATTAATATTTAACTGAGATAAACTCGAACACATTGTTTATGACCCTCTTAACCACTTCATGAGTTTCATTAGGCAGGCTTGTCTAAAGTTTAACATTATTTTCTAGAAGTCAGTTAAGGATCCCATATATGAATAATGAATATCACAATGACAACAACAATATACAGAAACTTAATATGTAATATAATCACTTTGTAATGATATCTCATCCAATAGGATCCATTCTTGTGTCATCAACCCTAATACATGATATAAATTTCATTTATTATCCCAAATGATCTTTATAAATCCTCACATCAATGAAATTTATTTCAAAAAATTAATTCCAATCAAAAGACTGTGATATTAACATTCATAAATAGAAGGGGAGAATCCTTCCTTGACGTATTCATTTATAATATACTGGTCAAGATGTACCCAATGTTCCCTACATATTTTGAACACATATAATCACTAGTTTTGGAAATAAATTTATGTATGTGATTCATGATATGTATTAATATTAGTTGTAAAATATATATACCCTTAAGCATGCTCACATATATGAATATCCGATGACATGCAAACATACTGAATTACTATTAGCAGATCTGTCTTCATAATATCCAATCATGAATAACACTATGTATGAACTTCCTGAGATGGAGCCTCATCCTATTATGAGGTATAACACAAGAGAGTCAAGTAGCTATGTTCCCTTTCATAGTTTTCAAATTATGGCTACAGGAATATTATTTAATAGATATCCTCATAAAATCTCCAGGTTCTCATTCTATAGGATAACTTCTATGACCTTTTTATTTGATAGATACCCAAGGATATTATCTTATTAATGTCATGTTTAATAACAATTAATATGTGATAATGTATTTGTTAATACTAAAATTAATTAATATATATTCAATATGAAGTACAATGTAATTGGTTCTATGGAATGAACTCCAACTCAAACAACATTACCTATAGGCCCATATAGAATTCCTTAAGCATGTCACTATCATAAAGCCTTGAAAAATATTGAAATTGGATCTTAAATGATCCCTATTTTTCTATTATGGGCCCTATATTTTATAGAATTCACAAAAAAAAAATCTCACTCATACCTAGAGTTAATACTCTAACTCTTGTCATCCCTAACAATATTGGGTTTCAATTGAAGATTTATTGGTCTAGAATACTAATAATATACCTATAAAGTACCCACATCATATCACCGTCTATAACAGGAAATATTATAATACTAAAAAATTATTTGATAACCTTTTATAACATCCCCATCCTAGTGTACCTGAACATCCCTATTTTGAGTCATTAAATGACATCTGGATCACCTCCCCATATTTCAGTGTTTACTAACTTCTAAAAAGGGAATAAAGAAACTATGGGGAGATTTTAAACTAAATATAATCCCTATATTTCAACCCATAATATACAAAAGATTACCTTAGACTTCTATATACCCAACATACCAAAAACATTTGGATAACAAACAAAGATCCAAATGTGGAATTCCACATTCTATATATAAAAGTAAACAACATTCCATGTGATTCATACAACTAAAAAAATATACATATAAATAATGGTTCATCAATAATATACTATATGACTATCCCATTGAATAAATGATATATAATAAGTAATAATAATAATAAAACATGTAATCTTTTGGCCAAAATCAGTAAAAAATCTCATACCTAATTATGAAACATTGTAGGTCTTCTCTTCCCAAGTCACATGATTAAATCCATTTAGATAATTGATCCCGTAATGAAATATAAGTCTACCCATATATATTGAAATTTAATTTTAACGTATTGGTTTGGGTAAGTCTAATAACCCATCAGAATTATCCCACTTTAATAAACTCATTGATTTCTAGTAACCAATTGATTCATTCAAAATTATATAGTAAGTTTAAGCCCACAAACCCCAAAACATAACTTATACATAAATATGAAATATCATCATACATGTTCGCCATCAAGAATAAGAATAAGACACATGTACCTCGAGTACACACATATTAGTACTTCCCAAATGAAGTCAAGAACAACCTACCTCTATTTAAATAATCATAAAATGTTATCCCAAAATGCGGTATTCCATATGTCTAGTCCCTTCTCATCATACTCTTTCATTATAAGGTAACTCCTCAAATAGAAAATGAATCACTTATTATAGTCCCACTAGAACAATAAACAATATCACCATCCATCAAATGAACAAAAAATAAAATATCACTTGAAATAATGATTATGTCAAGAATATAAATAATGGGAAATTAAATAGGGTCTAGTCATTATAACAGTCATAAAAAAAATTAAAATAAGAAGGGAAAAAAGAGGTGTTGCAGAAAAAAAATTACAATATAACCACAATCTAATGGAAAACTAAGAGTGAAAATAATGAATGGTAACCAAAAATAAAAAATGTGATTGATCTTATCTCTTATAGCCTACCTCATCTAATTTCTCTCATCCTCACCAAAAACATTTTCTATGTTACTCCAAAGAAATTATATATCTCTCTCATGAATATCATGCCTTCATAGGGGTTGTCTCCCTTGAAATAATATTATAGTATACTGACTAAAACTTTATCATGTTCGTCATATATCATCACCATCATTAATATAATCAATTAAAATGCACCATGTACTTGATATTACCAAGGGTGAATCCCTATAGAAGGTAAATCAACCTCAATATAGAATGAATCTATTCTATTCTTGAAAGAGTCCACATAATCTCCCACCAAACACATTATCACCCATCATACCATATTTAGAAACATTTAGGTGTAGAATAAAATGCATGTAGATTAATAAATATTGAAAATTTAATCAAGTACCTGACCTCACATAAATAATTAGTCATTATTTTTATATTGATAGAAATACTAGAGTTCATCCTAAATGTCACCTCGGTGTTTGAGGTCAATTATATATGCATCCCTACATCAATGGGTTTGTGTTAAGTATCTCTATCTAACACAGGGAAAAAAACTATATACACTAAGGATATAATCACTATACTCTTATACTAATATCTCAATCACTATCATGGATTATCAAAATATTGGAACTACTATTTTTATACCCCTTCCTCACCATGGGCTACACTATCTCTAGAAATATCTCACTAAATTTATCCATCTAAATCAATTATAATAATACTAGGATTATCTTCAAAAACCTAGTTATAACCTTTTATTAAATGTAATAGTAGATCTATCTACCACTAAAATCGATGACATTAATCAGAAGTAAAATCCAATAAGAAACTATATGGGTCAACCACTATCCAATAAAATAGTAATCATTTTTCATAAGGATATTAGTGAACAATATCACCCATCATTATTCTAATACAATGTGTCAATCACGATCCTAAGGGTCTTCATATACCCTGATAAAAACCTATATGTGATTACCGAGAAAGGTATTAATGATGTTCCATGGCTTAATACTGAGAGATCCAGAACCTAATATTCTTACAATCTATTTTGATCTTGAAGGGGATCCTAACAAAAACAAGCTGAAATAGAATCTACTAGAAATATAATCCTATTCAAAACTACCCTCCTACTATGAGATGGTTTATATATTATAATAATATAATATAATAAGTCATTTAGTTGATAAATATGTCATATTATGAATCAATCATTAAATTTATAACAAAGAAGTATACATGTATAAAATGCTGGGAACCACCCTAGTGGGGCTAAATAGAAAAAATAATTTATTAAAATGTTCCCTCTTGTTACTAATTAAAATAATCTATAAAATAAATATTATATATACAATGAAACTTGTAATATCAGGTCAAATTTATTCAATCAATGACCTTGAGAAAAAATTTAGGGAATACCCCCCTTTGGAAAATCGTAAACCTTATATCAAAACCTATCATTTAAATAATTTTTTTTCATTTAAAATTTAATTTAAAATCAGTAAACTTTAAAATATCATTTAATTGGTCAAACCATTTTCTTTTATGAAATCCATATAAGAATCAAGTAACTACTCCATGAAATCTATAACTTTGGCTACTGACTCTTGTTCAATAAGGGAACCACTAAATGAACATTATATCCATGTTATATGATATGTTCATGACTATTAAGATAATATGAGTCTATTCCATTCTACGGAGTCAATACATGTCATAAAATACTATATATTATCTCATTATCATAATAAAAACATAAAATAATAATTTGAAAATACATCACATAGAAAATCAATCAAAATACATAATGAATAAAGGTAACATACCATATATAGATATACAATTATCATTACCTGATTATAATGACATTCCTAAACATAAAAAACACTTATCTCGTTAATCACACCCAATAAATCAATTACTAAAACATTTTAAAATAAATTTAAAAAAGATTTATAATCTAAAAACACACACTAAACAATGTTTATATGTCTACATCTTGGAAAATAAAGTATATAAAATCCCTAATGATCCTAAGAAAACACTATAATAAAAAGATCTAAATAATAAATACAAATAAACCATCAATTGAACATTATTTTTATGAATATAAAATAAGAGACCACTAGGAATAGGTAGAGGTTTCATGAATTCTCTAGGATGTTGTTTATCACCCAACACCTATTGGAAAACCAAGCTTCTTGATGCATAATCAACAATTTCGGACATCATATCCTCCCTAAAAGAATTATTCTTAAAGTTTCATTATATATTTGTTATACCGTGTTTTATAGAGAAATTTAATCTATAAGAACCATCAACTAATTAAGTTTTTAGTTTAGGTATAGACGGAAAACATATCTATGTTCCAAATACCATAATTCCCTTTTAATATATGATTTCTAAAAATTTCTAATCATGAATATTATTAATTTTCTTTTGAAAATTCATATATCTGTCAGATAAAATTTTACCCTTTGAAATAAATATGTTTTTACAATAATTTGAATAATGAGTGATGTTTACCATTCCATAACAATTCCCATAACCTTATTTATTAAATCTATGAATATAGAATCCCTTTAAATCCTCATTTTGTTCAGGACACCATGTTTTTTCTTGGTCAATATATTCATTTCCTTATTTTCCTTCACTAGGAGGTAGTGTTTTGTGGTGTCATAATCCTTGATTAGGTCTAGCCATCACATTTTACTCACATGTAAATATTTCAATTAGAATATATATTCCAGACTCTTATGATCTATGTATATCTCATAATTTTTTCTATATCGATAATGTCTCCATATCTCAGAGAAAATATTAAAACTTATAACTCAATATCATGGGTTGTATAATTATATTCTTGAGTATTTAACAACCATAATTCATAATATATAACTTTATCATGCTTTATAAGGATACAACTATGTCACTTCATCGATGCATCACTATATATAACAAATCCATCTTCTCTTAATGGAAGAGTAAAAAAAGGAACATGAACAAATATCCTCATTAATTATTAAAAACATTCCTATAATTCACTTTATCCATTTTAAATTTAAGAATTTATATTTAAGATTCATTATCCAGTTTTCCAATCAAGAAAACTTTTGTGCAAATCACATATAGTAACCTACCAGATTAATTAAACTACAAAACTCAGTTAAGTTAATTGTTTTAGTCAATTATTGTATTACCTTTTTCTACACAATATCAACTATGATTTCATACTTAGAAACAATATAATCATGAAAAGAAAATTTTTGAATATGGAATTCACACTTTTCTAATTTCTATAATAATTCTCTTCCTTTAAGAGTGTAAAGAATGATCCTAAAGTGATTCTAATGGACCTCATATATTTTAATGTACACCAATATATAATTAATAAAAACCAAAAAAATAATATCAATATATTACAAAAATACACTTTTAATTAAATCTACAAAAAGGCAGGTTGAATTTTTCAATCAAAAGGCTTTACTATAAACTCATAATATCCATACATGATACCAAATAGAATCTTAAAAATAATTTTAGTCATTACTAATAATTGATAACACAAATAATGGAGTTTAACCATTAAAATATATTCATTTTTAGGGTTTTGATTGAATAATTACTTAATTTAATGAATAAGATACTTTTTCTATATTGTAATGGAATTGATTTCCTAATAATCAATGTAGAGACGAATATATCCTACTTTCTTCAAAATAAAATGAATATGGACCCCCCATGTTGAAACACTAAGTAGAATAAATCCCTTATCATGAAGATCCTATATTTTCTTCATCAACTACACTAATTACCAGTGTGTATTCTATATAGAGTCTTTGATATAGTTCCCTCATTTGGGATTAAATCAATGGAAAATTAAACATCATTATTTGGTGAATGTCCATGAAATTAATCAGGTTATACATCAATGTATTCTTGTACAATAAGTATAAACAAAATTTTATGATGAAACTTATCATCCATAGGTTTTTTCTTATCATATTATCGAAGTATCTCATTTAGAATAACCACTAGATGTGGATCTAGGCTTGACCCAAATGATTAATTACCCACTATAAGTATAAATAATTATTCATCTTCATCATGAATCATAATTACCTTCTCTTTTTAATAAAATCTTTCATTATATTTTTAAATTATCAATATAAAGGATTATATAAAAGTGAACCATATGTAATTTAATAATATATACAAATAAGATAAATCTATTTGTGTAAATGGGAACTAACTTATATTTCCTTGTTGTGGTTGGATTTATAATAGAAGTATTCACAGATAACTAAAATTTTATAGTTATAGTGAAATATCTATTTTTTTAGAAAAAAAGAAGATAAAAAAGTGTGTGAAGATCTAGAATAAAATGAATAATCATCTAAATTTGAGGATATTATTAAAGAACCTACCACTATATATTTACGAAGTTCAACCTCAGTTGTAGTGATCACATAAGCTAGGAATTTTTTCCCTTAGAATCTTCTTTGGTAAGTTCACTCGATTCTTATGAAATTAATTTGAATAATTCAACATAAATTTATAGTTGATGCACTATATCGTTTTATTATCTTTTGTTACCCTAAAATCAGAATACATATGGCCCTTATTTCCAAAAATGTTGCAAACCACCATGACATTCAAACATTTTCAAAGATGTTTATTTATATAAATTTTACATGATAGATATTGATTATCTATCTTGTTCTTCATTGACACATTCCTTTTTTATTGGTGTTAATTCAAACTCTTATATTTTTATTTACCAATAAATTTTTGGACCTAGAAAATTACATCTTAGTTTTCAAGGAATATAATACTATTTGATCATATGAAGAACAAATTTGAGAAACGGGTTCCCTTTGAAGTCTTGAAATAATCCCTTAAAAGAAATGGTCAGTCCTGTTTTTCCGTATTTTGGTTATAATACATGGAATAGGTGGTAGTATTGTAAAGGGTGCCTCATACTATATAACATTTTATTCTTCATTTTTCTTTAATATAAGAAACATTATCACCAATTTATGTTTTTACACAGAAGGGAAATATTTATTGGGTAATGTTACATTAAAAGTTCTTTATTCCATATCTTATTTATCTTATTCGTCCCTAGTAATCCTAATCAAGGATAACAATTGATCGGTATCACCTTTAGGAAAACATACTATTATTATAAACTTTTCCCTATGATCACATCCCAATGCTAGATAAATCATTTCAAGGTACTTAACCCATTTCCTAGATACTATAAAATTAGTAGTTTCACAAAATACGTAGACATCTATCACATGAAATAATCGAATATTGGTTTTTCATGTTATAGAACATTAGTTTCCCTATATTTTATATGTTATTAGTCGTAACTAGGGACATATTCCCTAATATAGAAATGATGTACTCAGATCCAACACCATACTTATTGGATCACACAACAAAGAAATTTCTACATCGACCATGAGTATTTATACCATTCCATTTACCATGATCCATTTTAAAAAAATGGATAATTCTTGATTATCTCATAAAACCATGAGTTTTATATCATTATTTAGAATTCAAAATATGGTATAAAACTTAACATAAATTTAAAATTCATGCATTGTTATAATAAAATACATAAACATGATTTTATTTAAGATATCGTTAAATAATAGATATATTTTTAAATATTTCAAATTTATTTGTAAATAAAACATTAATTAACCCAAAAAATCACCCATTATTTTTGAACTTAATAAGCATTAAGGTTAGATTCACCATCCACCATAATTATGGTCAAGATATACCCGACCATCTATTTTCATAGTTATTGACCCTAACTCTAGTAACCAAGAGTCAGTGTATATTGTTTTACATTTTATTGAGATATAAGGGATCAAATAAAAAACAATGAATCATTTTATTAGTATTCAAGAAAAATATACAAACATTATCACCTTATAACATTGAAAATAAAATATAAAAAAATAAAAAACTTTCATTCTGGAAACTCATTCAAATATTTCTTCCTCTTATCACTGGGAAGGGAAAAAAATAAGTATGAGATAAAAATAAATTTAATGGTTATTAAAAGTGTAAGATATCATGAATATATAAATAATAATAAATAAGGAAATGTAAATAAGTGAAATAATATTCAATTTAATCAATAACATTAATATGAAATGTATCCATGTATAATAATAATGTATAAATCTCATTGATGATATCAATTGAATTATAAATAAATAAAATGAATAATATTGGATGTTGGGATCTCATACATCTGGATATCATTACTATCATGTGATTGTGCCAAGAAATTTTAAACTATGGATAGGTATACAGTAGAAACAAAATTAATTACCTTGGCCAACAATCTAGACTCATAAAACTCAATGATAAATTGAGGGGGTATATAGTTTTAGCCCCAAATGTCATTTAATTTGTACTAAATTCCTCACATACAAAATTATCAATTTAATTCAAAATAAAGATCCCTTATCAATAAAAATTTGTACTCAGTAAAGGATATGGAATATATTGATGTTCTTATTCAATAAATCTACTTCCATAGTAAAATACTATATATAGAAATAATATATAGTTTATGAAATGAGAATATCCACGATACAATAAATATGTATATTTTAGATATATTTAATTTCCAATTAAGTTTGTTCATAAGAAAGTTAACGTTACAAGTGAATTTTAATAACCAAGAAATTTAAAAAGAGATCAATTTATTTGAAATATAGGTCCTTAAAAAATTAATATATTCTGCATAATAAAATAAAATTAAATGAAAACATTAAATTATGTTTTAATTCAATAATTTTATTTTTAAAACCATTAAATTTTTTTATAAGAATAAAAATATCCTAAAACACAAAGGGTTGTGGTAAAGTCTATTAACATCATATACTTTTAAAAGAAAACATTCATTTTAGCATCAAATAATGAAATATGAAATGGATCATTTTAATTTATTTGAAATATTCTATCCAAAAAATTGTATAAAGTTATGGATAACATAAAATTTCTATAATATATAAACTGGTTAAATAAAAAGGTACATTTTAAATTTTTTATAAAAAAATAGACATGGATAAAAAATATAACTTTTCAAAAAAGTGAAATAAGATCAATTTTACTTCAAAAATTTCTTTTATTGAATCAACTTAAAAATATAGTAAAATTAAGAAAAATATGGAAAAAATAAATAAATATATATGATAATAAAATATTTTGTTTTTATGACGGTTATATTATAAGATTCCTTCATTGACATATATAACCAACCTAAGAAAAATGAGATTTTAAAATGAATTATTACTTATTTGGTAACATATAAATTAAAATACCTTGAAATTGTAGATTAAATTGAAACATAAATTAGGATTAATAAATACATATTCATGTTAAATATATCAATTGGTTAGTATTTAGACAATATAAAAGTGAATTGGTGTATAATAAAAAATATGTCTCGATGGAGTGGAAATTTGGTGAAATCCCTTACCTTACACTTCCATATTATTGAATGTGATTCAACCCAATGTATACTGATTTTAAATTTTTATTAATTTACACAAAAACAATATTCAAATTTATAATATCATATTTGATCCACTTATAACATATTATCATCTATTTTAAATAATATTTCATCATCATTATTTTTTGGGTGTTAACTACATTGTTTAATCAAGTATGTTTTATCATGGATATTGTATGGTTATTGTAAAATGGTTATAAAATCATAATATAAATAATTATTTTAATTAAATAAATATAAAATTTATTTACTAGATACATTTTTAAAATCATTCTTGAAATTTTGACAAGAAAATGAATCACATCAGTTTGTCAAGACGGTAGGTCGTACATATGCCTAAGAAAATTTACCATTTCTTAATAGGATAATGGTTTAAAGAATTAGATATTATATTAAATTTATAGAATAAATATTAATTAATAATTATCATATATATTCATTGGCTCCATAATTATTAATATCCATCTGAGAAGGTGATAGAAAATAAATTACATCAGTTGAAGAGGTAGTAGTCCTCTGTACATAAGAGCAATGGCGTTTTCCCATTTTATAGAGAAGGATATGGATAAATATGATTCCATACACATAATTACATCTTATTTATCATTATATCATAATGTTATTATATTGTTACTTTTTTACATAATTAATGTTATAATTAAATAAGGAAATAAAAAATAACTTTGTTAAGATAATTACCTTCTGTTGGAGAATCCTCCTTAGATCTCATATTCAGGACCTTATGGTCGAGATTTTTTTAAGTAACGAACCTCTAAAAAATAGATAAGGTTGTTGGGTGATTTTTTTTAAGGATTTTTCATGATAAATGGCCTAATAGGAGTTACAATTTGAGGGAAGGATGCGACTCATTATAATTGAGGTGAGTATCACACTTCTAAATTTTCAATGTTGTAAAATATTATTAATTAAATTTCAAGGGAAAATGGTTAAAAATAAACCCTATTTGAAGGGATATTTTATAAGGATAAATTGAATAAACCCATGAGATTTATGATAGTTCTTAAGTCATTTTAACACTTATATTTTTAGATTAACAACCCAATAAAAGAATTTTTACCGTAACCACGATAACCAATTATAACTATTTTTACTATTAACTTTGAAAAAAAATAAATTTAATATTATTTTAAAATATGAATTATTTTTACCCCAATATTCAATTTTTTTTATCAAATTTAGTTCATAAAAGTGGTATAATTTCATTTTTTATAAAACCACAAAACATCACAAAAATGGTTTTTAAAGAAATATTGCTTTCTAGGGAAAATGATCTTACAATAACTATATAAATTATAATCATCATTATAAGGATTTAAATTATTATAGTTATATATATATTCTATAAAATAAATATAAATAATTCATTATTAAATATTAGTTGAATAAATTATCATGGAAATACATTATGCATTCAAAAATTGTTTTATAAAAAAATTACCGTTTTACTTTAAAATGATCTTATATTTATTTCAATCAAATGGGAAACAAATACATGGTAAATTAAATGTATGATAAAAAATTATTATAAATAAAAGGTGGAATAATTAAATACTACAATTTTAATTATTGATAAAAGTATACTTAAAAGTTAAATTTTCAAAAACAAATTCTAGGGTTTTTTTGACCTATTAAGTATAAAATCGATATTCATTCTATCATATTATAATTTTGTTCCATGAAATATTAAAATGTGTAGTGTATTCAAGATTTATAGAATATAAAAATAATATAATTTATGCTTGGATATAAAATGCTTCCTTCATACAGAAATTTCATCCTTTCACTTTTAAATGATATTAAATTCTAATGAAATGACAGGGGATATTCTTCATAACATCCTCAGGTTCCCACATTTCTTATTCTATATTACGATTTCAATAATGTAAAATTACATATTGAGTGTTATAATTACTTATCACTTGTACTGTAGTGTCAATAATCTATATGGGCTCTTCAAAGTAGTATATATCATTTTCTAATTAAATTTCTTCATAGGTGACCACATTTGTTTGTTCTAGAACATAAAACATTAACAATGAGATATGGAACACATCATGTACTTTAAAGTGGGTTAGTGTCACCTGTAAATGGAAATAATCATATTAAATTATTTAAATAATTACAAAAGTTTTTATGTAACTAAGGAAATGTTTTCCTTTAATATATAACCTTATAACACCATTGCATGTAGATAAATTAAAGAAAACATGACCTCCCATTATAAATTAAAAATATTTACTTAGGTTATCAACATAACTAGTTTTCCCAATTTATGTTTCCTTAATGTGAGTCTGAATAGTATTTAACTTTTTTATTGTCTCCTCAATTTTTTATTTTCCTACAATATTCCTTTGACCATCTTCATCCCAACAAGTTGGAGTGTGAAATATCTAGAAATATAATGCTTCATATAGTTCCATTTAAATACATGGGTGGACTCTATTATTATAAGAAAAATATAAAAAAGGTAAATAATGATCCCACATAAATTTAATATCATGTGAGAGTGAATTTAATATACAATATAATGCTTGAATTTTCCTTTTGGATTTTCTATAGGTTTGAGGGTGACATGAAGTGCTAAAATAAATCCTGATATCATGATCCCTTTGAATCCATTTTCATAATTTCGAGGAAAATTATGGATCATGATGGTTCAGAATATAAATAGTTATTCCTGGATTTTTTACAACTTCATTATTATGGAATTGTACAAGGCACTCATGAGGTAAATATTATCTTATCCTTAGTAAATGGGAATATTTGTTAAGTCAGCCAACAATAACCCATTTTTCATCATTCTTTATAGGGTCCATTTATAACATAGTGAAAAATTCCATAGTATTTTCAACCCATTTTCATAAGGGAATAGGTATAGTCAGCAATACTCCTCTTGGATAATTTCTATTAGCATTAACATGTTGAAAAAATTGAATCTTGATACATAATCAAGAAGTTATTACTTCATATTATCCTATAAAAATGTCCCTCAAAGTTTCAATACATCTTTGTGAAACCAAGGTGTATAGAGAAATTTGACTAATGTTCTTCATCTAATAATTTCCTTTTAAGCTTATGTATAGATGTAACATATAGCCTTTTACAAAATTTTATAACTCTATATTCATATACAATGTCTGAAAATTTACAATCATTCATAAAAACAATTTTATTTTTAAAATTTTCATCATAATGATGAGAACTTTTTATCATTTATAATAAAGTTACATTGGAAATGATTTAAAAAAGGTGAGATGTTTCCACTTATTTAGTAATTCCAAAATCTATATTAACTACATACATAAATATAGGATCCTTATCAATCTTCATTTTGGTTATAACTCCATGATCTTTTATACATAATGCATTCACTACATTATTTTCTTTCCTTGGGTGGTAGTGTATTGAGAAACAATAATCCTTGAGTAGCTCAAGACATCACCATTACCTCATGTTGATATATTTCTGTGAGAAAATGTATTTTATACTCTAATAATATATGTATATCAAACATATTTCACCATAGAAAAAATGTCTTCATATATTTAGTGAAAATATTACTATGTACAACTCAAGATCATTGGTTGAATATTTTTATCTATGTGTATTTAATTACATTGATTCATATGAAATAATTTTATCTTTCTAACTATATACACAACAATGTACCTCCTTTGGTGTATCACTATATATCACAAATCCATTATTTCTAGATGTCATACTCAAAATAAAATCATTATCCAATATCCTACATAATTATTAAAACTATTCTTCACATACAATTATTGATGTGAACTGAACCCCTTTAAATATAATCTTGGTTAATAGGTTATCCAATAAAGAATTGTTTTGATGAAATAGGTGATAATAACATACTAATCAAATGAAATTGTATACCTTGATTGTGTTTGTTGCTGCAATCCATTTTTTGGATCCCTTAGTCTTCATAGGATATACTAATATTCCATACATTGAGACAACATGGCCAAGAAAATAAAAGTTCTAACTCCAACATTAAGACTTACTAATTTTCCCATATAGATCCTTTCCTTTAAGAGTACCAATAATGATCCAAAAGTGATTCTCAGTCCTCATAAATTTAAGTGTACACCATGATATCATAAAAAATACCACTACAAAAATATTAATATATTCCTTAAATAATATATTCATTTTATCCATAAATAGAGAGGGTGAAATTTTAAATCCAAAAATAATTACTATAAATCGATAATGTAAAATTATCATATGAAAAGTTCTCTTCGTAATAACTTCCTCTATTATTCTCAATTGACGATACCCATAATGAAGTATAACATTTAAAAAATATTTATCTCTATGATGTTGATCAAATAATTCATTAATTAGGGTTATATGCTACCTTTTATTTGTTATAATAGATTTTATTTCCCTATCACAAATGTAGTTACTCCTAGATCCATTTTTCATATCAATGAAATGAATAGTTTTAACACAAGGTGAAACACTAGTGCGTATAAATCTATTATCACACAACTCCTCAAGCTGTTTCTTTAATTCTAGTAATATCATAGTTTCTATTCTAGAGGGTTTATTTGGTTAATTTCTTGTATTCGGTATTAAATCAATGGAATAATCAACTTCATGCTCCAGTGGAAGTCTATGTAATTCATTAAGAAATACACAAATGAATTCATATATAGTAGGAAGACCCCAATTTTATGATTAAAAATTTCATCTTTAGATAGTGTATTACCTTCTTCTCCAAATATATCAATATAAAGATCTATTAGAGGTCGTCATAAACAAGACCCATATGATAATTCCACACATCTAGAGATAAGTAATTCTATATCTTTATCACAAATCTGAATTTAATTCCCTTTACAAGAATCTTTTTGATTATATTTTGAAAGATATTCATAATAAGGATTGTATCAAATTCAACCATAGGTATAATAATTATGTCTCAATATAGGGAAAATTTATGTTATATAATTGGAATTGACTGACACATTTTTATTACAGTGATATTTCTACTAGGAGTCTTAATAGACAACTCTAATATTAAGGTACTAGTTAAGTATCTAATTTTATTTTAAAACATGGAGGATATGAAATATTGTGATGATATAAAATCAAATAAAACAATAGATAAATTTTATGAAATGATTATTGTATGGATCACCACATATTTCAGAACATCAACCATAACTAAAGTGATCACATATTCTTGGCCTTCTCCCCTTATCCACATCTATGGTAGGTTCACTTGTTTATTCTGAAATTTGATTGAATAACAACAAAAAATTTTATAGTTTAATAATATGATAGTAGTGGTTTCATTATTTACCATACATTAATTATCTTTATGACCCTTATCTCTACACTTGTTACATAATCCCATCACCATCAATAATGGTATATGTTTTTTCTATCCATAATTTTCACATGAGGGAAATTTATGCATTCTATTTGTCTTTGTGTACATATGAACTATTTTTTTTCTTAATTACCCTAGAAGTCATAAGATTTAGTAAGTTACAAGTCTATTTTTATGGTATGTAATAATATTCCATTGTATGATGAAAAAATTTAAGAAACAACTTCCCTTCAGAGTATTTTCTTATGACATTAAATTCAATAGTAAGTCTATTTTTATATATTTCATAATTAATCCATATAATATCCAATAAGTATTCTAAAGAAACCCTCATACTCTGAAAAATAGTATTATTCTATATTATTTATGAAGAGGACCATTCACCACATTTCAGTTTGTTTATCACGAGGGAAATATTTATCGAAGAATGTTACTTTAAAGACATTTCATTCCATATATTCTATTTCATCTTCTTTCCAAGTATTTTGGATCAATGAACACCATTTATAAATATCACCTTTAAGATAATTTACATCAAGTATGATATTTTACCTTTGATCACATCTAAAGTATAGAAATATCGTTTCATAGGATATAATTTATTGCTCTATTACTATTGGATAAGTACATCCACAATGATATAGTGGCTTTTGTCACATGCGAAGATCGAATATAGGTGTTTTAGGTTATGGAACATCATGTTTCTCCATATATTCAAGTTTATTAGTCAAAACTTAGGTCTACTACCCTAATATGTCTATGATATTATCACCTCCAACACCAGTCATATTGTCTTGCATAGAAGGAAAATTTCTATATTGGCTATGATTTACAGTACCATTCACTCTGCCTTGTCTATTTTTTTTTAAAATAATGCAATATAATAGATTAAGAAATATTATTATTAATTTTAAATCAGAAATTATAATTCTAAATATGTTGTAACACCTAAAAAAATGTTAAATTCATTCTTTGATAATATCAAAATTTTAAACATTGTTTCTTTGGGGATATATTTAATTTATAAAAAAATTTCAAATCCTTTATAATATTTTGTAAAGAAATTTTGAATCAATAAAATTTTTTCACATGGGAGTTTCAAACTATGTGATTAGTATTGGGAGATTCATAGTTCACTATAATGATGGAAAATATATACTCAAACAATAATTTCCATATTCATTACCTCTAAATGCATTTATGCTAGAACCACAACAACTTATATAATCAAAACTATCATATGTTTCTAGTAAAACAATATAATATCTACCTTAAAATATATGTTATGATATTTTTCTATATTTAGACATATCTTTAATTTTTCCATTAGTTTATGTTTCTTAATCTATGTTTTCCTAAATTTAGTTCCCATGGTTTCTATGAATCTTTATTGGATAATAACTATAAAAAACCTAAATATTACAACCCATATTCAGTATCTACATTATTACATTGTAATAATATACAAAGTATCTTATCACCAAGGATTTATTAGTTTAGTATTCCTGAAGATCCAAATACAAACATGATTCCCATATTACATTGAACATAAAATATAAAAAACAACAAAAGAAAATTTTCTTCATCCTTGAAAATCAATAAACATTATCCGATTCATACCCCTAAAGAAGGAAGAAAATAAGGATGATCGAAAATTATTAGTAAAGGTTATTTATAGGGGAATATATCATGACTAAATAAAGAAATTCTAACATTGAATGGTAGATGACAGAAAAAATATTCCATTTAATCAATAACTTTTTCATTAAATAAAGCCATAAATAATATCAATATAGCATTATCGTGGATAAAAATGATCAAATTATTAATTAAGTAAAGTAAAATTATTTTATTTCATGATATTAGACATTAGGATAACTTTTCTGCCATGTCCTTGCACCTTGACAGCTTAAGCAATTGGTATGTATACACCAAAAAACCATTTAATAAGTTTAGAAACCTAATTTATCTCATGAAACCTATTGATTCATTTAGGGGATATATAATTATAATACACATTAGTCCCTCAATATTCAATTCATTACTAATATATTTAATTAAAATTAAAGTAAAAAATAATATTCCTTATCAACGAATATCCATATTGACTAAAGTATATATAATATCAATATTTTCTCAGTTATTCAAATAATTATCATATAAAAACTTCACATGTAGAAATGTAATGAGGCCGAGGAAATATGTATATCCATCATACAAATAATATGGTTATTTGGATATATATATATATATATTGAAATTAAGGATTAACACAAAATATGAATGTTTTAATTGAAATTTAAAGACCAAATAATTAATAAGATATTAGTTCATTAGAAATATAATTTTTTTTAATAAATTCACATATTTTGGAGAATAAAAAAAATGGGTTTCAATCATTAAATTATGTTTTCACTAAAAATATTTATTTGTAAGAAGCATGAAAAATTATAGAATAATCTTACCATCACATAATATTTATGATCGTGTGAATGTTAGGTAATACCATATACTATAAAAAACATTCTATTTTACTTTTTTTAAAGAAATCCGAAATGAACCTTTTGAAAAACATTATAAATAATCCAATCTGAAAATTTAAATATTCAAGGATAAAATAAAATTTCCTAAATAAATCATCTGGATAAATAAAACGGGCATTTTGAATATTTTTTTTAAAAATACAGACATGGATGAAAAATATACCATGTCAAAAAGAGAAATAAGATCAGTTTTTCGTTTAGTCATTACTTTTCTTAATTCATGTACTAAAGAGAGTAATATTTGGAAAAAATGGAAAATAAAAATTATATAGATGAAAATAATATAGATGTTGTTTATGAAGGAAGATAACATTATTACTTCAATGTAAAATATAATAAAACTTAGAAAAATTATATTTTAAAATATATTATCACCTCTTTAGTAACTATAAAATTATTACCCCTTTAAAGGTTAACATTAAATGAATCATTGATCATCATGAATAAATATATAACTATGTTAAATACAACAAATAGAATGTGTAAAAACTACTAAAAATTAAATAGGTTAATAATAAATTATATTTATCAATGGTTTGGAAATTGAGATGAAATACCTTACCTCACACTTCTAATTTCTTGAAGGTGATTTTACCATATTTATAATGAATTTAAACGAATTAATAAATTTTAAAAGAACCATATGAAAATTTATAAAATCATATAAGATCCACTTATAATATATTTTTATTCATTCATCGATAGTCTTTCATTATAATTTTTGTTTCATATGTTAACTGATTAGTTTTCTCTTATGTGCTTAATTACAAATATTCCAGTTATTTCAAATTGGTTATAGTTTCATCATATTTCCAATTATATGAATTTTTTAAATATCATAATTATTTATTAGATACATTTTTATAATCATTATTTAATCTTTGACATGGAAAATTAATCGAATCGCTTCATGGAGACAGTCTGTCGTACCTATGAACAACTGATGTTAACATTTCTTAATGGGTGAATGGGTAAGGATGTAGAAGATATATTAAATTTTAAGATTAAATATTAAGTCATAAGTATGATATTTTTTCATCATTCTCATAATTTTGATATCCATGTGCTACTGTGATGGAAAATAAATTACAACGATTTGCAAAGTAGTAGTCATCCATACACACAATCGATGGTTTTGTTTCCCATTTTATAGAGAACGAAATGGATAAATATTATTCAATTTATGTAATGAGTTCTCATTTAATGGGAGGTATTGGTGTTATTATATTATAATATTCCTTATATAATAGATTACAGTAAATTAATAAGTAAAAATATAATGATAATTGTTAAGATAATTAACTTCTCAAAGAGAAACCCCATTTGGATCTAATCTTAAGAGCACTTGTTTAGGGATTTTTCAAGAAAAATAGCTACAAAACATTGATAAAGATTTTTTAGATATGGGTTGGAGGTTTTTTGAGATAAATGGAAAAATAGTATTGATAAAGTGAGGGGAGGATGTTCCCTTTTATAATATAGGTGACTAGAACACACATAGTTTTTCAATGTTTAAAAATATTAGTATGTTAATTTTGAGGAAAAAATGACTAAAAAGACTCATATTAAAATTTGATAAGGGTAAATAAAAAAATTGAATCTAAAAATTATATTTAATCATGTTGTTAGATAATTTGAACTCTTATATTTTTGAATTAACACCCATGGAAACCCATCTTGACTTTAACCGTAGTAAGAAAATTACTATTTTTTCTATTTTTAGTGTTCATTATAATTAAATCACAAGTTACACATATTAATTAATGTTAATTATTTATATTAAAAATATAGAATAAAATTTTTAAAATCTAATTCATAAAATTTTCATAATTTAATTTAAAAATTAACCCATAAAACATGACAAAAAAAGGTTATCAAGAAATGAATTTTCAAGCATAAAATGATCATACATAAACTATTGGATGAGTAATCATAATTTTTTGGATTTTAATTCATGTAGTAAGATATATAATCTATAAATTAATTTTAAATCATTAAATAATAAATTTTATTTTAATTGTATAAAATATATAGACAATATGCATTTAAAAATTCTATTTAGTAAAATACCTTTTTTAACTTAAAATGAGATTATGTTTATTTATATCAAATTTATTATCAATAAATGGTCAATTAAAAATATTATAAAATATTATTATAAATAAAATTAATAATAGTTATATATTACATTTTCCAGTATTCACACAAGATTATTTATAATGTAAAATTTCAAAAACTCATTCAATAATTATTTTGACTTGGTTAGTTTGGATTCAATATTCACCCTTAAAATTATTTTTTTCATGCCATTAAGTATTTAAATGATATTTATATTATAGTTTTATAGAATTTTCACTTAATATAATTTAAGATTGAGTGTAACAAAGGTTAAAGATAATTGAAACACCCAATCAATGGATGAAACTCCACTTATGTATTTAATGATATAAATTTATTATATCTTCTCTTATTATATAGTAAAATAATTTCTCAAATATAGGAAAAATGAACCTAGAAATGATTTTCTCCCTTTTACAATTTTCATGAGGACTTGATTGTCCTTTTCAACAATCACTAATTTATTGTTTTATGTTCATTATATTTATAATAAATATGTTCTCTATCATTAATTATTAGTAAAGTGACATTATATTTCTCCTCAATGTCTATAATTTAACTTATTTATAATGTTCTCTACATCCGGGAACCAGATAATATGTTATTTTATGCAACCACTTGGTTTCTCACTTCCTATATTCCAAAGAATATTTATTTTTCCATTATAAAATATGAGTTTTCAAAAAATGTTTTTTAAAATATTATACCCTATATTTATCTGATATGAATTGAAAGGGGTGATTTTTTTTAAATGGATTAAATTAGGCACCCAATTATATTAGAATATATTTTTTAGTAAATAATTTTTTTTGTGTTCTGTCACTTTTTCTAAACACAACTCCGAGTCTATAATAATCCTGATATAGAAAATAATTATAATATATTAATTTAATATTCTAGTATTACTATTAAAATCTAAATTTTGAATAACATGTATAATGTATCTAAATAAATAAAATTTGTTTATTAATTAATAATAAATTAGCTCTCCATTTTCTATAAAGTCAATTTATTCTTTAGAAATATGATCTGTTCACAATTTTTTTTTGCATTTTTACAAGAGAATATTATAAATAATTTCAGAAAATTTAGATATTTTATCTTATAAAAGGAATATAATTTATTAAATCCAATTTTCTAGTATGATCAAATGTTATTTTTTATAATTTTTCTAGATATATTTATTTTTAAATAAATATTGAAAAATAATGATTTTTTTTAAAATAAATCATTTATTTTCAATTAAAAGTCCCATAATTTTTTTAATATGATCCTAATTTAACATAAATTTTAATTAATTTCACAAAATTTAAAATAATATATAGGAATAATTATTATATTTGATTTTTGGAAAAGGTTCATTTTTAGGTTTAACAATAAATATTTTGAGAAACTATATTTATGAATGCAATGTTTTTTTGTATATAAATTAAATTAATGAATATTAATTCATGGTTTTAATGAAATTAATTTATATTATTTTCATTTATCTATTTTAAATTATATTTTATGGTTTTCAAAATTTACAAAATGAAATTAAATTCTATTTTATGCTTAAAGATTATTTTTTCTAAAATAAGTTTTTATTTACAGGATTTTTGCTTATTTAAAATTAAATTCTACCACTTATAGAATTTGACCAAAGTAAAATGGATTCCATTTATATAATCATAATAATTATTATAATAAAATTGTTTCAGTTTATGTTTTGGTTAAAGTGAATAGTATAAATATTAAAATAAAAATAATATGGTTTAGCTAAAAATAGGTTTATAAAGTGGTGGTTAAACTAAGAGATAAATGAAAATATTTTCACCGAAACCAAAATAACTATTATTTTTTGAAGATATTTCAACATTATATTATTCTAAATTAAAATACTAATCTATTTGGAGCCTCTTTCCTTTGAGAGTGACCTTATATCATTGAAATATATTATGAAATTCCATATGTGTCCCTCCCCTCACTTATAAAAGTGCACATCTCCTGCTCCCTTTTTTCCACAAATTGACAATTATATCATAAAAAATCCATAATAAAAAACATAATATACTTATTCCATCTATCCTAGAACTTATAGTATTATCTTAAGACCAATCCTTCCAGTCCTAATGTGTTAGATAAATTAGGACTCTCAAAGAAAAGGTTGAAATCTTAACCAAGATCTTTCCTTTTTATTTATTCCTTAAGAATATATAAAATTGTTTTATCCATAAAAACACTATTAATAAAATATAATAAATATATGAATATTTTATTATTATGATGAAACAACCATTTAATATCCCTTCTCCAACAACTGAAAAATAAAAGTATCGCTCATTTGTATGTGTGAACAACCGCCTCCACATTGCGATACGATCCATTTTACATATCCATATTTCATGGATGGTTATAAAATTGTATTTAATATTTTTATATGATATTTAAAACACACATATTTTTTTTTAATTATAATATCTTATCCATAGTCTTACCGTCTGATCCATTGGAAAATTATAATGTCTCTTGTGCATACTTGTTGATAACCAACTCCCTAAAGAGATGTGAGGTGTTTATAATTTATAATTTAGTTTTATTGAAATGACAATTTATTTAATGAAAATATATTATATTTTTGATATAATAATTATTCATTAATTTTTAATTATAATTTAAAATTTATTCCTCTAATCCATTGAAAAACTAAAAAATCACTCATGTGAACGTACAGATTGCCATCTCCATGAAGTGATGTAATTCATTTTTCATCACCAATTAATATGAATAGTTAGAAAATGTATATAATGAATATATATATTATTTATATCATTATTAAAATTATATATATGGAGTTAACACAACAAATTTATAAGGACCATAACTACTTAACTAAAACATATATGAAAAACAAATCAAGTAATGCCCAAAATGATGACTCAAATAAAGAATTAGTCATAAATAGGAGATAAAATGATAAAAGTGGATAATAAATGATATTATATAAATATATATGATTATAATATATAATTATAAAAAATATAAATTTATTATATGGTAGTTTATATATCTTAAAAATCATGTTAGATATAAGGTAAGGGTTTCTTAGTCTCAATTTCAAATTCATAAGACTTGTTGGATATTATGCAACATATTTTATTTCATGTGGAGTGATTATATCAAAATGAATTTGTTCTAAAATATTAAAGAAATTAATGGTTTTTTGAGATCCATATCATGTTATTTATTTACATTCCCTTCAATTCGAAATATACCAAGTTGCAATGGTTTATATATCAAATTCCCTTCATCGAGAATATTATTGCATTTATTCACTTATTTACATTAACGAGGTGTTTGTAATTAAAATTTGATTCATTTTGTTAGGAATAAAATTTAATTCATAGTATATAAATAAAAACTTCCAATTTTAATTCTTAATATTTTTTGATGAAAAATTTACCGAAGTACTGAGGGTTTTTTCGCCTCAATTTCTTTTTATTGAGACATATTTTAATTTCTTGCAAAAATTTATTATTTATACTATGTATATACATCCCAATATAATATTTCTTAAAAATTATTTATTTAATTAAATGAATTTAAACAACTATATGATTTTCATTCTACCAATTACTTTGGTTTTTAAAATTACTAAATACGTAAGGGTTGCTTCATCTTAATTTTTTTATTGATACATGTTTGATGTTACACCCTTATCTTGTTTTATAAGGTGAATGAACTGTCTAATTCATAATTTGAATCAATAATATACATATTTTTAATGATATTTAATGTTTCATTTGATGTTATTTATTTCATTAGGGTTATGCATTAAATGTTACCACAGAATTTATGGTTGTATGTTGCAATATCATTTTTACCCGGATTGTTTACACTTAAATTTTATAGTGATGAAATTATATAACATAAATATCTAAAATAATATTTATTTAATTATAATATGTTTATCTATATATATTTAATTTTTTCTTTTAATTTTCCTCTCTTTGTGTACTCAATAGACAAAAAAAAGCTTTTCTAATTGAAATCAATTTTATTCTATTCAGTTGAGAATCATTTTTTTCTGTATCAATATTTTTAGTATCATGATTTGATAAATTTTATAACTATTAAAAAACTAATCTTTAATGTAATTTTTAACAATGGTTTGATTTTTATAATTTTTTAAAGAAATCTTATTATTTTTTTATTAATGAGCTATATTTTACTTTCTTCTGAAAATGTAGGGAATTTTTTTAATGGACATCACATGAATGAATTTCCCCTTCAATCATGAATATTAGTTTCCATTAATTATCTTTTATATGATTATATAGTTATTTTTAAGGAATATTTTATTTAAAAATGAAAGGTTATTTTCCTCATGAAACTCTTGAATTATATTTTAATGGTTCTTTCATGTATGACAACATCCTTCGACATTTCTTATAATTTACCAAGGATGTGATCTAATGTTTCCATTTGATCATTTCTCTTGATATTTTTTGTTTATAATGGTGAAATGTTTATATCTTTTTTATTTCAATGGGATAATTAGTGATGTAATGATTAATGTTCTCATGATCTTGTACCATACATGTTAATGGATTATGATTACGTGATAAGAGGTTCAATTATAAACCATGTATGGGTGGTTATTTTAAAAATATTGTTTGGGTAGGTATGTTATAAACCTCAAATATACTGGGTAATGATGGTGGATTTAAAAAAATCCTTTGAAACATTGAGTTAAAACCCTACTAAGAGAATATCATGATAATTATATGTATATCACTCTTACGAGAATGGTGGAAATGACAAATTATATATTTTTATTATGGGAATTTGTCCATTGCGATTATCTTGGGAGTAAGCATTGACTAATGAAGATATTTTATATGTTTATTTGAATGCCAAAAACACATGATTTATGATTTTGAAATTTTATCATAGATCATGATTAATAATTTGGGAATCCACACTCTTATTTCTTATATCCTTTTATTGAAAAAATATTATATAATGCTTCCTGATTAATGAAATTTGACTATTTTGGTTTGATTATTACAAGATTTGATCTTGTTCAAATTCCATTATGATCATATTATGGTCACTTATTGAATATTGACTGATATAAATTATGTTTACCAGTACAGGGAACTAAAGATAACCTTTTATTATGTTACATTTCCCCAGGTAACATTGAATGTTTTTTGGTATGATATGTCTAAGAAAAGTGATTGCTATGATGAACATAATGGGGAATGATGTCATATATTTTATGTACTAGTGGTTTATTTTTTAATGTTTCCAAATAATAAATTATTTAAGTTCTATAATGAATTTTAATGGTAGGAAACAATTTTAAATCTGTTAAGATGTAACATTTATTTATTAATTTTTTGGGTTTATATAAAAGCATAATTAAAAATATAGTTCCTGATATCAGATTTTCATTAAAGTAATCTTGTGTAAATTTATAAAGAACATTTGTTTGGAAAAAATTGGTAAATTTTTCCTAAATATAATTTTTTATGTCATATTTTTTTCCTAATTATTTAATTATCTAAACATAAAACTTCCTTGGGTTTGTATGTTTTCTATTTTTTTATTTTATATTTTATTCAACAAATAATATTGGGTGACATTTTTTGATATCAAATCCAAAACAATAATGATTATTTTTTTAAATTGGATCCAAATGTGTGGGTTAGGGGAGATTATAATTCAAATAAAATATATATCCTCACTACATTTTTGAATAATCCTAATCTATCAATAAACCAATATTGGGGTATCCCCTCACTATTAGTTCCTCATCTTCTCAATACAATATGAATATATCCTTTGTACATCTCAAGTATTTCTTGATAGTTTTTACATCTACCCAATATAGCTCTCCTTGATTAGATTGAAATATCCCCACCATGAATAAATAAAATAAAACATCAAACATTGTGAAAAACATTACATACATGTTAGATCCAACTACTAAAGCATAAGGGATTATATACATCCTTTTAATATCCACTTGTGTCTATGGAGACATTTTCTTAGAGAGATTGATACCATGTTACATTGGAAATAATGCGCTTATACCTTATTCCATAACATATATTTTGAGTACCTTGTAGATATATGTACATAGACATAGATAAAGAAAACTCTGAGATCAATCTCTACAGATCTTGATCCCAAGAATATAAGTATCTTAACCCTCAACCTTAATATAGAACCATTCATTTTAACATATCTTTAATTACTACAACACTTTCGCTTTTATCAAAATATTAATATATCATTAACATATAATACTTGGAAATCAATTGAATTTACTCTAATGTTCATATAGAAACATTTTTATCTTTAATTCTTAATGAACCAAAATTCTCATATGAATCATTAAAATAAACTTTCTACGATCATTTTTCCTCTTTCAACCCATAAATGGATCTCTACATCTTGTATACTCTATTGAAACACTTTGACCTAATGAAACCTTTTCTCTAATACATATATAAATCATCAACTAACATAACATTTATAAAATTAGTTTTGGAATCAATTTAAAAAAATTTTAATAATGGAAAGGTGTTATATCTTCTAATGTTCTGATAGATTTAAGTATCACAATTGGTCACATGTTTTCATTGTAATCTATGCTATGTAATTTTGTGTAACCCTTTATAACTAGTTTAGATTTATTGATATTTTTTTACACATCATGTCTAGATTTTTATTGACTACCAATTTATATCTAATAAGTTTCACATCATCTGGTGGGTATACCAAATTACAATAATGATTTTGATACAAGTTATCCATGTTAGAATTAATTTCTTGTATCCATATAGATACAACCTTTTCATCTAATTTTTCCATTTAGGACCGAGTTTTATTATCCTCAAGGAATAATTTGTTTCCTGAATTAGTTATTAGAAACCAATGTTACTCTAGTTCTCTAACCTATCTAGTAGACCTACTAAATACTTATGTCTCAAGAATAACTTTATGTTTCACTATCTTTAGTGGAGATTGTTTCTATACCAAATCCTATTCACATGGAGCATCAAATTCATAAAATTTTATCTTTCATCCAATATATACATTGAAAATGTGTTCCCATTCCCAAAATATGGAATGTATCACAATAATGACTATTCTATCTAAAGGGTTATATAGGAAATATCCTATTATTTATTTAATATGACCTATAAAGACAACAGTCATGCTACAGGGTGCTATTTTTTCATTTTTTTGTCATGAAAGACATATCACATCCCTAAAAACACATATAAGATATAATGTGTTTCTTTCTATACCAGAAATCATATGGAATCCCATATCCAACCATAGTTGGTAATGTTTTAGTGTATAAACCGATATCTAAAGTTCATATCCACAAAAAATTAATTTTAGAGTTTCATGACTTATCACTGATCTTACCATTCCATGCATGGAATAATTACTCCTTTTTATTACATTATTCCACTACTGGGCACAAGAAGTAGTCATTTAGAAATTACCCACACTGCCTCAAGTAATCGATCAAATATTTTTTGAGATACTATCCACCTTAGTTTAAGTGGAGTTCCTTAATCATCTTACCATATTAGTTTTCTAATTCATGTTGATATTCCATAAAAATATTAAAGGGATCTAACTTATAACTCATTATGTATATATAACCTCATCTATTATTGTATTCAATAAAAGTAATAAAGCATGAAAACCCACCCCATTCCTTTACTTGAAGAAGGCCAGATGCATATATATGAAGCAATCGATATAGTTCAATGGTTTATAATCCTTTCCCAATGAATGGTGATTTGATCATTTTCCATTGTAACAAAAAATGACATATATCCAAGGGTTTTAATTTAGTATAAAAAATCACGATTTAGGAAACTTTTTTAAATGAGTCTATTTTTTTGAATAATATTAATGTTCCAGATGTGTGCACAATATGAATCATTCTCACTAGATTTATCAATGATTTAATAATCATGATTATATAGTTCATGTGTCTACAATACATTATTAAGATGTCCCATACTAGAATATATGTAATACTTATAAAACATTCCAATTATATTTTGAAACATAAAAAACAATTGCATGTAATTTTGAAAATGAGACCTTGTTTCTTGTAAATAATGGATCATAATAACAATAATTTAATATAGTAACCAAACTACTATGAAATTTCTAATGGTATTCATTCATTATTATTTTTTAGTCTTGTACACATTTCTACTTAGAGATCCACTTCATCTATTACAATGTTCTTGGATCTAATTGTTTTCTATTTTTGAATGAAAATGATTGAATCATATATTTCATCCAATACCAAACTTGTAGAAATATAAAAATTTAATGCAATGAAAAATATACTTAAGGAAAACGTATCGGCATTCTTCCTTTTCACAGAGTTGAAATTATTTTTTTAATGCATTTTGTTTCAACATGAAAAGAATATTTACTCCTACTCATTTATCTCTTTTTTAAATATTTGTTAATATATTAAAATTAAAAATAATAAATACATTTAATAAAAAAATCTTCTACAATTTCTCTATACTAAAATAATAACGAATTTATTTATTTTGGTTATAGTTTAAACTCAAACATCTCATGAACCTCATTGATGGATTATACTCATATTCATAATAATATTATAGAATTTTAAATTTTATATGTTTATGACCCCATACACCCTTATATTTTATTACTACATATAGACTGAGTGTAGAGACTAGAAACCCATCAAGACTCCTAAATAGGTAAGGAGTAGTTATTGTAACAACAACCACCTATGAAAACTCATCATGTGATATAATCTCCCTATTTTGAGATTTCTCATATAGGTGTATTCACACATTGTTTCACAATACTTTCTTTCAGTATTTTTCATTGATGTTACATTATTTTACTTACCTTTTTTTACACTAACCATGGATTTATTAAACATCCCTACTATCTAGATCAACTAGGATCGAAATGACACTTCCTTTTGAAAATGACATATTCTATCATTACAATTCACACGATTTCATAACACTAATGAAAAACCCAACACAACCTATGTATTTATGAAATAAATAACATGGTTTTAATATTTTATAAAATTTTATAATAAACTATTAATAATTAATTATTATGTCAAATCAAGAGACCAATACATGTGTTGGTAGATATGAACTACCAATGACACCCAAAACAAGTGGTGTTCCTGTTGATGGGTTATTCCTCATGATCTCATCAACTCAAGATCACCTTATGTAAACTTCGTGAGAGGAAGTATCAATGCTTATGTGCCTCTATCACATGATATTCATACATCCTCAATGTTATTTTATCATGATGTTTCTAAACCATAAGAAAAATATTTACGATTATTGTCCTTGTAACTTGTGGTCATTATTATCACATGAGAACATCTAAAACCTTCTCAATCCACATGCAATCTTCAAGAATTATAATGAATATATTGGAAAAAAATTATACACACTGTTATGGTAATATAATCACATATATAAATATAAATGTATAAATTTAATAGTATTCATTGTATGTAAAACAATTTTTTCTTGGTCACCCAATCAATATAATACCACATACATTATAAATAAATGTAAATAGCTCTCTACATACTAGATATCACATGAGAATAAGGATTATAATGAGATATGGTTTTACATAGGGGGTCTTCTACATTATCCTCTATGAATACTCTATAATATGAATCTTCACCTCTTTGTGTAAAATCAATTAAGAGAAAAAAATTCTTATGTATATTCTTTTTCCTCTAGTGTGACCTAGTATATAAGGAAAGTACAAATACAACAATATTATAATAAAAAAATTTAATACGATCAACCAATTTAGGTAAAATAGCAAAATCTAATACAAAAAATCATATCTGGAATTCCAATTTAGATGCATCAAAATATAACTCTATAATATAATTCTGTTATAGAATTGATGACCATGGGTTTCATCAAGAATCTACATCTCACTGAGCCACCATTCCTAAAAAAGAAAAATCTTAAATAATGATTTTATATCAATTTGATATGTCTATAAACTAGCTTTACTGTATCCTCTCACTACTAATTCCCTTTCTCAAACATACACATGGAACATATCTTTTAAACATATCTAGTAGTTCATGATATTTTTTGAAATTTTACAATACAACACTCAAAAATTAGTTGATATCTTCTCACATTCTCAATGTAAAGGTAAGATCAATCCTAGTATATAACATTCCATACATGGTATATCCCACAACTGAAGGATAATTTTTTTATCTATTCTCTCAATATCCTCTTATGTTTGTAGACACATTTACATGTAGACATTGATACCATGTGAAACTAAAAAAACTATCTTGGATTATTCCATATAGTACCTTTTGAGTACCTTGAAAATATAAATAGTTTGACTTAGCCAAAGTATCCTTTGATATCTATCTTGATATTTATTGATACTGAGAATATAATTTTTTTCACCTATGTATTTTATGGATAAGTATTTATTTAACCATGTCTTAACTGACTATAATACCCTCAATTTATTTCTTAGAATTAATATTTAATGAATTTATAATACTAAGAAATTGATTTTATTCCCATTAAACTTCATATTGATACATTAATCTCTTTAATTCTTTACAACACTAAATTTGGTTACAGCCTTATCAAATTGAACAATCCTTGATCATGATGCCTTCTTTAACCCATAAATGGATCTCTAAATCTTGTATACATTTTCTATACTCTTTAACTTAATGAACCCATCATGTTTTTTCATATGTACATATTTAACTAACTCTCTAATTAGGAAATTAGATTTTACAATGATTTACCAAATTTAATAACAATTTAAGGCTACTATAACAAGTAATATTCTGATAGATTTAGTTATTGTAATTTTTGAGAAGGGTTCATAATATTCTATTACCTAACATTTCTTAAATCCCATATCTACCAGTAATATCATATAGGAACTAAATTTAACATATACATCCTTATTTTTGTTGAATAACCATATACACCCTATATTGTTTACACCAAATAATGGATATACCAAACCCAAATAAGATTTTGATTAATGGACTCCATCTCTGAATGAATTATATCATTCCATTTAGCAGCATCCTTTCCATATACATCTTAATTACAGGTTATAGGTTCATCAGTTTATTAGAGTAATGTGTCACCTATCTCAGTGATATGAAAACAAAATTTATTAGGTTCTCTAATATATTTTCTAGACAAATTGCATTTTTTTGAATTGAGAATATATTCACCTCTAATTTCCTCTTGTGGATAATGTCCATTTATCAAATCTTATACATCTCGAGCATGAACTTCATCAAAGTTAATATTTATCTCATTATTTACATTGTAAATGTTTTCCATTTCAATAAAGATATAATTTATTTCCACAATAATATTTCTATCTGAGGGGTTGTATATCTAATATCATTTATTTTCGTTAGGATAATCTATAACTATGAACTTTATGTTATGAGATTCTTTTTTTCACTAGGTATTATGTTAAAAAAATCCATGCATCTCCATAAATTTATGTGTGATAAACTGAGTTTATTTCCATATCAAAAATCATATGGAATACCATCATAACCATTATTTATTACATTGCTAAGGGTATATGGTGATTCCTACAATTCATATACCCAAAAGGATAATAGATTATTATCTTGAATCATTATTGATATAAAAATTTTAAGGAAGGTATGACTCCGACTCTCACTAAAATCATTCCATTGAGGTGTATAAGTAGTATTATGTTATGATACTATCCCACAATCCTTTAAGTAATCAATGAATTCTTGGTTGAGATACTCCCCACCTCATTCTGATAGAAGCGAATTAATTTTTTTACCATTTTCATTCATTACTTCATGATGATATTCCTTAAACATATGAAAGAAATATTAATTATTAATCATTAAGTAGATATATCAATGTAAACTATAGTCATTGGAAAAATTAATTATGTAAGAAAACTAACCCTTTTCCATTACTAAAAATAGAATACAAAAGTATGTGTGAATCCATTTTAGTAGTTCTGTGGCCCTTAATCCTTTCCCAGTGAAAGGTAATATTTTCTTTTTCCCTTGGAAATAAGAATGAAATACATCAATGTGTTTTAACTATGTAGAGTCTAAATACCCTAATTTATGTAAATTATGTAAATTATTCTCATTTAAATGAGTAATATTGAAGTACCATTGGTGGGTATTATATGATTCATTTTCATTGAATTTATAATTTATTTCCAATATAGGTATTTCCGGTTCAAGTATATGAAATCCATAATTATGATTCTCCATAACATAACATATTTTATCCATATGAAAGTGACAATGTTTTTCCAAAATTAATAAAAAACATCATAGTGTCCAAAAATCGACACTAAGATTATGTTTTTTGTAACTAAAGGTATATGATCATAATTTTTTAATATAAGAACCAAAACACTATGAAAATTTACAAGATGATCTCCCATTACCAATGCTACTAGTCTCAAACCGTTTTAAACCCAAAGTTACACCACTCCTATTGAAATCATTTGGAATATTTATAGATCCTATACATGAATATAAATTTTTTTATTAACATATTGCATCCAATTCCCAAAATTTAGTTAAATATATATATAATTCAATAACAAATATACTTGAGGTAGAAGAATCACCTTACATTGTTTTCTGATTCATGAAATTCTTCTTAAAGTGGAATTTGTGTTCACATGAAAAGAATACTTTTCCTACTCATTTTTATCCCTCTGTATCTTTTTCTTCTTTAAAGGAAAATGTATTTGTGTTTTTGGATTAGGTTTAGAAATTAATGCCTTGTCATTTTTCTTCCTTCTCTTTTTACTATAATGGTTAAAGAGATGGTAATATTTAAATCCTTATCAACATGTGGAACTAAATCCAAAAAATTTTTAGAAATAATTTTTTTTGTATTTCATGTTATTATTAATAATGAAAGTGGATAATGTAGGTCATAAAGGTGGTCAGATATGATCAATAACCATTTCTTTATTCAGTTTGAACCTAAGGGATTCTTGTCACATAATATAGCAAATAATCTGTATTATGTGAGATCCTACATGATTCCCTTTTTTTAGCATGCATCTATATATTTAAAATGATATCTCATATCATTATTTTCAATTCATCTCTAGGTATAACTATTAAAGATGAGATAGAATCTTATAGACGTCTTCATCCTCATGCATTTTCTATAGTTAAATGGACATTGATGATAATATGATACCCTACACATTAAGTGATTCATATATATTATTCTTATATTTATCATTATCTATCTTTATTTCCCACTGAGGATGATCAGTAGGATTTGGGGATTTGATCACATAAATCTTCCTCTCTTATAATATTACTAGGTGCAAGTTTATGTACTATTCCAAGAAGTTATTTCCAACTTGGATATTCCCTTCATGGGGTATTCATTATAGATATATTGAACTAATTTTGGGGTTATATATTTTATCTAAAGGAAATAAACATAGAATTTGGTACTTTATCTTGATCACTAATAAACATTAATGATTAATTAAACATTAAATTTTACCCACTATCTTATTGAATCACTATTGCCATCATTATTATATTCAGAGTAACTATAATCCTTATTATTATAGTTTCAATAATAATTAAATTCTCTTATTATTTTCCAAGAAATGGATACATCACTAAATAGAGGGTTTTAAGGTTGGCTTTTGACTGGCCACTCTATTAACCCATAACTCCCTGACTCTTGATTGATGTCCCTGTTTTTTGGAATCATAACCACGATTTACTAAACCCTTTATATATAAAGATGAAAAAATAGAACTATGTCTATGTCATTGTCACCAAATTGGGTTTAGTGGATCCTCCACTCTCATAAGAACTCATCAGTAGTATGAGGCACCCTGAACTAGTACGGAAAAGCACCACATATGCCTAGTTTTGTTAAAATTCATACAATGGAAGACATTATGACTTAATATTTCATTTGTGGGTTTTATTATTTATCAATGAATGAAATCATTTTATATTTATCATTATCATACTAAATGATCATATTCAAAAATTAACAAATATTATAATATGAAACATTCATGATATCTTATTTTGTTTATCTATGTGTGTTTGTTTATTTCTCTAGGAGATCATGTACATTCACAATAATAAAAAACCATGAATAAATATTTACATATTGTGACTGATCCTGATTTTTTACTATTGGTTGATACATTTATATTAAATGTTTCATCTGTAACCCTTGGGGTTATTACTAGAGTCATTTTTGAATCATGGTGTAGCTCTCACCCCTTAAAATTTTTATACATCTCATCTGGTACTCTTCCAAATAATGAAATGATCCATATATACTTTCATATTTATTATTATAAAGGAATACTAAAACAATTGATAGGAGGAATTTATAATTCCAAAAATTTTATAAAGAACATTTTATGTGGACACAGATTCCCATATACATGTAATGAAATTGGAAGGGGATACATAGACCTTCAATATTAATTTATTATTAGAAAAAAAACACATTTCAACATATAAATTAAATAAAAAAATATATACATACATTTTCTAGTCAGCACACATGATTTGTTGACACACAATACCTATTCATAATAATTTAATTAATGATAAATTTAAATCAACATAATTAAATATGAATGAAAATAAATCATTCACATTTTAATCAATAAAATGTAAACCACACAGTCCTACTAAAATTTCAAAACCCTTAAATAAATTTATTTTTAATTTAAATAAAAACAATTACGCACATATGATGCCTAACTCCCTCCACCTAATGGGATTTGTGGCCATTTTTGGGTCTGGATGGTGATGATTGGGTCATTTAGTGGAGGTGACCTGAGTAGCACACACAATAATGGTCAGTTGTGGGAGAAGGGGAAGAACAACCACACCATATTATTAAAAAAAATATTTTTCAAAACACAATACCACCCACCATAGGTGTGCATCTTGGTCTATTCATGCCCCTCCCAATATTGGGGTGGAACAGTCGGGTTCATGGTGTGGAAGGATACGACCCCATTTTCCATTTTTTTTGATAAAAATTACACAGTTTTGGTTTTTTTATTTTTTTTAATTCTAGAAACATTGGAATTAGACCCCCACTTGAAAAATGTTCCATCCACTAGAAAAATAGGCAAAAATACTTATTATGGATACCTAAAAATTTCTAGAACACTAGGTTCAGAAGGATATTCCACCACTAATATCCTTATTAAAAATTAAAAACCCCACAAATATATGTTGTATATACATATATGTTCTTGAATTTTTATCACAAAGATAAGCTTTGATTTTATTTAAAACATTTTTTTTACGTAACATGGCCATCCATAATTTCATTCAATCATGGTTAATTCTAATAAGGCCATTATTATTTCCTCTTAAGATATTAATTACAAAATTCAATTTTACTAGTCTTAAAGAAACATATTTGTTCTCAAATACAAATTGTTGTTTCGTAGCACATAGTAGAAGCCAATTTACAAGAGATTTAAATTTATTTCATTAAGTAAATATAATAACATCATCTATTATAAAATTAATCTTGGTAGACAATCCCATGATCCCATGTGAAATAATTTTAGAAAAAAATAATATCTAATCTATAACTCCTTTGATTTCCAAAAGTAATCATGTATCGCTCATCATCATCAATCGCTGCTAAAAGAAGCTAACATTATATCCCTCTATGTCATCCACACAATTTTCAATGTCATACAAGTATACCAATTGTTGATATAAGTATTTTTTCATGTAGAATAAATGAAGATTTCAACATCTCAATGATTACCATAATAAAATTCCCTTGATTCACCATGATGAAATTTGATATGTTCATAGAGCATGAACCTTATCTCCTAGGGATGTGGGAGTGGTGATGAAGTTTCTCTCAAACTCGAGTGGTTGAAATATTACCGCCAATTTTATCTTGATCCAAACTAAATATTTGGGTTTAAACCCCATGGAATTGATATATGTCCCCTAAATATATATTGCCCACTAAATAATACATAAACAACTTTTTATGACCTATTAATTGTCTTATAAACATCATATATCTTTTTATGAGTTAGAAATAATATAATAAAAATATTTCATGATAAAATAATTTCATTAACTTGAATCATTATTCCTAAAAATATTAAATAAAACATTAATATAAAAATAATATTCATTCAATAAATATTTTTTCAATGCATTCACTATAAAAATAGAATATAAATTAAATTAAAAATCTCAACTCAAATTATTCTATAAATGAATAATAGTGAATTTATTATTTTCTCTATGATTATTAAAAATCATACATCGGTCGAACCCTGTGGTGGTTGCAAACATGTACTATAACAATATTAATAAGAATATACAAGTATTTTTCATATGCAAAGTGTGTGGATTTCAACGAACTTATCATGATAGCAATGAGTACCACTTGAAGACTACGGGCACTATATAAAAACTGATCATGGCCCCTTGAGATAAGCAAGTCCATGTCGATGTAATCCACCTACAAGAACTCATTTCTTAATTCAATATATTTTTCTTATGATATCTCATAAAACATGTCACACACGTTGTGTCATCATAATTTCTTTATTTATTACTCATTGACCTTACTAGATGGACATACCTTCTTCAACCATTTCCATAGATTTTTAGAAAGGTACTACCATTCGAATCAATTAAATCCAAGATATCACTTCTTTTCAGAAGAGAAAAATTCTATTCTGAATATTTATGAAATTTAATTAAATTAATGGTGCACCTAATTAAATTTATCTCACCAAAACATAAATCCTATGATTTATATATTTCATTAACATATATAATCAGACTATACACATTTATAATAATTTCAGATCATGAGACAAATACATGTGTCCAAATATAGGATATTCCAATAACACCCAAAACATATAGGGTTTTTATTCGAAGGTTTATCTTCATGATATTATCTTATGATGATCACCACGTTTGATATTTATGAGAATAAGTCCTAAGTCTTATTAGCCCAAAATAATTTCTAGTCTTTCTTAATTTTTATCCTTTCAACAGGATGAGTTTAAACTATATGACTTATAACTAATATTACAATATTGGTATCCTGAATTTATAATTCTAACATGGTTACTATTATAAACTTTTTATACGACATGTTACATAAGGAAATTTCAGTGATTATAGTGGATTCATAAGCATAAACAATTTTATAGATAGGTAAACACATGTATAAATCCAATTGTATAACTATAATTGTATTCAATTTACACACAAGGTTGGGATAAAGGGAACACACTCACAATATAATTGAGGGATGAGTGGGATCAATATCTAGTCTAGGGTTTATCCTGATCCCATGGGGCATGAATCTCTTAATGTACATGATCATCTTGAGTACATAAGGTCTTACTTGGTTCTCTTCTATTATCGTGAAACAATACACTGCAATGGATAACTCATGTTTCTCTTATTAGGCTCTCTCTTGATAAATATATTAGACATGAGACAATATTTAATCCATATTCATCCCCAAGTAGTTAAAATAGTTAATTGGTAATTTATTATAACATGATGCATGGTACATCTAGTGAATATTCTAAAATCTTCCTATATTTATTTTTATCCTCTTTTATTTCTCTGCCATGGGGTTACTAGGATGTTCAGATTCTAGTAGACAGTGGTTCCCCTCTTAGTGTGGTACTATTCTTAAGAATATGCACCACTCTTGAAAGTGACCACCATTCATGATATTATTTTTATCAAGTATCTATCATGGTGATATTTTATTAACAATGGAGTTTTCTTTTTTTATATACAAAAATTAAATGTTGAATATTAGTGTATTATTTTTATTTTCAATGGACATTTCCAACTATTTAATTATGGAATTTATACCTTTATTTTATTAAATTAGAGAATCCCCCAACAACTAGATTTAGAATATCCTACAACTTGAGTTTTATAATAGAAAGGATCCTTGAAAGGTATTCTAATGATCTATTCTATAACAACACCACTACTTAAAGTGTTTCAAGATAGTATTTTGACTAGAAAACCTCATTGACTCGGGACACCTTGAACTGTTGACTTAGCTCAACTTTTCTGAAAATCATAAAATTAATTAAATCAACAATTTTTCTCAAATGTTTGAAAAATCTAGATATGGATAATTTTTTTCTTCCAACATTAGTTATATAGAGCCATCAGAATCATAATAACACCACATCGATAGGACACATCGTCAAATAGGTCTAATGAGAACATCATACACCATGTTTTGTCCAAATTTAAGTGATATAAGGAATTGTGACATAACATATCCTTGAAGGATTTTATTATTTATCAATAGATGTAACCATTTTCTATTTAACATTCTCATACTATGTGATCATTCTCAAAATTTAACAACACATTAAATAAAAAATATTCATAATGTATTTTTTCTTTTCATCAATGCATGTTCACTTATTATTCTCTATGATTACATAAAATACCTATTAACAAATTAATAATAAACTATTCATTAATAAATAATTGAAATTACTAGTCAAGGGAATCAAATATTGATTGATTCAATTACTAAAATATGTATCACCCAAAACCCAAGTGTTAAAATTATTGATCCATGAATAAGTTGTGTTGTAGTTCCCACCCCATCTAGTATATCCACATCTCTTCTGGTACTTCACCAAGTCTCTAGGTAGTCTTATTCTCAATACATCCATGAAATTATAAACAAAAACATTAGAATTCCAAAAGTACATGTAGAATAATATTAATCAGCACATATATCTTATACATATACTATGGGAGTGGGAGATTCACATATAATAATTTAATAATTTTTTATTAAAATCATTGCACTGAATTATAATTAATTAATTAATTAAATAAATTCTAGGCATAAACCATTATATCACTGCTAATGATTAATATGAGCACGATATAATCGTGTAATAAAATTAAATTTTCAAAAAACATAACTCGATGACATCAAATATGAATTAAAAAAAATTAATTGAATTTTAATTCCTAAAATATAATTCAAATAGTTTCAATTTTTTTTAAATCATTTAAAATATTATTGATTAATTTTTAATTTTTTTGAATCCCTACAGGGACTCGGGTCATTTGAAAATCCAAAATTGGTTTTTAGTAAGTTTCTAGGCCCGGATGAGGCCAAGAATGTTAGGTTAACCTGACTGGACTATCAAGTTGGCTAACTGGTGGTGACCCACATGTCAACGCATGGGGTCTTTAGAAAGGAGGGGAGGTGGCGTAATATAAAACTAGAGTATATATATAATCATCCAACTCTAAAGTCACTAGATTAATTGTGGGGCTGACTACTTAGGGGTGGTGGTTGGGGATGATGAGTGGCACTTTCAACTATAATTTTTTAAAATTAAGTATTTTATAATCCAAGTTTTATTTATCGATCTGGCATGATTTCATTTTTTATCATTCAAAATATGTTTTCTATCCTTATGAAACCCCTTTTAATTTTTAGTAATATTATTCCCCATGTAGTGTGATGTTAATAACCTTACTAGATATACTATTCCAGCAAAGGAAACCTACTACAAAATGAAATCAACCACCCACCACTAGATATAAAATTATATATATATATATATATATATATATATTTGTATGTGTGCATGTTATTTATTTTATAAAAAATAAAAGTAGTGATTTTCATCTGATTCTAAACTCTCAATGGCCATAACATGGATTTTCATAGATAGATTTAATCAATGTTCATTGTGATGAGACCGTGATGAAACCCACTAAAAAAATGAATAAAGATTTAATTTAAAAAAGCATTAAGTGATAATGTTTTTACTCTGATAACACTTGTTGGTACTAAGCACATAGTGAAATCCAATAGACTATGATTTTATAACATTGATAATTGTTTAAATTTCATAATCTTATATCTAGTATTGAATAACCTAGTTATCAAGCCAATGATCCCCAAAAAAGGATTTAAACACAATGATTAAAATAAAATGTTACCACACTCAATTTGAATACATGGTCATATTTTGATCATCTAAAGTTATTTATTCTTTAAGGGACCAATGTTAGATCCATCTAGATCATCAATTCGTGTAACAAGAGTCTATCGGTGTGTTGAAAATTGAATTCTAGATTCTATAAAAGATTACTGATGAGCCATATAATCTTATAATGATCACCACAATGAAGGTTTTAATATCTATGAAGGTGAACATGGATCAATTGATTGGAAGGACACCTTCTACCATTAAGAAGAGAGAGAGAGATAAGAGAAGAGCTCTCACATTTCTGTGGATTGATAGTGTGTTGAATTTGAGTTTTCAATGGCATAAGTAGCTTGGTTAAAGAATCAGAAATTGTACTATGGCCCATATATATATATATGTCATACTAAATAATCTATAAATTACATCTTATGAACTATTAACTATCTCCTAAATTTTATTTATATTTTTATCACTTACTCATAATATGATAAATGTATTACCTGAAAAAAATAAGTCATTAAAATGAATCATTATTATTGAAAATATAGAAAACATTAAATATTAAAATAATATTCATAATTCAAAATATTATATATATATTACTTTAAAACTTGTGGATAAATTAAGAAAATAAATTCTATTTCAATTATTTTCTTGTATAATAATATTCAATTTATTTATTTCCTAGATGCCATTAAATCTTAGACATTGTCCAGTCCCCATGGTGGTCCCACGAAATCCAAAAATCCTACTTATCTAAATATGATATAATTTTGAATAAGATAATTTTGTTACCCTCTATGAAATTATCTTGATAGTAGTAATAATTATTCTTATATTTGGATCAGAGTCTAGAAACCCATCAAGGCCTCTAAAGAGATAATGTATATTCATAGAAATGGAAAACTCACCTATGAACACTTTTTGTTTAATACAATCCATTTTTCATACACTATCTTAGATTGTAGGACATAAAAATTATTACACAATGAAAATATGATTTATTTACTCTTGATGATACTATATGGACAAACCTTCTTCTAAAATGAACATGGATTTAGTGAATGTACTTCCGTCCAAGTTAACTAGCTCGAGATATTTCATCATTTAGAAAGAAAAAAATACTATATTGCTCATTCAATAAATTTCATACCACTAAAAACAAAAAAAATCCAACCCACCATAATATAATTTCATGGGTTTTTTATCGAGAATCAATGTATAAAATTAATGGTTATACATAGATAATGATGTCATGTCCTGATACTAATACACATTATCATAGATATGAACAACCAATGACACATATAACATGTTGTGTTCCCATTAGCGGGTCAATATTTATGATATCATCTATATGAGATCACCATGTGTGAGATTTTTGAGAAGAAGTATCAATGATTATGAGCCTTCAACACTTGAAAATCGTACATCATTAATTTCCAATTAACATGATGTGTTTATATTGTAGAACATATGTGTAATATTACCATCATGGTATGTTAAGGTTCTCATTATAGGATAGTAACTACTATAACCTTTTTATATAACATGAATTATATGTACATGACCATAAATATAGTGGGCACAAAATTATCAAAACTATAATAGTAAGGGTGTAACACCACGAGAAAATTTAAATATTAATTTATTATTCAATAAATTGTTTATAATTAAAAATAATGAATGATTTATTAAAAAGGTTTAATAAATATTTAAAAAAAATATATTTTTTCAATTAAAGTATAATTTATGACTTTATATTTTTTATGTATATAATTTATATATCATATAAATTGATCACAATGATATATATATATATGAGAATTATTAAAAATAATAAATACATCTAATTGATTATTTTTTCATAGAAAATAAATATTTTATAAAATTATAATATTTAAGAACAATATATGTTATAATATAGGCGCTTTACCCTTAATAAATGATTTTATCTATGTCACTTCATACTAACAAAAATATATTTTTATGAAAGTATATGTTAGCAAAATTATAATTATAAAAATATAAATTATTTATTAATAAAATTCATGTATTATTATTATGAATATTATTTTATAAATGTTAAATATACTATTTTTAGTTATTATAAGATTAAGCCTATTCATATTAAAAGAAAATGAATATAATAAAATTTTTAAATAATATATGAGTATAATTTTATTTTATTTTTCCACATTGAACATTATGTATATTCGGATTTTATATATATAAAAACAATGAAGCGGAATAAAAAAATAATAACAAAAAAATGAAATAAAATGAATTTAAGGGCGTGTTAGGGTTTGGATGGAGTGGAGAAAACAAGAATCCCGTTCGGGGTTCGTGTTTCAGAAATAAGTCCGACGGAGCAGAGGGTCCTTCGCCGAGAGGTGAGGTCGAGCGCCTGTGAGACATGGCGGAAGCCGAGGCTGATTCAGTCACGAGTTGACACCGAAGGAGAGGCCGAGATCAAGGTAGGTCGAACTCAGTGTTGGCGGAGCTCAAAGCTGAGAAAGAATATAGATCTGAGATCGAGTGAGTAAGAAGAGATTTTGAGTCCGAACAACTTCATGCTTCGAAATCAAAACACGAGATCTGTGTTGCGATGTTATTTTGAAGTCTATTTGGGGAAAACGACCTCCGATTTGTCTGAAACTGCAAGTAGGGGTTTTATATTTAATTTCTAGATTGTCCGAATCTGTTTTCAAGTTTTATTATCGGTGTATTAATTTCTATAATTGTCAGTTTTCATGTAGGTTCATTTTAAATTTCATCAACTGGATTTCCGTATTTTTTTGGATTTGGATTCTCAGTTTTAAAAATAAAATTGATGATTGATTTGTGTATCGGTTTTCTTCTTCTTTTGTTTGATTATGGTTATTATAGTTTTTTCATCAATAATTTGTTGACCAATTCTGTTTCAAGTCATTTTCTTGAAACTATTTGATTATTGAAATAATTTTCATACCTTGAATCCGTTTATCGTTCTTTTTCTATTCATTCAGTTGTGATATTTTAAAATAGTGATATTATGACCTGAAAATGATCTGTGTGATTTTTTTCCACTTCAGAAGACTTATTCTCTGAATATGACAAGTAAATATATATTTTATCAATCTGTTTCAGTGGTTTTAAATAAAAAAAATCACTGTTAGTGTTTGTTCTCCTTGCATGCACCAGATCATTATAAGTATATTTTTTTAGTTTATCATTAGCCTTTGAGACTACTATATAAGCAGTAGTGCCTTCATTTTTTTGGGAGGCTTTGGGAGAGTCCTAATTTAGTAGGGATAGAGAGAGGTATCCTTTGTATTTTCCACTTCTATGAGTATGGAGTAGGAATTGTTCTACGTCAATCAAAAGAAGGAAAAAGGTCCAACTACGTATAAAACTAGTAAGGGATATTTATATTTATTGGGTCAATTTATTTTCTTCGAAAATCATAACTGTGTAATTGAAATTTATTTCATCTATGGTTTCTTTTTCAAAATCAGCATGTTTTTTTAACTTTTGAAATTTAGGTAGATTATAGTAAGGTACTGTTTATTTATTTTTGTGTATGCATAATTTATCTTCAAGTTTTATAATTTCAACCATTTCTATTATTTTACTCTTATAAAATTGTTCATATATTTCTTTTCATAAAAACCCTTCAACACTGTGATGCCATATTCTAAGGGAAAATTATTTTGAAAGCATTTGTTGGTTTCTTGAAATCAAACATGTTTGAAGTTTCGAAAATTTTGATAAATTTTTTAGTAAGCTATTATCTTAAATCTTTTTGACAGTTTTTATATCTATTTTTATAATTCAAATTTATTTTTGAATGATCATATTAATATATGTGATTGGAATACATATATATATATAAATATCAATTTTTATGTTCTAATTTGGTTTCATGTTAATTATGTCAAGGAAATTGGTATTTATCGACGTTTCATTTTAAAATCTATTTATCCTGTTATTATGGGATATATTTATATTTATGTATATATATATATGCATGTATAATCTTCAAGTATATAACTATGTTAAATAAAATTATTTTTTAACAAAATAATTTCTGAAGTAAGAACTTATAAGATTAAGCATATCATAATTTTATCATATATATGTGTCATATAAAAATAAATATTACGACCATAAATAAATGATTTGGTTTTTATGACTCGTAAATGATATTTTATGCATACATATATATACATACCTATATATATATAGACACACACACACACATATTTATATATATACCTTCATGATGTGCAAATGTATAATTGTTTTAAATAAATTAATAGTCAAGTAATAATTCACATATGAATTTATAAATTAAAAATATCATAATTTCATTATGTCACATACAAGTCATGAAAATCAAGGTTATGGCCATATATTGATGATCTTTTCTGAAACATCATATACGCATATGCATATATAGGTATATACACATATTCACGAACATTGGATAAACATTACAAAGAATTGAATTTTTAATGGAATTGGATGAAATGTTTATAGACATGTTATAATTTTAAGTTGCATTGTACATGTTTATATTATAATTTTTCTCATGAATGAATTGTTGATTTTAAAAATATATATATATATATCATCTATAATCTTCGGTGCATGATCATTATTATTTTATGATTTTGAATTAATAGAATGGTTTATGTCATTTAGTCATAAAAAAAAATCATTGATATTTCTTTTATTATTTATCAATGGAAGATCATGTATGTTGGTGTTCATGTACAAGCCAAGTGATGTGAGTTTTCAGGAATCAATACTCACAAGTGTTTTTCAAAAAAAAATCCACACACACACACACACACATATATATATACTTACATATGGATAATAGTGGAAATGATTATTTAAATGCATTGACATGTTTAAAGGTAAAAAAACTCCAGTGAGTAATACTAGTATATATATATATATGTAAAGAAAACTTTAAATGTTTTCGAAAGATACAGGCCCTTGTTCGTTGTAAAAATAGAAGGTCATTGGGAAGTGAACCCATCCTTCATTAAGTGGGTAGGCCCAAGATAGCCTTCGACGAATTATGTTTCCTCAAAATGATGTTTTGTTTTAAAAAAGTTTGCTTAATATTTTCCAAAGAAAACCACTGGATTAGTTTAAAAGTGTTTTCAAAGTATAATTATTTTTCAAAAGGATTATATTATTTTGTAAAGGTTGTTTAACAAATGAATTTCCAATTGAAATTTTAAAAATGTATTATTGAAAGGATATTTTTCTGAAAGCATTTTATCAAAGGTTTTCCAAACCCCTTACTGGGCATCTTTTGTGCTCACCCTACGTTTTAAAAAAATGTTTTTCTACAGGTTGACTTGAAATCCAGAATTGGTCGTCGCATATGGTGTTAGTGAGCAGTGGAAGCATAGTGAAAAATTTTATTGTTTTTGTTCAACTCTGATAATGAATGGTGTGGACTAAATTCTCCAGAACCTAGACCGGTAAAAAGATCCTCGATTCATTGAAGTGTTGTGTAATTGTTCATTCACTTTTATAAATAAAATTATTACATAGCATTTTTCAAGCACTGAGACTGGAAGAGCGGGCTCAAAGCGTTATAATTCGTATCAGAGGCACGGTCTAGACAACTTTGGAGAATTTATGTTTTCTTTTGTGGAAAATAAAATCTACGCGGTAGAGTTTTTGTAAAACAGTTATGTCCCCTTAGTGTTTCTCTAATTCTGAAAATGGGAATTCATAATTTTCATAAGTCCGACAAAGGAATTGCGAGGGCGCAATTTTTTTAAGGGGGGAAGAATGTAACACCACGAGAAAATTTAAATATAAATTTATTATTCAATAAATTGTTTATAATTAAAAATAATGAATGATTTAATAAAAATATTTTATAAATAATTTTAAAAAATATATATTTTTTCAATTAAAGTATAATTTATGACTTTATATTTTTTTTTGTATATAATTTATATATCATATAAATTGATCACAATGATATATATATATATATATGTGAATTATTAAAAATAATAAATACATCTAATTGATTATTTTTTCATAGAAAATAAATATTTTATAAAATTATAATATTTAAGAACAATATATGTTATAATATAAGCGCTTTACCCTTAATAAATGATTTTATCTATGTCACTTCATACTAACGAAAATATATTTTTATGAAAGTATCTGTTAACAAAATTATAATTATAAAAATATAAATTATTTATTAATAAAATTCATGTATTATTATTATGAAGATTATTTTATAAATGTTAAATATATTATTTTTAGTTATTATAAGATTAAGCCTATTCATATTAAAAGAAAATGAATATAATAAAATTTTTAAATAATATATGAGTATAATTTTATTTTATCTTTCCACATTGAACATTATGTATATTCGGATTTTATATATATAAAAACAATGAAGCGGAATAAAAAAATAATAACAAAAAAATGAAATAAAATGAATTTAAGGGCGTGTTAGGGTTTGGATGGAGTGGAGAAAACAAGAATCCCGTCCGGGGTTCGTGTTTCAGAAATAAGTCCGACGGAGCAGAGGGTTCTTCGCCGAGAGGTGAGGTCGAGCGCCTGTGTGACATGGCAGAAGCCGAGGCTGATTCAGTCATGAGTCGATGCCGAAGGAGAGGCCAAGATCAAGGTCGGTCGAACTCAGTGTTGGTGGAGATCAAAGCCGAGAAAGAATACAGATCTGAGATCGAGTGAGTAAGAAGAGATTTTGAGTCCGAACAACTTCATGCTTCGAAATCAAATCACGAGATCTGTGTTGTGATGTTATTTTGAAGTCTATTTGGGGAAAACGACCTCCGATTTGTCTGAAACTACAAGTAGGGGTTTTATATTTAATTTCTAGATTGTCCGAATCTGTTTTCAAGTTTCATTATCAGTGTATTAATTTCTATAATTGTCAGTTTTCATGTAGGTTCATTTTAAATTTCATCATCTAGATTTCTGTATTTTTTTGGAATTGGATTCTCCATTTTAAAAATAAAATTGATGATTGATTTGTGTATCGGTTTTCTTATTCTTTTGTTTGATTATGATTATTATAGTTTTTGCATCAATAATTTGTTGACCAATTCTGTTTCAAGTCATTTTCTTGAAACTATTTGATTATTGAAATAATTTTCATACCTTGAATCCGTTTATCGTTCTTTTTCTATTCATTGAGTTGTGATATTTTAAAATAGTGATATTATGACCTGAAAATGATGTGTGTGATTTTTTTTCCACTTCAGAAGACTTATTCTTTGAATATGACAAGTAAATATATATTTTATCAATATGTTTCAGTGGTTTTAAATAAAAAAAATCACTGTTAGTGTTTATTCTCCTTGAACACACCAGATCATTATAAGTATATATTTTTTAGTTTATCATTAGCCTTTGAGACTACTATATAAGCAGTAGTGCCTTCATTTTTTTTGGGAGGCTTTGGGAGAGTCCTAGTTTAGCAGGGATAGAGAGAGGTATCCTTTGTATTTTCCACTTCTATGAGTATGGAGTAGGAATTGTTCTACGTCAATCAAAAGAAGGAAAAAGGTCCAACTATGCATAAAACTAGTAAGGGATCTTTATATTTATTGGGTCAATTTATTTTCTTCAAAAATCATAACTGTGTAATTGAAATTTATTTCATCTATGGTTTCTTTTTAAAAATCAGCATGTTTTTTTAACTTTTGAAATTTAGGTAGATTATAGTAAGGTACTGTTTATTTATTTTTGTGTATGCATAATTTATCTTCAAATTTTATAATTTCAACCATTTCTATTATATTACACTTATAAAATTGTTATTATATTTATTTGCATAAAAACCCTTCAACATTATGATGCCATATTCTAAGGGAAAGTTATTTTGAAAGCATTTTTTGGTTTCTTGAAATCAAACATGTTTGAAGTTCTGAAAATTTTGATAAATTTTTTAGTAAGCTATTATCTTAAATCTTTTTGACAGTTTTTATATCTATTTTTATAATTCAAATTTATTTTTGAATGATCATATTAATATATGTGATTGGAATACATATATATATATATATATAAATATCAATTTTTATGTTCTAATTTGGTTTCATGTTAATTATGTCAAGGAAATTTGTATTTATCGACGTTTCATTTTAACATCTATTTATCCTGTTATTATGGGATATATTTATATTTATGTATATATATATATATATATATATATATATATATATATATGCATGTATAATCTTCAAGTATATAACTATGTTAAATAAAATTATTATTTAACAAAATAATTTCTGAAGTAAGAACTTATAAGATTAAGCAAATCATAATTTTATCATATATATGTGTCATATAAAAATAAATATTACGGCCATAAATAAATGATTTGGTTTTTATGACTCGTAAATGATATTTTATGCATACGTATATATACATACCTATATATATATAGACACACACACACACACATATTTATATATATACCTTCATGATGTGCAAATGTATAATTGTTTTAAATAAATTAATAGTCAAGTAATAATTCACATATGAATTTATAAATTAAAAATATCATAATTTCATTATGTCACATACAAGTCATATGAAAATCAAGGTTATGGCCATATATTGATGATCGTTTCTGAAACTTCATATATGCATATGCAAATATAGGTATATACACATATTCACGAACATTGGATAAACATTACAATGAATTGAATTTTTAATGGAATTGGATGAAATGTTTATAGACATGTTATAATTTTAAGTTACCTTGTACATGTTTATATTATAATTTTTCTCTTGAATGAAATGTTGATTTTAAAAATATATATATATCATCTATAATCTTCGGTGCATGCTCATTATTATTTTATGATTTTGAATTAAAATAATGGTTTATGTCATTTAGTCATGAAAAAAAATCATTGATATTTCTTTTAATATTTATCAATGGAAGATCATGTATGTTGGTGTTCATGTACAAGCCAAGTGATGTGAGTTTTCAGGAATCAATACTCACAAGTGTTTTTCAAAAAAAAAAAATTCACACACACACACACATATATATATATACTTACATATGGATATTAGTGGAAGTGATTATTTAAATGCATTGACATGTTTAAAGGTAAAAAAACTCCAGTGAGTAATACTAGTATATATATATATGTAAAGAAAACATTAAACGTTTTCAAAAGATACAGGCACTTGTTCATTGTAAAAAAAGAAGGTCATTGGGAAGTGAACCCATCCTTCATTAAGTGGGTAAGCCCAAGACAGCCTTCGACAAATTATGTTTCCTCAAAATGATGTTTTGTTTTAAAGAAGTTTGCTTAATATTTTCCAAAAAAAAACACTGGATTAGTTTAAAATTGTTTTCAAAGTATAATTATTTTTCAAAAGGATTATATTATTTTGTAAAGGTTGTTTAAAAAATGAATTTCCAATTGAAATTTTACAAATGTATTATTGAAAGGATATTTTTCTGAAAGCATTTTATCAATGGTTTTCCAAACCCCTTACTGGGCATCTTTTGTGCTCACCCTACGTTTTTAAAAATGTTTTTCTACAGGTTGCCTTGAAATCCAGAATTGGTCATCGCATATGGTGTTAGTGTGCAGTGGAAGCACAGTGAAAAATTTTATTGTTTTTGTTCAACTCTGATAATGAATGGTGTTGTCTAAATTCTCCAGAACCTAGACTGGTAAAAAGATCCTCGATTCATTGAAGTGTTGTGTAATTGTTCATTCACTTTTATAAAAAAAATTATTTCATAGCATTTTTTAAGCACTGAGACCGGAAGAGTGGGCTCAAAGCATTATAAAGGGAAACACACAAATATATATTAAATTGTATAAAATTATTTTTTACAAAATTACACATTGGAGTTGGATCTAGGGAACCCAATCCCTTGAATTACTATTTTACCCAACAAGAAAAATATAGAGAGGTTTTCTATAATTTTGGGCTTAAAGGACGAATATGATGAGGTATTTATTTTTCCTGGTGTTTTTTTGGAATATTTTTCAAATAGTGATGTTGTTCTACACTTACATGGTTTATTTTTAACATATATAGTCCATGGATAAATAAGAGAAGTAGGAGTAGTGTGTTTCACTCTATGGTTAAGTGTATTATATTCCACTATTTTATGTTTGTAATATAACCCATGAGGGTTAGTGAAGAAACACTATTTTTTTACAAATCCAAAATCATCATGATTTAGTATTGGTTAAAAATACCTCAAGGTAACATTGAAATATTTTGGGGTTGGTTATGTTTGTTGATAAAGTAGTTTGACTAGTTTAGTTGTGAATTTCCATTATGATTTTTGGAAAAGTATGCCGAAAATAAACAAGATATATGTTTGGGTGCTCTTGGAAGTCTATAGGAACATATGTATATATGGTGGAAGTGTTTCCACTGATTTTATATATTTTTTTAGTCTTAAATTTTGAGGAAGGGGAATGTTTTTTTGAATCAAAAGAAATTATTTTCATGTAAATTCAAGAGTTTTATGAAACTAGGAATGCATTTCGTTATGTTATATAAAAGTGAATATTTTGTTCTTTCTCATCAATATAATAGAAAGGAATGTGTTTGGAAATAGTTATTCAGTATTTGTGAAACTCAGAGTTGTGAGACACAGATAGGGTTGTGTGATCCCAAGAAATATATATGTTATTTATGCAATGGAAGTGAGTTTTTCACTAGAGGTGACATAAAATTATTTAAGCCTGGTGAAAAAAGAAATTTGTGTAGAAGGTTGGTGGTGAAAGAGGTAGTTTCTTTAATGGTTGACCAAGTCTATAATTTGGACATTTCCCCATAATTTGTATAGTACCTCTGTTTTAGAAAATCATGGATCCCAAATCTCATAAGAGTTTCATGAAGGAAATTCTTTCCTAAAGAAGTGACTCATGCTTATATTTCATGTAAAAAAGTGAATTTTGTTATAATGAATAAGTGAGTTCCATGAATGAAAAGATGTTTCATGAAATTTGGTAGTTTGATGATAGATTGAAAATTTTCACAAAAAATGGGAGAAAAATGATAGACTAAAATATTGCATATATAATGAATAATTTTCATGAATTTTGTGAAAATATTTTGGAAATTTTAATTTTTTAAAAAACAAAAGTAATTTATTAATAATTATTTGGTATATTGATATTCATAAATTGGACAAATTTATTTCTTCATGAAACACCAAAATGGGGGTAAAAAACATTGGTTCATGCAATAAAAATATGAATATTCTGAAAGGGAAATGATCAAACCTTAGTTTATAAAGCATCGAGCTTTCAAATTATGAATGGTAGTCAATTAGGAGAGAGAGAGTCTTCTTTAAAATTTGTATTATAATTTCACTATAGTGTATTTGTTATATAAAATAATTTCCATTATATTCTTCATGGATGTATCCTAGATACGATAATATATGTAAATTTTTTGTGTAATATGAATTTTTTAATTTATTATTATTCATTTTTCTAGTAAGGATAGAAAAATGGTTTTTTTAATAATTAAATAAGATCCTCAAAGGGGTGGTTATCTTAATCTTTTATACCCTGATTTAACACCCATATTATGGTATTTAACTATGAGGAGACAACATTTAGTCCCTCAACTATTAACTACATTTCTAGGTATATTCTTTGTATTATCCCATTTGGGTGAACCAAATGAAAAATTTCTACATTCCAATTTAATACATTCATCATTCTGGAGAATTAAAACGAGTGATAGAACTGTGGTCCTCTAAAATAGAGAATAATATCATTTTCAAGTAATTTTATTTGATGTATAATTCCAAAATTTCCCTCTCATATAAGGATATTTTCATGGATTGGGACTAATATATTGTCTCTTGTAAACTAGATTGGAGATGGTATGTTTAGGGATTAAACCTAATAATAGTTCTATATATAGTTTTCTTCCCTCTTTTCTTTTGGTAACTAAATTGTGAAGGAAAGTTATATTGTTGGCATTGACACTTAAGAGGAGGCCCATATATGGTTGTCTACACTCATTTCTATTGGAAACTATATGAGGGAGGAAAATAATATGGTTGTGGATTAAACCATGTAGGAGGATTGTTGATTATTTTTTCTCCCCCATATCATTTCATGGATAGATGATAAAGGAATATGATTTGGTTTGGGCTCCCACCTAGGAGATGGAATAATATTTCTATTGAGGTGTTGGGGTATAACCTAATGGAGTCATCCAATAAATAATTCTTAATAGGAATCAAATACCACTTATTTTTAGATACATAATTTGAGTTCACTTTTTAGGATTGGTCTATGATGATCAACATTATGCTTTAAAGCCTCTTATGTCAAGAAATGGGTGACATCAAGGGATTGAGTAGGGATTATGAATTAGGTTTCCCTCTTTACATCATCATGTATGTTGGTAATTAAAAATAATATTATATGATTATTTATTAAAAATTATAGGATGCACAAAATATTTATTGTTCATTAATTATATTACAAGAGTGAGGTCATCAATTAGAATATGGTTTGTACATTTACCTAATAGAAGGCCTAGATAGAAGGATATCTTTATATATATGATATTGGTGAAAGAAAGTCAATAAGGTCATTTTGGATGATCTTTCTTAGATAGGTGACCTCAGTGTCAGTGGATATAGAAATAAGGAACACTTTCTCTTAAGTGGTATTCTTTACGAAGAAGAAATGAACATACTGAGTTATTTGTAACCCAATACACTGGGAAAAGTCTTAGGGGAACCCTATAATGAATTTTTTCATAAGCAAATTGTGCTACATAGAGTGGAAAATATCCTATACAGGGTCTGAGAAAAAGGTATTCCATGTAGGATACCCATGTAGAAATCTCACTGATGAAGTCCACACATACATGCCTTGACATAATTGTGCTATAGAAAGGGTCCTTGTATATAGCCCCCCAAATAAGATCCCCCCATAGGATCATAACAAAAGGGGTCCTCATGTATGGGAATTCATGTATCATCCCTTATGTATGATACTTCAATATGGGCCCCTCACATATAGGACTTATCACACGAGACTTACATTGAAGACTCATGAAAGGGTCGGCCACATATAGGCCTTTGAGGAGGATCCCCCATGTTTAAGGCATCACAAAAGGGATCTTGTGTTAGGTCCATCATGGATAGGGCTCCCATTTAGTGACCTCATGGATAATACCTCATGAGTTTTAATTTTTAGGATCCCCTTTTGATGTTTTTTCAGGTACATTATTTATAAAGGGGAATATTCTTCTTTAACCTAACAATTATCTTATAGTATTACTTTACACAAAGGATTTCTCTATGTGAAAATATGTCACCAAAAAATTGAAAACTTCCCTATATAGAAAAATATTTCTTGAATTAATAGGAAATATTTGTAAAATAATTTACCAAAATGTATAGGTATATATGGAGTACATGACCACAATGTTTTTACATGACTAAAAATGAATTCCTACTATAGAGTTTCTATGAGGTCGTAAAGGATAACTGATCACAAATGATGCATAGTCTCAATGAATCTACATGTGTGTGATGAACATCTATTCTAGTTTCATGAATGGATTTTAGCATATAAATGTAGTACACGATCATGATGTGGGTTTTTGTAACAGCCCCATACATTATTATTTATTTAATTTTTAATAAATTCAATCTATTCAATAGGTTACGATTCACACATCACCGTCTTTAAAGGAGACATGATACTCTATTAGTAAATTATATAAAGAATACCATTATAACCAAGCCCTTAAATTGAAGCGTTTTAATAGGGGTAAGTAAATTAAAAAAATATATGTATATTCGACCAAAATTTATTGATTATCTATTGATTAAAAATAAAAAAAAGAATAATTTCAATATAAAAGAAATGTTTCTGAAATAAACATAATTTTTTAAATGAAAATGTGTTCATCGGTTCCTATGAACATATGATAGAATTATTTTTTTCACTTTTAAAAAAATTATTTTTTTAAATTTAAATTCTTATTTTAACTAATAATATCAAAATTATCTTATAGTAATTTATATGAAATTTTATAAAAAGTTTCATTTCTCAATAAATAATGAAAAATACTAATTCGTACTAAAAAATGCATTTTCATTTTGATTAATTAAAAAGTTAATTTAAATTATTAATTATATTTAAATTAAAATTATAAAAATTTTAATAAAATTACATAATTTAGTTTATTAGGATAAATTTTATGTTTAATTTAAATATAAAATATTTCAATACTAATGATAGTTTTCTCTTTGGAAACCCACTTTATCACCACTTCTGTGTGTATAATTTTATTTTCAATTATGAAATATATATTAATTGAATTTTGTGAAATGGATTCCATATTTTTTATCAAAATAAGATATATTATCTATTATGAAAATCTTAATTATATGCCATTATGAATAGTAAAAGTAGTAAAATTTAATTACCACAATTTTTGTAAAATCTAATTTACCTAGTGTGAAACATATATTTTAAGGGTTAAAATGACATCAAAAAATGCATAAAATATATTTTATGGACAAATTTTGACCTTATAAAATATCAAGCCTAAGAATGAAAAAATTTTGAGGCTTTTGGAATGATAAAAAGGTGGTTTTAGTTATTTCTTTTAAAAACATTCAACTTCGTCCCCTCCACAACTTATAAAAATCCACCCCAGTCCTCCAATATTAACACTTAAAAATACATTTTATTCATCCAATAATAGCCCAAATATCATACCTAATTCCCCCCTAACAGTATATTCCTTTCTATATCTAATATCCATAAAAAATTCTATTAGTGTAAACCTAAAGATGTTGTTTGAAAAAGTGTAAATTTTCCCTAACAATCATTTTTATCTTATTCTTTCTTACTATATCATAAAATATTATTCAATAGTGATAGTATAATAAAAAATTATATCCAATAAAATGAGATTTTATTTTTTAATGTCATTATTAAGTCAAAAAGGGTCCAAGACACCATGAGGGGGTGGGGTTAATTAGGGTATGGATATTATTTTCCAACTTATTCTTCATTCCCTACTAGATCTTGACCACTTTATTATAAGGGTCAATTTTTTCGCACTTATGTGTTGAAAATGATATTATTTTTCCTTATTTATCTGATGTTGATGATTTGAATATAATGAAATAATGAAAGCATAAGGACACATAGATTTTTACTTGGTTCACCCTCACTGGGCTATATCTAAGGAGCATATAACGATGATGTGCCGATGTACCAAATATACTAAAGCTCACTGCCAATTTACAATGTTAGGGATAAATCACTTCTCTGCCCATACTCATTTCCTTTCACAAAGTTTAGGGTTATCAACTTTCATACCCAAGGGTCACTCCGTGTTTCTCTCTCTCCAGCTCACTACCAGAAGAAAGGATCACCTTCCTCCTATTTGTTTTCTCAGTTCTTTGGAAGGGATCCACTCACAATTTAGAGTCTTTTAGGTCATTTCATTATCTCTAATGAGTTAATCCTTCACTGTATTTAGATGATCCTTTGAAGTCCAAGTTTCATCCACTGATGAATACCCTGTTGCCACTGGTCACTTGACAAAAACCTTTGTAAATACCTTTGCAATGCTCCCCACTTTGTGATGCTACCAATTTTGAAAAGCTCAAACATCCATCACAAAGTTCTTTCTTCTACACAAATCACACACCTTTGAAGAGATAACTAGTTTGTAGAGCACACTGCTTCACAGAGATAAATACATCACAGAGGCTTGGCTATTCTAGAGCTCAAGACATCGTAAAGAAACATCCTTTGGAAAGCTCACTGAGCCAATGTGGAACACACCTCTTTCATGGAGATAGATTAGTTACCACGATGATTCTACTACTAGATAGGAAAACTGACACCATGAACCTCCATTGAAAGTTGAGAGTTACAAATTTTTCTTGAAAAAATCTCTCTACTTCTCTCGAGGGGGTCAATATCTATTTGTAGGCAATTCCACCAACCTGAGAACCTTCTGCGCAAAGTCAGCACCACGTCAGCACAAATCACAAAGCTCTGAAATTTCTGATGTAACTATCTCTATATCAAGAATCACCAAAAAAAATTAGACCACCGAGCTCATTGTAATCACATTTTGTTCCATCAATTACTTTGTGTCACTGCTGGAAAGCTTCGCTATAATGCTCTTCACCTCTACTATTCATGAAGCTCGTCGTAATCGCAAAGCTCACCATCAATTTTTTCTAGTCACTGTGAAATGCACTTCATGAAGCCCATATTCAAGAAAATTATTCCTTTTCTATATTTTGATGATATAATAATGTAAATACACTTTTATCGATGCTCACCGAATTCCAAATTTTGGACCTAAAAAATATGGAAAACAATAGAAAATGACACCACCTTATATTTGTTGTTTTGTACTACCTCCAGATCTTATATTCCTTTATCATGGTTGTTTTTCCGTATTTATTTTCAACAAAATATCTAGAACTTGATATCTAACCATGAAAATCTTCATTCTCAACAAAGACAACCAACCCAAAAATGATGCAATGTTACCTTGAGGGATTTTCCCCAATGATCTCCCCTTTGGGTTTGCTGAAAAATCTTCTCAAAATAATTCGTTTCACTTTGATATGTCACTAAAGATACTTCCATCATCTATAATCATTCGCATTTTGTGATTTAGATAGTGACCAAATATTCACTCACCACATACTCTAATACCACATGAGCAATGCTCTGTTTGAGAAACAAGAGTAGTATGAAAAGTTCATCAATGCACCTCTTAATTTCAAACACCAACTATTGATACCATAATGATACCAATTAACTGATTTCATCATGAACCTCAGCTATCATGATATCTAATGTTTGATTGATCACTTCAAGAATCTTCATATTTTAAAACTCCCACCCTATCTCACTAATCTCCCCCTATCTCACTGCTCCAGTTATCGGCTTCTCCCCGTGTCTTTGACTAGGAAATTTTCTCCTCTATTTAGCCACACTTTCTCCCCCTTTAAGAGTCACACTTTCTCCCCCTTTTTTAATGAACCTAAAGGTCACTATTTTGTGGTCTGAAACATTGTAAATAACATAGATTAGCATATTAGAGAAACACACAGCATACCTCAGGGAGAGGGTGTGGGGGTCCCCCATCCACACTTTTTAAGTGAGGGGAGTCAACAAATCTCCCAGAGCAAGCCAATGCCTATTATAAGCTTCCATGGGTAAGGCCTTTATCAGAATGTCTGCAACCTGTACTTATGTTGGAACATGCTCCAACTTTACAATTCCCATCTCAAACTTCTCCTTGATAAAAGGGAATTTGATCTCAATGTGCTTTGTCCTTGATTGATTGAAAACATTTTTTCTAATATTGATATCACATGAATTATCAGACTAGATTCTGATTAGAGACATCCCTTCAATGCCCATATCATCAAGTCGTTTCTTCATCCAAAGTAACTGTGTACATTCTTGAGTGGTAAAAAAATATTCCTCTTCTATGGTGATCAAGGAAATAAAATCTTCCTTTTTGATTATCCAATAAATGAACAAACATCCAAGATATAAATCACCTCACAACATATATTTACCATCATCTGCTGACCAGACCCAATCTGCATTTTTATATACCAAAAGCTCTGGATGAGATTTAACATTATACATCAAACAAAAATCCACAATGCCAATAATATACAGAAGTATTATTATTTTTACCACAAGCATCTAGAATTAATTGGGATTTCTTTGATATCATGCTTCTTGGCATGTGAAGAAAAAAATATCTTGTCTTATCACTGTCAAGTATAGGAAACTTCCAATAACCTGTCAGTATTCTATTACATTAATTGCCTTTCCATCATCATCTTTTGACAATTTCATACAGGTAGCAACCATAGTCTTCACCACCTTGGAATTATCCATAAAAAATCTTCTCAGAAAATCCTTGGCCTATTTTGATTGAGAAATGAATGTTTTATTCCTTCCTTATATCACTTGTAAATCAAGGAACAATGTCAAGTTTCCAATCATTGATATTTCGAACGAACATTTCATGAATTCAGAAAACCTTTTGCACTAAGCTTCATCTAATCCACCAAATATTATGTCATTGAAATAAACTAGCTCCATCATCCTTTTATTACTATTATTGTTGAAATAGATATTGTAATCAAATACAGCATGCTAAAATCCAAGCTTCTTCAAATACTATTCAAGCCTCAAGTACCATGCTCTTGGTGATTTTCAGCCCATATAGCGCATTATTAAAATGAAAAACATTGTTCTCATCTTATTAAATGAGAAAACCATCTGCCTGCTCAATATAAACTTTTTATTCTAGAACCTCATTCAAAAATTCATATTTGATGTCCATCTAGAACAATTTCAACTTCCATTACATTGTAATGGCTAGGAATAATCTGATTGTCTCCATCCTCGCAACTGATGAAAATGTCCCATTAACATCTATAACCTTTATCTAGGATTATCCTTTGAAAACTATTCATTGTTTGTTTCAAATCACTATGCCATATTCATTCATATTATTGAAAAAGAACCATTTAGTCCTGATGATATTCTTCTCTTCTGTCCTCGAAACAATCTCCCACATCTTCCCAATTTGGACAAGATCTTTATTCATGTCCTGAACCCAATTCTCATCTTCAACTACTTCACTAAAATAATTACCCTCTACCAATGATAAATATGATTCTCTCTATAGATTCCTTATCTTCCATGTCTGCACTAGCACTGTCTGATTACCAATTATATCTCTCAAATCAATTTCAAATCGGCTCTTCAACTTTTATGATGATATGGATTTGACTTCCTCATAGTCATTATCAATATAAACATTTGAATTATAATTTTCCACTTTTACTCTCCTTGAGTCTGTTACCTCCTTATCACCTTCATCAAACTACAGTTCACTATGTTGTTGAAGATTCTTTTCATTCTTTAATACAGTGACATCATATCTTTTAACTAAATTTCCCATTTTATGGTTGGAAAATTCTTGATATTCTCCCACAAATTCTTGGTAACCTGAAAACAATCAGCTGATACTATATAGTCAGGATAAAACAAATAATCATGAAATACATGAATGTTACTACTTCCCCCACAATATGCATTCTCTCAATGGACAACTAGCACCTAAACTGGGTCATCCAATTATTAATTTGATTGATCTTTCATTTGATTATGATATTGAATGCTCCCCCAATGTTATGAAATTATTTATTTTGTTAGGACTGATATTTAAACCAATAAAAATTATTCTTCTCCAACATCATTTCTTCACATGTGATTATAGGTGTGAGAAACATATCCATCTCAATTACATCAATGAGTTCATCATTGGTTGAATTAACCACTTAATAGTAAGCCACCAACAAGACCTCTAAGTCTACTGAGTTGGAAATCAGTTTAGGAAACAAGAGATAAAGTTAATAACACTATCACTATCCATTGTACACAATTACTTCCTTTAGTATTCAACTCTAATAACTAATTTGAATCATTTGATATTCTCAACCACATCACTTTACCACCTTACATCTTTTGATACAACTTCCCCTTAGATTGTATCTCCATAAAAACCTAAAACACTTTCACATCAGAATGTATAATTTAAAAAATTAGAGGGAGGAAATCTTATGGAATCCTCAAGAAAAGGATTATGGTTGATCCTGGGGGGTCAACACTTTGATTATTTCATGCAAAGCATCGCAATATTTACTTGCTTGCTCCAACTTCTTATCCATCTTCAACTGTTTTGGCCATATGACTAGGAATTTTTTATCAACATTCCGAGTCTTCTTCTAATATTCGTATTCTTTATGCTTGGCATTTTCCAAAATTTGGGAATTAATCTCATTAGTAGAAATTTCCATCTTCGATGCTCCACCAATATTCCATTTTTCATGATTCTTTCTCTGAGTAGGATTCTCTCCACTGATCACCTTCTATTTATTCTTCTACCATTGATGAGCTCTTTCTATTGCATTCACTTCCCGATCTGTGGCATGACATGTGAATTTTCCAGGACATTATTTATTCATATTTCTTTTATCAATTGTTCGAGTCACACCACCTTTTCTTATTGTAGTTGAGACTTACACTAACTTTACATTCTTCTTAATTATACCAGGTGAAAGTCCTCCCTTTTTCTTCCAGGATTTTCCACATCAATTCTAGTGGGGTTTTTGTGAGTGTAATGGAGGAGGTTATTGACACACCTTTTTTGAGATACTTATGATTCTCCTGAGGCTGTATAATGATTTTCTAGCTCCCCATGTTTTCTTCCAGTATCATATTTTTCATTATACATTGCTTGTGTTGAGGATCTCCTTCTGGGTTCCTTTTCCTTCCCCACATTCTTGTTGATGAATTGTCTTTCCAAATGACCATGATTAGAACATATGAATTTTTTTTTCAATGAAGTCATACCTCATTTCATTATTTCTCAGTTGTGAAGTTGAAGAAGTTTGAGTTCTTCATCTTACATTGAGCTCCTAAGATTCGTGACACATACTCATGGTGTGTCTCATTCTTCCACAATAGAAGAACTTCATGTATACTCTCTTCTGAGAGACTCTTATTTTATATTTATCAGGATTATTTTTCTTATTCTCAGATCTTGAAAAAAATTTATATTGACAGTAAAAAATTTATCCCTAAGTCTCTAAACAAAAGCTTGATGTATGACCTTGAATCCCACATAAATACCACATGAGATCATTACTTCCTAGAAAATAATTTTTAGGTATATCTTTTGAAACTGCAAGGATTTTTATATTTCTGGAACCATTCATGTCTATCTTCATGTCATGCATCGGAGGGGATTCATCAAATCCAATGCTATTTTTTCTCAAATTGTAAGGCCTTTGAGATGAGAAAATATGTTCTTTTTTCTCTTCATAAAGAACATATTTTCTTTTTATTTCACCATCAGCAGCTAAAGGATAATCAAATAGAAAGTGAAAAGTATCGTTTAACTTGGGGTTTCCTTTGGAACAAGATTTCTCAACTTCTTTATTTTCTAATTCAATATCTTCTCTTAGTTGTTTAATCTTCATATTCATTGATTCTATTTTTGAATTGAGTTATTTCTTGAGATCCTTTACCCTATATATCACATCTTCCAATTCATGCGTGAGATTATCCACCATGTCCCTTTTCTCCTTTAATTTCAATTTTTATGGAGTAATAGAATCAGAATAGCATGAATTATCTTGTAGTAGCCTTTGATTATTCTGAACTAGTTCTGATAGCTGTGTATTGAGATCATCATTTCTAGATTTCAGATTATGAATTTCATCTATGTTCAGATTCTTTCCCTTGATATCAGCTTTGATCATTTCTTTATTTATAGAAAATTTTTGAAGTTCTACAGATTGGGAATAATTCTTCTCCCTCCGATCAGTAGCCACATCAATAAGCCTTTGATTTAAGCCTCTTAAATTCTTGAACTCAATTTACAGTACCTAGATTTAGATATATTTACATTTAATTTCTTTATCCAATTTCTGATCTAATTACTTTATCTCATTCACATCTTCTACTTTTTGACTTCTTGGAGTTTCTTCATCATCATTAGTTCCAACATCACTTGTAATATCAGGTTCTTCACTGATTCCTTCAATATCAGTAAAAGAGTAAGTATTTTCACTGTATGATTCATCCAAACCATTATTCTATTCACCAAAAGATTCCTTTAACTGAATCAAATTCTTTCTACTGAAACTTACATGCTGGGGAATTTCACAAGACTTTTACTTATTCTTTGAAGTTCATCCCTTTTCTATGGCACACCAAGATAAGAGGAGACTGAATCTTTACCTTGAGGAATTGAATGAACCAAGTCCGAGTAAACAAAGATGATAAAAGAAACCTTCGCTCTGATACCAATAGTTCGGTCCAAAAGGGTCCTAGATACCATAAGAGGGGGGGGGGGGGGGGGGTAAATTAGGGTTTGTATATTCATTTACAACTTATTCTTCCTAACCCACTAGATCTTGGCCACTATATTATAAGGGTCATTTTGTTCCCAATTATGAGTTGATAATGATATTATTTTTCAATTAATATCTGATGATGATGATTTTAATGCAATGTAGGAATGAAATAAGGCAGAAACAAACATTTTTACTTGGTTCACCCTCACTGGGATACATCTAAGGATTATATAAAAGTTATGTGCTAATGTACCAAATCCACTAAATCTCATTTCCAATTTACAATATTAAGGATATATCACTTCTATTCCCATGGTCATTTCCTTCACAAAGTTTAAGGTGAACACACTGCTTTCCCAAGGGCCACTCCATGATTCTCTCTCTCTCTGGCTCACTATTAGTAGAAATAATCACCTTCTCCCTCTTCCTTTGCTCACTTCTCTAGAAATGATCCACTCACAGTTTTTGGACTTGTAGGTCATTTCATTTTCTCTAAAGAGTGCATCCCTCACTGTCTGTAGATGCTATATTGAATTACATATTTCATTCATTTATGAATACCCCTTTTCTTCTAATAACTGGGAAACAAACTTTGGAAATAACTTCTCAAATATCCCTACTTCTCAAAGCTCCCAATTTCAAAAAGCTCAATCAAGCCTTCCTGAATTCCCTGATTCTACGCAATGCACACACCTTTGCAGAGCACAATGATTTACAGAGAACACTACCTTGTAGATATTAGGCATTCACAGATCTCAAGTCATCACATAGAAACTCCCTTATTTAAGCTCACTTAGCCAATGCAGAACACACCTCTTTTGCAAAGCTAGATTAGCCGCCGCAAAGCTTCTACATTTTGCGAAGCACACTACCTCTACGAACCTACTTTATGATTTGAGAGGTACAAATGTTTCTTGAAAAATATCTCTACTTATCTTGAGGGGGTTAACGCCTATTTATATAAAATTCCACCAACTCTAGAACCTTTTGCACAAAGTCAGTGCCATGTCAGCTCAAATCATAGTCCTCTGAAATTTCTGCCTAAATTCTCTCTATATCGCGAAGTACCATGGAATTTTTTGTATGGTGGAGATTTTCATAACCACAGAGTGTTAAGTCAATTCATTTTCCCCACCACTGTAAGGCTTTTCCACAATGCTCTTCACCTATTCTATTCATGAAGATCGTCGTAATTGTAGAACTCACTATCAATATTCTACTAGTCTCTAAAAAATCCACTTCAAGAAGCCAATATTCAATAAACTCATACCTTTTCCATATTTTGACGATATCTTCATGGAAATAAATTTTTTGTGATGCTTACCAAACTCTAAATTTTAGACCCCAAAAATTTGGAAAACACTGGAAAATAACATCACCTTGTATTTGTTCTTTTGTACTACCTCTAAATCTTCTATTCCTTTTTCATAGTTCTTTGTCAACATTGATTGTCAACTACATCTCTAGAACTCAACAATTCTCCATGAAAACTTTCATTGTAAAAAAAAAAGACATCCCAAAAATGCTACAATGTTACCTTGAGGTATTTTTCCCAATTTTCATGACCTATATGCATCTCCTCTTCCTCCTAATGAGAAACAAAACTGTCAATCCTGTGTATGGTGGACAATCACCTTGGGAAATGATTTAATTATTTTTCCATAAATCCATTTCAAGGATTTATATGAATATGGATATAACACAAGCATAATATATTAATGATATTGTAATAATTATGTAATTTTAATATCACATATCTCTTTTTATGTTCCATTTTGTTTAAAATATAATAATGTCGCTCATGTGTATGGTGGACTACTGCCTCATGAAGTGATCTGATTTGATTTTAATTTATGATTTAATGGAATAAAATAAGGATAAAATTAATTAACATATTATATATATTATATGATATTGATTATTTCATGTTAATATATAACCCACATCCAAACACGTTCACTTGTTAATGAAATTATATCATTTCTCGTGCATATGTATGGTCTACCTTCTCCACGAAGTGATGCAATTCATTTTTCATGTATGAATTTCACAAATTGTTATAAAAATGTGTATAATGAGTAAATATTTTATTTAAAACATTAATATAATTCATAATAATATGTATATATATATCTTATTTATAGGAACTAGATCTTCCATGATCAAACATGGAAATTAACACCTAAAACAACGAACATAATGAAATATTATTAACAAATGGTTGGTAAAATTTAATAATAGGATCATATATGAGATTATATGTCTGATTATAATTATAGTACAAATTAATTGAAATATTATAACCATTATAAAATAGGATAAATAATGATCAAATAATGGAAATTGTGAGGCAATAGACCTTATCTCAATTTCCCTTTATTGGGGAAAATTTTTCTATTGTGTGTGCCTAATTTCTTTTATATGGAATAAAATTGATGATTTTACATGTAATATCATGATTAATTAATATTTACTGGTATTTCAAGTTTTAATTTGAATTAATCCATCTAATTTTATTTGATATGAAATTTACCCAGTGGTAACGAATCACATAATTCAATTTTATTTCATTGGGTTATATTACTTATTCATTTACCTTTGATATTATTATATCATATGTATAATGAATTTTTATTAAATTATATTTTATTTACAAATTTTATTTGAATTTTCATTTTATACACATAAAATATTAATTGATTAATTTTCACTTCAATGTTTTGATTATTGTAATTGATTTTATATCAATTTAAATTTCATTAAGACATATTTATGAATATTAATATATTCCTTTTCATGGGGTGTATATGCTACCCCATTGATGTTTTTAACATTAATAAATATTCATTAATTATGGTTAATGTTTCAATTCATCTTTATCTATATTTTTTATATAACGGATAATAATATTTCTTAAATTATAAACCATTCTTACAAACAATGTTTAATTTGTATGTTATTTGATTAAGTGGAGGAAATAATGATAAATATGTGTCTTTACTCAATTTGTGTATTTTTTGATAATTAATATTATTCATGAATTAAATTGATTACTCTATATATGATGAATGATTTGGAAATACAGTAATGGTTAGGGCTCGAAATTTTATCACCCCTTAATTTATCAATCAGTCTTATGAGACAAATCAGTTTTCCAAATTTAATGGGTTTCTACATGTAGATTTAAACTATATTGTGAAAATTATTGATTGAAGAGGTATTGTGATTATTGATACCATTAAGTCCAATAATTAATCACTTCCATCATTAATACTTTATTTATTATTATTACCCATGATATTTTCACAATGATAATATCTATGGACACTTTCCATTATCTGTTTATTGATTAAATGGATTTATTCTCAATTATTTACCTTACCATATTAATTATGACTTATCAAGATATAATAGAAAAGTTATTTATTAAAGGTAATTTTTTAGTTATTTACCTTTAAATATTTATTACTGTTTATTGATTTATGATATATTCCTCTATATGTAACCCTTATTGGGAATTTTTACTAACCCTTATTTTGTTTCCTTGAACAAGGATATGAATTTGAAATCATTGAATGAGTTTTCAAGGATTTGGTTTATATCATTTATTTATTTATTATGTTTTATTTTCTATTCCCAATGTAAAATGGGTATCATGTATGTATTTTGTTCTCTAAAACTACTAAACTAATTGAACCTTTTAGATTTAACCCATTGTATCTATGAAAATTTAATAATGTAGTCACTGGATCAGGGTTACTAGAGTCGGGGTTGTTATTGATGGAATCATAAGATGTTTTTTAGATACATTGAGAACTAGGTTGAGGAAAACATATATTAGGGAACATAACCTTATGATAGACTTTGAGGAAAACTATAGAATAATATCACAATGTTTCTATAAGGAATTTTTTATGAGGGTTTTCATAGAAATTCATCCATATCTAGATACTACAAACTGAAGTGGTTCTAAATAAAATTTACTTTGGGGAAATAATTCTAAAAAGGGCACATTAGGCTTGACCCAATCATCACATAGTGCATGAAAATGGGCCTCCATGCACACCTGATTTGAAACTCATAGGGGATATGATTTGGATAATTCAAAATTTATTTATAAACCATTATAAATGATTTTAAATTAATTATATTCCCAATTAAACAAAGTTTATGATTCTTTGATAGAGAATGTATAAATTTTTAATTTTTTTCAACTATTACAACTTATTTGGAAATATAAACTATGATTTAAATATCAAAATCTTATAAGAAAATATAGTATATGAATTTGTTTTGAAATGGAACTTGGAAGGAAGAAGGGTATTAATACTCATGTACAATGTAAAGATTTCCCAACCGAGGAATATAATACAAATGGTTTTATAATTGTGATAATTATAGCTATATAAGGGTTTTATAATTATTTTATGAAAACAAAATTTCTTAGATAGAGAAACTTGTTCCACAATGTGATTCTACAATGTTGGATGGATTCATGTGATAGAAGAACACATCATTTGGTGGGATACTGATATTTTGGTAGTTGAGAAATGAATTAAGTCTCTAGAGAAGATATTTATGGCCTTGAGATGTGATGAAAAAGAAAATGATTCAGATTTAGTGTATTATCTCAAAGGTGATGTTGAGCGGTGGTATTCATTGATCTATAATACTAGGGAGGAATATGAAATTGAACTCATGTAATATAAATATTTTAATGATACATTGTTAGAATAATATTCCCCTCCAGAAAACCAACTAAAATTAAGAGAATTATCATCAAATTAAATAAGAAGGAAGAAGAAAGTGTTACTGAGTATGATGTTACCATTTTAAGGTTAGTTATGAATTTATACTAATTACATATGCAACATGGAGTGAAAGATTGACCATTTATTTGATGGTATAAATCTATTCCTCTAAAGAGATCGGATCTCTCAAACTTTATCTTCAAATGATGAATTAATTTTATGCACCATCAAAATAGAGAAGTAGTTATATATACCATGTATATTAAATGGAAATCAACAGCATAAGAGGTTATCCAAACAACATAAAAAAAGAGTATGTTGGAGAAGAATAATATAATGAATAAATTTCTACATTGTGAAAATCGTTTATATAATAATCCTAGGAAATTCCTAACTGTCATGGAGGTTTTTTATAAGTTCATATATATGGGAAAAATAGATCATTAATGAATGGGAATGAGAAAAATAAATTATATATAGTGACATATTTGTAAATAAATGAGGAATTATTTGCCCCAATGTACCATCTTTCAAGGTAATCTACCAAAGAAGAGGCCAAGGGGAGAAGGAAATTTTTTTTGATCACTACAGGTAAAGTGGATGTTTCTGATGATGTGGTTGAAGGTCCAGTAATTATTCCTTTAAATTTAGATATTTGTTTTTTTGTTATAGATCCTCCCACTCTTTTATATCTATCTAGTTTTCTATAAAAATTATACATTACCCTATTAATTTATGGAGGTATTTTTATTAAATATTCCAAGGAGATGTATCACTATAATAAGGCTACGTCAGGAAGCCCCCATTATTACCTACAAAAATTCCCTATTTGATGTATTTGTTATTATAGAAATGTTTGACTTTGATAAAATCATTTTTATGGATTGGCATTCAAAATATGATGCAATAATTTATTTAAAGGATAATTAAATTATGATTTGTGATGAAGGTATGAAATCCCTTATCATTAGAGAGGAGACTTCATCATCTGAGTCATGTTCATATGCACCCTCAGTAGCTGTTCTATATGAGATTCATGGGGAAGAAGAGAAAACAGAATCCATATATGGAGAAGGTAATCTTCAATAAGAGGATGTTCCTATTTCATAGGAATATATTAATGTATTTCTTGTGGAATTACCTAGACATCCACTAGGTCATGATGTTGAAGTTTCAATTGTTTAAGTCCTGAAAGGAAGACCAATACCAAAGACCCATTATAGAACTATAACTACTTTTTTTCTATAATTGATGAAATAGCTATGGGATTTGTGTGATATAGAATTCATACAACATTATATTTAACATTGGAGAGCCTCAATTATCTTTACTATAAATAAATATGGATATGTGAGGCTTTGAATATATTATAATGAAATCAATGTTAGTGTGATAAAGAATATGAATCATTTACTATGAATTGATTATTTATTCGACCAAATTTACATAGCTCAATATTTTTCTTAAATTGACCCTTGAACTGGGTATCATCAATTTCATGTAAAGAAGGATGAAATTTTAAATATTTCTTTCTAAACGAGTTATGGACATTACAATTTATACTAATTAAATTTTTATTGACTAATACACCCTCTATTTTGGTGGATATAATCAACAGATTGTGCAAGGACTATCTTGATTATTTTTTTGTAGTATTCATTAATGAAATATTGGGGAATTATAAATGCTACAGGGACCATGAGAATCACTTCTGGATCATTCTTGAGACTCATGGAAGAAAATAGTATTATAGGAAATTTAAAAGTGTAATTCCTGGCTTCAATAAGATTATTTTCTTTTCCATATTTTCTCAAATGTTGGAATCTCAATTGATCCCATGAAGAAAAAGGTTGTTATAAAATGTTCTACACCAATGAAGATAACTGAGGTATATAGTTTCATGGGATGGAGAAGTTTCTCTTAGCGATTAATTTAGAATTTTTTTGAATGGATAACCTGTTAAACAACATTACATGTTAATCGATTATGTTCATCTGGACTAAGGAAATTAGGGATTATTTTGATGAATTGAATTGTTCAGTGATCCAATTCTGATGTTAAAATTTTAAAAATATGGATTTTTATATATTGTTATGCATCTAATAAAGGTTTGGGTTCTTTCCTTATGTAAAATGATAAATTTATACATATACATCAAGGAAGTTGAGGATTCATGAAAAAAACTATCCCCCCCATTATTTTGACTCAGAAACTATAATATTTTCTTTGAAGATATGGATAAATTAACTCCATAGTGAATTATGGGAAATATAAATAGACCATAAAATCCAAAATACATCTTTTCATGGAAATAGATCCAAATGAGAAAAATTAAATTGCTTGAGCAACTCATTGATTATGATTTCCCAATACATGACCACCCAGGGAAATAAAATAAAGTAGTATATGCATTCAGTTAGAAATATCTTGAAGTTATGAACCAAATAGGGATTGAGAGGGATAATATGCTCATAGATCTCATAATGATATATATAGTAATTATTATCGTAGGGGTGACATCAATAATTTTATAAATGATTGAAAAACCATCTATATTAGAAAATGTAAAATGTTCTTAGCCTGATGATGATTGTTTTTAGAAGAAAATTAAATCTTAGGTTGATGGGAAGTAGGAATAATTTTTGTTGTTAAAATTTTGAAATAGAATTTTTTTCTATATATATATGATATAAAAGGGAATTGTTTAATGACTCTCATGGCTCATATTTATCTCTATAACCTAGTAACAACATGATTTATAGGGATTTGATGGAAAAATTTTTACGGGATGACATGTTGTGTGAAATTTTGGACTAGGTATCAAGTTTCTTGATTTATCAATAGGTCAATGATGAGAGACAACATCCTAGAGGAGTCATGAAACCTCTTCAAATTGTTTTGTGTAAATATTATGAAATTCCAATGGAATTTGTTATATATCTACAAGAAACTCCTGTAATCAATGATGCAAAATGTGTTATTATAGATCTCCTGACCTAATATGCACATTTCTTTTATATTAGAGAATATTATCTTCTTGAGGTCCTCACAAGGTTCTATATTAATGATGTTGTAAGACTTAATGGAACACCTATTCCAATTGTAAATGATTGTTATATCTATTTCACATCAAATTTTGGAATGATCTATATAAGTATCTTGATATTGATCTTCATTAGAGCCCCACATACCATCCTGAAACTGATAAGTAGTCTAAAAGAAATTTTTAAAAAACTAAATACATGTTGAGATCATGATCACCTGATTTTCAAGTTATTTGCGGTAAATATTTACCATTGGTAGAATTTTACTAAAATAATAACTTCAATTCAAGTATTCAAATGGATCCATATGAACCATTATATGGAAACATATGTCATTCTTCCACTTTTAGGGATAATGGTCATGAATGGAAACTTATAGGACAATAAATTTTTGAAGAGAAAATATATAATAACTATTCACGATTATTGAAACCAAAATAAGCATTTCAAGGGAGAGGTTAAGGATGGTGTGGATGGTTCAAAGAGAATGTAGGATAATGAATCTTAATTATCCACTTAAGGGTGATGGATTCATGATGGTCAAAGCCTTTGGGAATGGAAGTGTGTCTTGGAAGTCCTCGACAGTGTGATGATGGAGGTTGTAACCTTCATTCAGTTTATCTTGGAACCAAATGGTTTTGAGAATCCTAAGGTGGTATCCTTTTCATAGTTATTCAAGGAACCCTATCATTTCATGAGGCTCATAATCATCCAAAAAATACAACATCATTTTCCAAACCAATTCCATTTCCCCTACTTGGCCAATCAATCCCACAATGTATGAAATTTAAGGGGATGCAACCTTTTAACTTCTAAGAAAGGCCCTAAATTTTTGAAACTCAGATGCTTTAATAGAAAGAGATGAGAAGGATCTCTATAGCTAGCCATATTTCTAAAACTACCTCCCAAGGGTTTTTATGAAAATCAATCCATGGTGGAGGTTCCTTTCAAAAATTACCATGGCCGTCACATAAGAAGAAATCACTTTTTGGATCTTGGGGTTTAAAGAGATAATTTTCCTTCACAAAATGAACGCCATGTCAACCAATACTACACTGTGTGGTGGTTTCACCTAGTTTTACAAAATAAATTTTTCAAAAGACCCTAAAACATCATGAGACCGTTGACCTTCAAGAATCCTCCATCCTTCATGATGCCCTTTTTTTTTGAAATCCATCCTTCAGGACTACCCATGGTTCCTCTTTTCAACCAATACCCATTCAAAAAATTTGATTTTTTAGGGCCCCCATACCAATCTAGGACTAGCTCATCTATACCTTAAGTCTTAGTTCCATATGTACCACAGACCATTATGTCCTCTAATGTTTCCTCAAGTGCATCATGGGCCATTACACTTCCTATTTATTCTAAGAATAGGTATTATAATGATTTTTTTCTATGAATATGCACCATAAAATTAGTCCAGTTGATATCCATGCTTCCATGATAGAGTTTATGTCATTCCCCACCTTGAGGTGAATGAGAAGTGGAAGCGTAATCCCTAATGGGAGAATCACCAAGGAAAAAAACATACCTATTTTGATAGAGAGTCCTTTTTCTAGATCTTATTTTCTCCTTGACACAGTCCCCCTCAAGGTGTATGCCCCCATCCATGTCTGAGCTACATCATGTAAAACCGCATAACTTGTTGTCCTAATAATATGATGTTAAATTTTAAGACAACATCCTCAATGCAAGGCATAAAATTTTAGCCTTACCCCATGTGAATAACACCATATTCCCCTTGTACAATCATCATTGGATTACATGTACTTTCCTACCATGGGATGAAACTCAAACCCCAAACATAAAATATACATAAGCTCCACACCATACCGTGTTGATTCTCTTTTCACAACATGAGTGTATATACCGCATGAAGGTAAACTTCATGGAGCAGTACTATCACATGGCCTTAAATTATGGAATCAAAATTCTTGTGTTTGTTCCCTCCCTCTTAAATATGATACATTGTAAAATTCCATGATATCAAATCCTAACACCCTGATAATCATCTATACCAAACCTATCTATTAAATAAGATACCTAGGAAACCATTATGGGGTCCAATACCAACACCCTAACAACCATCAATCCCTATAGTGTGATCATCTTCCCCCCTTGCGGATAAACTTCTTGACTGATATATCCTCTCAGGACATTAATATATTACCTGTCTATCTCCACAATACATTAAACATGAAACCCATCAGTTCCCTTAAGATGTTAAACCTGTGACCTACCTATCCCAATAATATGTTAATCTATCGACCCATCTTTCCCAGTAAGACATTAAAACTTGGACCCCTCATTCCTCACATGATGTTATATTGGAAATCCATCTTTCCCCGTATGATGTTAAACCTGCAACCCATCTCCCTTCATAAGATGTTAAAATGGACATGATCCGGAGACCCTACCCTATATAATAAACAAGGTATTCATGAGGTAAAAAACATCAGAAGACTTACCCCTAGAGTCAACTACCTCATGGATGACATGGGATGCCTTAGGTTCTAGGACTATGATGTCTCACACATCAGATTCCACCACCTTCACAGGGAATTTACCATATAGGTTCCCAACAATCCCAACATTACTATCAAGTATCATTGAATGTTGTTTCCCTATTGAGATATAAGTAATGTAATTAAATGACATCCACCTCAAGATGGCACCAGGAACAAGTTTCACGATTATGACTCAAATATATAATAGAGACCTAAACTAGGCGATGATCTCGAAGGATAAATCCATGGAAGGATAAATCAATATCAAATCATATTATTTCAATCATGTAGCTAGAATCATCGATTAAAGTGATGGAATATGTGTGACTTTGGAATGTGACAATGCACTAAAAATCATACGTTATGTGAATCCCTGGAAGAAAGCATTGAAAAGATGGTGTACCAAATAGGAATATCATCTCGTCCAATAATGAGTAGATCAATAATGTTGGACACCATTACATTTTCGAATCACTAGTTCCAGATGCTTCTGGTATTGAGATTAACCAAAAATAAATTTGACCTGAGAAGAAGCTCTTCTCTTTCAACTATGGGGACTCGTAGTGTTCGAGAACCATCTCATTTTCAATTCATCAGATCTAGATATATAGTGCCAGGTTCCACCACACATGTTGTGGACCTAGAATAGAACATTCTTATGGATTGGGGAAGATAATATTTGGGATCCTCAATTTGTGAAATCACTAGTGTGTATCCATACTTTATTTTAAAAAGAATAAAAGATTTTGGGGAATTGGAAGTCAAATTTATGATATCTATACTAAGATATAAATCCACATTCCTTATAGGAATCAAGCTATTGAAAAACGGTGACCTAACATCAATAGGCACAGTGATTAGTGAATGTTTGGTGCACTAATCCCGCATGAATATACTCCTACAACAAAAGCAACCATGCCATAAACTACTGGGTGCCTACACCCTATTTCACCCTCTAAGATCATTTCAAAGAGGGTAAATGATGACCTTGTTAACTAATATGAGTAGGAATGGGTAATTCACACTAGGGATATGTCCTGTTGACATGATATTATATCATGTAATTTTTTAAACATAATTGAATTGTTTTTGAAGGATTTAGTTAATAATTCACATTTATTTCAATGATTTATTTAAAATTTTGAATTTAAATACTATTAAAATAGATTTAAATGGATCTAAAATGAAGAAAAAAATTCATTTTGAATTTTGGAAATTATTTATGATATTATTTGAAATTATACATAATGTTTTGAATGATTTCTAGGTAAAAATATTTTCAAATATTAGAAATCCCTCAATGAAGGAACCACAACCACATATCCTTTCCCAAAAAGGGGATGGAAATCTATGGAAGCCTCGAGATGATCCCATATAACCTCAAGAGGGAGCATGGAATATAGGAAGTACCATGTTCATTATTGGTCCTAAGCCCACATGGGAAACATAGGGTCGGCATAACCCTTATTTATGTGTGAGTGTGTTGTGTGAGACCATCACTACCCCAAGAAACTGATATATACATACAAATATTTTATATTTAAATAATCTCCTCATTTACTCTCATGTCCAATGTGGTATGGATAATTATTCAACACTATTCATATTAACATGAATGGGGGTTTCATATGTCTCTCTTACGTTCCATGTGCCTAGACACCCCCTCACCACAACTCCTCACTACCTCCACCACTCGACCCTCATCCACCACCATATACAATGCCCTAAAATTTTCATAGAGGCCTCTATAGAAGCTCAAACTCAAACCATGAATGAATTCCAATTCCCTAGACATTCATAGAAGACCACTGATGCCTTAAAAGATCTTGACTACACACCCTTTTGAAAAAGGCCAAATCCATGCATGAAAATGTTGTTCTTCCACCATTATTTTCTACTTCTGCACCTCAAACACCACATCCACATGCACCCCAGCTAAATCCACACTACAAAATCATCCGTGAATCCCATGAAAGAGGGGTTTTCACACACAAAATTCCATCCTCATGTAGAGGATTTCCTTTATGATGCATTCTACCCATGATTATATTTATAATCATGCGATATATTTCATATTTTACACCACAAGTATTGAGGGTTATGAATCTTCTGTTCTTAACAGAATTAAAAAACATGAATACATTAGAGGATAAGTGTCATCCCTCTACCTATAAAATGTGGAATCCATAACCAAGGAGAATCACTAATATATAGAATATGTATCATCAATATACTACTTTTTTATTCTTTTATTTCTAATCTATTTAGTTTTTTATGTAATGTAAATTTAGTTTAATACTTATATACTTCAAGCATTGTTTTTTTCTTAATTCAAGTGTTCCAAAAACATCTCTTCTTCTTATTCTATCATTATGTGTATTATTTTATTTTGTAAATTTTTTATTTTATTTTTATTCTTTTTTCTATTTTTCTCTATTAATCATTTTATCACATACAACATAACTCTATGTATTTTAATCTCATTGTTCTATTCTATTTTATTTTTTTCATTTTATTTTCTTCTCTTCTTTCTAATCACTCTAAAGTGAACAGTAACTCTTAATAATGAGTGGCTAACATGAGGCTTGACCTATGGGGGTTAAATTCGATTTCTTTAATTATATGATTTAATTTATAAGTTTTATTTAAATTTTTATGGAGAAAGAGTGTATTGTATGAGTGTGGAGATTTTCCACCGTGGGATGGAACTCAAACTCACCTATATTCATTTTTTGAATCTTTTCCCTTGCATGCTTTAATAAAAAACTCTTAATATTATGGAGTTGAATCATTCAATGGATTAAATGAATAATGATGGTGCTAAATACCAGGAGGATTCAAACTCTCAATTAAGGTTTTCTATCAATGATGATTATAGGAGGAGGTTGATTCTAGTTTGTTTAGGCCTTTAAGGATTCTCAATCACTAAATAAAGGAATTGTAATTCAGGAGTGAGATTTCACATTTGGGTTATCAATATATATTTAAACATCAATAATAATAATTATGGGATGTTAAACCAAACCATAAAGAATAATTTATAACCTTTATAACCACATTCCATCATAGTATGTTAGTTTAATTTTTTTGAAATATTTAATTTCTTTAAAAAAAATTTATTTTAAGAAAGTAATAGAAAAATAAAAAAATTAATTCTTATGTCAATTTTAATTAGTAATTAGAAAAATATGAATATCTTCAAGGGATATAGCTCTGGGAATCCACAGTTCTTCATAAGAAAAATTATAGAAATTTACTTTTTCCACAACCCATGATAGGCGTGCTTCAAAACTGCCACCATTTTCAGTGATAAAATCATTTCTTTATTATAATTTTTTATTTTTCAAAAAATTTAGATACCTTATCATTTAATTTATAATAAAAAAAAATTTCCCATAGATTATTCCAATTATTTTATTCTACTTGGACTGAAAACTCAAATGTGAAAGAATCAGTTACAAACTAACCCTAGTCTATAGAATATAGTGTTTCATTATTTTATTGAAATATTATAGAATCATGGAGATATATTTTCATAGGGGAAAAATTTAACGACCTAATCCAGGAGCTTAAATAAACCCTTAAACAACCATTTTTTGAAGGAATGGGAAAAGAGAAAACTGAACTACTGGAGTAATCCCTGGAAATATTTCAGAAATGGATCAGACACAACAAGATTCATACATTCTCCTAACCAAAAAATTTAAAGAACCCATAAAGAAAAATATCATGAAAAAGTGGGTGACAACATAGATTAGTTGTAATAAATAAATTAAATCATAGAATAATTTGACATAAATATATAATATATTACTACATTATGTAAAATATTTTAAAGAGAAACCTGAAATTTAATTAGAGGAAGAAGCCATACTATTTCTGAAGTTCATTAAAGATATATATGATGTATAGCCCCAAATAAATGACCATACACACCCCATAAATTTTAAGATTATATTCCAAACTAACCATGAAGAACTAGAGTGGATTCATGATGGGGAAGACAGGACTAGTGAACTAGAAGTGGGAGATGAACAAGATCTGGACATATTTGGGAATGTGTATGAGCTAAAAAAGATCTCCCCATTTTATTAAATATATAATATCCAACAAAATTTCATTTCTATGTACCCATATAATAGTATCAATCCTCCCAAGTAGGGTAATTTGAATAAATTATGGAGGATCCAGACTACCAACTTCCATCGACTGTGATCCAACATCATGAGGCACTCACCACTAATGAAGAGATTAAGGATGAACCATCTCAGGGAGTTGATTTTATTGAAAACTATATCTCATTTAATTTTTTTCAATATGAATGGGTTATTAACACAAACTATTTTGAATATTCATATTCAGACAATCCATAGTTTTCCTTAGAATAAGATGAAGAAACATCACATTCGCATAATGAGGAACACATTGAACTTCTGGTACAAATTAAACATGAATTAAAGGATGCCCTTGAGGAAATACTAGTGGATGATAAAAAGGATAATTTTAATGAATCAAATCATATTTAAAGGGAAAATTTTTATTTTAATTATTCATGTCTAGATACGATAAATGAAAAAATAATTTATAAACTACCCTTTAAAAATTCAATTCATATAGCCCATATTGAGCAAGAACTAGTCAAGAAGGAGGAAGTTTCACATGTAGAAACCATGAAGGATGATGACACATACTTCATCCTACCACCTCCATGTAAGATATAGTTAATTGTGAAGTGGATGGATTTGTTATACTATCTCTATGGATTATTCCTCACTAATAAAGAAGAAGTGGAAGCTAGGAAAAGCCACATATAGTGGTTCAAATCCATGAAGATCCCCCCACCATCAAACTGTGGATAAAAAATGTTACTTCCCTATGGAGGCAAAAAAAAATTATGGATAATTTCTGGGATAATACAAAGACATATCCTTTTACTTTCATTCTTTGAAATTTTGTTGTGTTATTTAGAATTAGTCTAGAAAACAGCCCCACTCCCTCTATCATTTTGGGAATTAATGACCTAGTCCTTGATTTTTAATGATTAATTATATTTTTTATCATCATAATGGCATAAATTAGACCCCGATAACAATTTGAGGAAATATGAATATAGTCTCATTTACAAAGGTAGTTCACATTTATGTTTGTCTTTTAAAATCCCAAAATTTTTCTGAGATTCTAATTTCAGATTTAAACTAGAAAATTACATTCCCCTACATTGAATTTTTTAAATTCATGTGATTTTATTTATTTTTTATTCATTTGATAAGTGATTTTTCAAATTCACATGTCCCATTCATGGAAGTATTTTCAACCAATTACTTCCTATTTTATCATGATAATATTTCTTGACTGATCTTGAGACAATACACCTAATTAAACTTGAATTGAAGTTTTTCTAAGATAATAAATTTGTAGAAACACAGTTAAAATGATTGAGGAATAATTTTAAAAATATTTACACTTAATACCACCATACAGATTTATCATGATTTTTCCCATAGAGTCCTTTAATGACCTTATTAGTGATGTTCCATATTTCAACCTATTTGAATCAATTCATACCATACTCTTTGTATTTTCATGATATTTTAATGTTTTTCTGCGGGGGTGATAGAAGTCATGGTGAATATGATTCACTACACTATAATAAAATTTTTGGGGGTCCTTATTTGTGGTCATTGAGAAAGGTTATTTATTCATACATTATAATCTTTAATATATTCCACTATTGAATAATATAAACAAATAAAAGAATTGTTTGTGACTTGGAAGAATAAAAAATCACCATTAATAGATCATTGATTTTTATAATATGTGGATATGAGGTGGTTTTGAGATTAATTATAAGAATAAAATTTTAAAATGTAAAAAAATTGAATAATGTAATTTAAAAGATTATTAAATTAGAAAAAATTCAATAATGTTATAAAATCATTCATTATGATTTTATTGATCAGGAATTTACTTTTAGGTTGGTATGTGGGATTTCACACAATTTTAAGAGGACAATTTCATTGATTTTTTACTTTTTATATCATGTACATTACCTTAGAGATGAAACCACCTCTTTTGGGACTAAATCTTGATCATTAACTCATACCAACCTTATGCCTTAGAGTCATTTGAACCTTGATTTAAAAAAACTCATGATTTTTTGTGAATATTTTCATTATAATGTAGATAATATAATTAATTTACAATCCAATAGATGTGCATAATGTTTTTAGGATATGAGAATAACTATACTTGATTTGTTATCATGACTAATGGGAGAAAATATTCAATGGTAATGTAGATCATGACCTATAAATTTTAATAACTATAATTTTAGGAACACGTATTAACGATAGGATAATTTTGATAATTTTTTTAAAATTGTGAAAACCAAAAACTAAGATTAATTGTTTCTTTAAAAATTGAGAAATAAAATTGTTATTTTAATGATTTTTTGAAAGATTGATTTAACATTGATAATTGTTTTGTTTTATTAATTTTGAATTTTAATATTGGTAGATTCGGTGACCTTTAGAATTCAATGTTGAGATTTAATTATTGAGGACTATAATTGTTTATGTGTGGTGCGATTTTATATTATCATATTTCATGAATAGTTTTAAAATTAATTAATGAGTTTCTGAAGGATTTTAATGAATAATTACGATGTATATAAATGATGTATTAGGAAATGGTAATTTAGAAACATTGTATTAAAATTGATATAAATAGATCTAAAATGATGGAAAATGTATAATTTAGAATTTTTTAATATAATTTTGATCATACTTGATATTATACTTAATTTTTTTTGAATGATTTCTGTTGAAAATTTATTCCAAGATCAACAATCCCAAAACTGAATACCCAAATCCAGATTGTTCACCCCATGAAGGGGCCATCTGGCCAATAATACTATCAAGAGAGCCTATTTTGGAAATAAAGGGAGGGTTAGATGTTGGAAGTGTGACATAATTTGGCCCAATCAAACACATTTCATGTTGGGTAGGCACAACCCATATTTATGTGTGGGTGTGTTGCAGGTGCCCATCCCCACCATAGGAATATGATCCATAGATAATGAGATTTTTATTTTAAAAGCCTCCACCTATTATATAATTTATGAAATGGGATAGATCATTATGTGGAAAAATTAATTTTTACTAAAACAACCCAGTCTCATGCCTCTATCACACACAATGCACTCGAACACCCACATATTGTCACTCCTCAATACCTCTATCACTTGACAGTCAATTTCTACCATCTACAATGCTATAAAACAACCATGGAAACATCAATGAAGATTGAACATGATCTGAGAACCACAACCAATTCCTGAGACCCCCATATAAGACATTTAGTTCCTGAGAAGAAATCGGTATGCCCCATTTTGAAGAAGACTCAAGCCCTACATTGAGGGGGGGGGGGGGGGGGTTCTACCACCATTATATTCCACAATACACCAAATGCACCATTTCCACATGAACCCCTTCCATTTTTACATTTCCATGCTAACACATCATTCATGCATCCCATGATGGAGGTTTTTACACATCTACAAAACGATGCATATGTGGATGAGGCCACATCAAATCCTACATTCCGTGATAGGATTTTTAATCTCCTGATATTTTTAGGTGTTTTAATATTTTTCACCCAATGACTTACATGTGATTAATATTTTTTAAATTAATTTAAACACCCAAATATATGGGAGGCCAATTATGGTCCTTATTCATATAAAAATAGTAAGCTGGACACAAGGATAAGTTCTCACACTGGGAGGCTGTATTGTTGATATTATACTATTTTATTATTTTCTTTTCAATCTACTTAGTTTCAAATGTATTTTTGATTTAGTTTATTATTTAAATAATTCATGATTTTTTATCTTAATTCACCATTTCTACAACATCATCATCATCTTCTTATTTTAACATAATGTGTGTTGATTTATTTTATTTTATTATTAAAGTTTCTATTATTTTTTATGATTTATATATATATATATATATCTCTTTGTCATTCTATCTCATCAAAATTTTTCATTTTATTTTATTTTATTCATTCTATTTTATTTTATTTTGTTTTATTCGTTTTATTTTGTTCTATTCTTTCTCATCACTCCACTATGACCTCTTACATTCAGTAATTAGGGGATAACCCAAGGTATGGATCAGGGGAGCTAAGTCAGGTTTCTTGAATTATAAAATTCAATTTATATGTTTTATTTACATTTGTTGTTATAAATAGTGATGTTCATGAGTGTGTCGATTTACCACCAAGAAATGGAACATAAACACACTTTTATTCATTTATTTTAATCTTTTTCAATTCCTTCCATTGAACATAATCCATTCTCACAATATATTTATTCCATTCAATGGATGAATTGGAATATGATGGAGTTGGGTTCTTGATGGTATCACAATCTTGATTGATGTGAGCCATCAATATTTATTATATGAGGTGGTGGAATCATGCTTTCATTGGAATTCATGGTTTTTAAATCACTAAATAAAATAATAGTAATCCTTGGGTGAGATTTCACAATTGTGTTATAAAAATAAACCTAATTATACAAGAAAAAAATTTATAGAAGCTCTAAAACAGACCATAAAGGCCATGTTCTTTCATTTATAACCAAATTTAGTCATTACATGTTAGTTTAATTTGTTTATGAGTTTTCTCTCATTTAAATTTAATTGTTTTAGGAAAATAAAAAAACCACAAAAAATTAGTTCACAAGTGAAATTGAATTAGTAAGTAAAAAAATGTGAAGATCCTCACGTGAGATTACCCTGGTCAACCACTATGTTGCACTAGAAAAAAAGTTCCATTACCCACGACAGGTTTGGGTCACTCTGCTAGATATCGAGGAATTGACTGCTAAATGACACTAAAGCCACCAAATACCATATATAGGGACCCCCCCCCCCCAAATTCAAATGGAGACATGATTTGGGAGCCACTCCGCTAAGAGATCTGAAAAATCACTCTCTGATTCCAAGGAGAGTGGGGATGTTTGAGTCGGACCCATCATGGAAACCACAAGGGAGATTCTTGGATGGATCCAACCTGTCATGTTGGCACAAACACAGACAAGATCTAAAGGATGAAGAGTGGGTTGAATCTATCCTTGATCTATTGGCCCAGATCTAGTAAATTTTAGGCCAACAATGTTGGGTGATCTAGAATATCTACTAAAAAGAGGAATCTTATGTAGCTACATTGTCCCCTTACACTAACAAAATATCCAATCAGATCCTCATTTATTCTCATGGGGGTCTATATCCACCTTATTGGGACCAAGACCCCATTCCCCTCATAGGTAGGTTTGGATGAGTCCCTCAGTCATTGGTGCCACCGACAACCGTCAAGAGCTATATCTTGATGTAGAATACTATTGTATAGATCCTTCCCACACTACCATCTACAAGTGAAAGGTCCTCCCCCCATAGCTATCAACCATCAAAGATGTCATTATTATGTCTAATACATCCCCTACTCTATAGAAGCATCCCAAAACAGGAGGGAGAACACTGATCGTAGGGTCAATGACTATGACACAAGCTACCACACACATGTGGGAATCCAAATAAACCCTCAACAACACACACATGGAGAAGTCTCACAAAATTAGATGTGGGACCCTAGAAAGGGTCCTATCATTATTGAAATATCACATTCTGATGTTAAGGATGAATCAATGGGGAACATCACCTCCACTACTAGAGCCTACAGAAGATTATCATCGATTGAGGATTAAAATCCATGAATATGAAGTCCACAGGGTTCCTAAATCCCTCCAAAGATACCTACAGATGGAGGTTTTTCTTGCTTAATTACAAGGAATTGCAGCGATGTCATCTTATTCACCATTATTTTCCCTCCTCTTCACCTTCATTAAAGAAGTTGGATAAATGTTAGTGTATGGTTTGGTGCCCATAGATGATGGTGAGAACTCCACTATCCCTCAAAGGGATTATTCCCCCACACACACGAGGATGTGTTATCCACCCCAACCAACATGGATATTATCATTTTTCCCCTACTAGGAGAGACATCCTATAAAGTAGAATATATTTGGCTTGCCCCCACTCCTAGAATATCTGGCATAAATCAGATCTGTGTTGGTGCCTCCCCCTTATCTTAGGCAACATAAATCATTTCATGGGACAAACAGGAGTAGGATCCTCCCTTAATAGTGAACAAGAGGAAATATGGAAGCTTTTAGACATTTACCATCTATCAATCATGTTTTTCCACTAGAATATTTATATTTTTTTCATCTTGATGTCCCTCACTAAGGAATATGTAGATTTTTTCCCAGAATATCTAGGTGACTTTCCACCTCCCTTAGGACAGTATACTATCTTACCTTGGTTTCTATGAGCACCCCAATTCCATATTCAAATACTTTAATAGGTTTGAGATCAAAACACTCCAATTATCTCTGCATCCAAGGTCATATGGCTATCGATAGACTCTCCAAAAAAACCTATGATAATATCCTTGCTTTGCTCCAATAGATCATGAATGAGGTGTCCCAACACAAACAGATCAGAGGATATGGGTACTATTCTACCCTCTTTTATAACTTTATTATTTAGATGTCATAGGGACTTTAATCTAGAATATAAACAAAAAATTAGGATTCTTATCTGTCTACAAGAACAATAAATGTGGTCACCACCATTCTTATGGAGGATTAGAGAGATAGGGTCACCAATAGAGGTAATGATAAGAAAAACCCACCTCAAGGGAAGATGTAGAACCTAGAATTCCCCTAGTAGTCCCTCGAAATCATCAGTATATATTGGTGATATGTATTATGATTCACCCTAATGAATTCTTATTGTCTAATTATTGATATATCAAGAATGCTAAGGGTAATTTTGTGGTCACCAAACTATTTGAGGTTGCACCAGAAGTGGGGTCAAACCCCAAGATAGCTACCTTGCTTCAAGATCTTGAGGAATATAAAATCCCCAGAGTTGAGTTTATTTTTGAGTAGCTACTAAAACCCAACAATGTGATAATAGATCCTATCTCTTCTCAAGTGGGTCACAAGATCTTTATCATCCAAATGAACCAATTTGAACTTTTTTACCTTGTGCACCTAGGTTGGGTAGAATTCAGGGGATATGGTAAATAACTGATATATGAGTCTTCCACCCTGCTTGCATAGGTCAACTGGAAGCCTCATGATTATGGTCAGACAGATCCCTAGTATATGGTAATGTAAATGCATTAGTGACAAAAAAACCTCACAATGATTACATGATAACTACTCTCATTCCCTGTCTTGAGGAACTTGAAACACAACATATAGCATTTCTACCTAAAAGAATATTGTAACTAGAATTGGGGGAACATTTTTGTGCACCCCATATTTTAGTAATATCAACATCACTATGTTTAATGGGATGGTTGAACTGCTAAATAATTTGTATCATTTGACCTCAAGGTACAGCCTCATGATGGGAACTCAAGAAAAACATGGATCCCCCAATATCTAATACATTTTCCAAAATTTGTAATGGATTACATTTTTGAGGTAATGTTATCTAACCATATGGTTATCTCCTAAACGAGATGACATATATAGATAGTTCCACTACTAGTTTAGCCCCACTTCACACAAGACGAGCGTCTATAACCTCTTTAAATCACTACTACAAAAACGGGCTTTATCATCACTCGAAATGGGATTTAACAACACTAGAAAGAACTATAAATCTCAACTCTGATAGGGGGGGGGTACCCTTTATCAGTGCCAAAAAAGCGCTCATAAAGGGATCCTTTATCAGTGCTAAAAACACGCTGAAAACGGATCCTTTATCAGTGCAAAAAAATCGATGATAAAGTGATCCTTAATCAGTGCTTGTTTAGAAATGATAAATTCCATACCTATTCCCTACCTACTGTAACATGAAATTCTACAGCAACACACTTAAACAAAACCTATAAATTAATCAGCATATCAAACAAGCAGTTCACACAGATAAAATATGTAGTGGAAGTCAATTTGGGATCAAAGGATGGGAAAAAATCCATAACTAATGTGATTTACTAATTATTAATTATAATTATAAAAAGGTAAAATTAAAAACTATCTTCTCTAAATGCTATATTACATTGCCTCAGATAAAATATATAGAGAGAGAGTTCAATATCAGAACCTTAAGAAAAATTTGATTAAGGCATGCATGCGAATGCGTTTGGTCGGTTTTTTGTATGTCAGTGGTTGAGGTGGGGTGGACTCTTACACATCACACATAACCCATGGATTGTTGGCCTAATGTATAAATATAATCTGAATGGGTTTGGTAAGTTTTCTATACGTCAGTGGTTGTTTTCACTTAAAATTTTGTCCATTTTAAACAAAAGAGAGACACTTTGACTGATACCTGTCACACAATGCCTCAGATTGATGCGGGGTTGACTCGTACAAGTAAACAATTACCCATTTATCGTTCTACTAAAGTTTCAACACAACACTAATGAGTTTTCTCACTTTTTTGTTTGTCAGTTGTTGTTTTCACATAAAATTTTGTCCATTTTAAACAAAAGAGAGACACTTTGAGTGATACTGGCCACACCGTGCCTCGGATTGAGGCGGGGTTGACTCTTACATATCACACATGACCCATGGATCTTTTTCCTAAAGTATCAACACAATACAAATGCGTTTTTTCAGTTTTCCTTTTGTTAGTGGTTGTTTTCAATTAAAAATTATGCCCATTTTAAACAAAAGAGAGACACTTTGAGTGATACCGGCCACACCATGCCTCATATTGAGGAGAGGTTTACTTGTACATGTCAAAAATGACCCATGGATCATTATACTAATGTATCAACACAATATGAATGTGTTTGGTCCTTTTTCCATACGTCAGTTGTTGTTCTCACTGAAAATTATTTCAATTTTAAACAAAAGAGAGACACTTTGAGTGATACCGGCCACACCATGGCTCAGATTGAGGTGGGGTTGACTCGTACACATCAAACATGACCCATGGATCATTATCCTAAAGTATCAACACAATCCAAATTCATCTGGTCAGTTTTTCATAAGACAATGGTTGTTTTCCCTTAAAATTATGTCCATTTTAAATAAAAGAGAGACACTTTGAGTGATATCGGCCACACTGTGCCTCAAATAGAGCTGAGGTTGACTCTTAAAAATAAAAAAGGACCCATGGATAATTCTCCTATAGTATAAAAACAATCGTAATGTGTTTGGTCAGTTTTCCTTACGTCAGTTGTGGTTTTCACTAAAAAATTACATCCATTTTAAACAAAAGGGAGACAATATAAGCGATACCAGCCACACTGTGACTCGTATTGAGGAAGGTTTGACTCTTAAAAGTCACAAATGACCAATGGACCGTTTCCATAAATTATCAACACAATATGAATGCATTTGGTAAGTTTTCCATACATTAGTGGTTGGTTTCACTTAAATTCTGTCCATTTCAAACAAAAGAGAGACACCTTGAGTGATACCGGTCACACCATGAGATAGAGGCGGGGTTGACTTGTACACATCAAATACGACCTATGGATCATTCTCTTAAAGTATCAACACAATCTGAATGTGTTTGGTCACTTTTCCGTTTGTCATTTGTTGTTTTCACTTAAAATTCCGTTCATTTTAAACAAAAGAGAGACACTTAGGGTGATACCGGACATTCCATGCCTCATATTAAGGTGGGATTGACTAATACATGTCAAAAATGACCCATGTATCTTTTTTATAAAGTATAAACACAATCTGAAAGCGTTTTGTCAGTATTCCATACATCAGTGGCTGTTTTCACTTAAAAATTATGTCCACTTTAATCAAAAGAGAGACACTTTGTGTTATATCGGCCACACCATGCTTCAGAATGAGGAATGGTGGACTTTTACAAGTAACAAATGAACCATGGATCATTCTCATAAAGTATCAACACAATATGAATGTGTTTGGTCATTTTTCCGTACATTAGTTGTTGTTCTTACTTAAAATTCTCTCCATTATAAACAAAAGAGAGACACTTTGAGTGGAACCGACCACACCGTGCCTCATATTGAGGTGGGGATTACTCTTACACATAACATATGACCCATATATTGTTTTCATAAAGTATAAACACAATCATAATGCGTTTGGTTGGTTTTCTATACGTCAGTGGTGGTTTTTACACAAAATTCTATCCATTTTAAAAAAAGAGAGACACTTTGAGTTATACTGGCCACACCATGCCTCAGATTGTGGCTGGGTTGACTCTTACACATCAAAAATTACCCATGTATATTTCTCTTAATGTATCAACACAATTTGAATGTTTTTGGTTGGTTTTCCCTACACATGTTTTTGTTTTCACTTAAAAATTATGTCCATTTTAAACAAAAGAGAGACAATCTGAGTGATACCAGCCCCACCATGCCTCATATTTAGGAATGTTTGACTCGTACAAATCTCACATAACCCATGTATTATTGGACTAAAGTATCAACACAATTCGAATACGTTTGGTCAGTTTTTCGTAGGTCAGTGGTTGTTTTCACTTAAAATTCTGTCTATTTTATACAAAAGAGAGATAATTTTAGTGATACTAGTCACACCGTGCCTTATATTGAAGTGGGTTTGACTCATAAGTGTCACGAATGACCCATGGATTATTATAATAAATTATTAACACAATATGAATGTGTTTGGTCACTTTTTTGTATGTTAGTTGTTGTTTTCACTTAAAATTCTATCTATTTTAGACAAAATAGAGACACATTGAGTGATACCGGCCACACCATGCCTCATATTGAGGCAGGGTTGATTATTACACATCACACATGATCCATGGATTGTTGGACTAAATTATCAACACAATCTGAATGCGTTTGTTTAGTTTTCCATACATTAGTGTTTGTTTTCACTTAAAAATTATGTCCATTTTAAACAAAAGAGAGGCACTTTGAGTGATACCGGCCACACCGTTCCTCAGATTGAGGTGGGGTTAACTCATACACATCTCAAATGACCCATGGATCATTCTAATAAATTGAAAACATTGATGTGGGTGTGGGGGAGACCCTATGGAGGAAGTAGGTTCCAACAATGTTCATTTTTTTATTAGGGATATTCAGAAAACATACAATTTTTAATTAGGAAAATGTTAAACGCATGTGAATCCATTTGGAATCTCGACGCTCATACTACAATAAATTTAGTATAGAGAGTTTTATTAATCTTTTCTTTGAATTTGAGTGGGCATGCGTGCTGTGAAGGTATTTTGGAGATTTTACTGGTGTTTCTTATCCAACGCCCAAATTAATGTGGTTCATCATTCTTGCATGTTATTGGTGAATTTAATTTGTTAAAATGAAAAAATGACTCATTTGAGAAAGGATATTTTATTTAATAACAATTACAATTTTTCTAAGAAAACTTACATACAACAATGTTTCATCTTTTGATCTCTGTGTACCCCCTCAAAAATGCCTGAAAATTGTACACATCCCCAAGTCAGATCTTCATGCTATTTGTGTACAATCTTCCATCAGGTATGTGGCCCACTCATTCATGAACAAATATATATCTTCTTGTGAATATGACGCTTTTCTATAGTCAGAGTAGTACTGAAAAATATATAAATAAATAAATAATAAATAATTTAAATGAAATAGTAGTTGATTTTGAAAATACCTCTTCAGGGATGCTAGTTTATTGATGGAAAATGATCTCTCTCATAAATTTACAAACATAATAACCACAATATTTATTTTGTGTTTGTTTTGGACACTGTGAGAAATTTGATCATTAGAAGAATAAGTAACTTTTTTTATATGTGTTTGGATAGTGAAATTCTATTATATATACCCTGATACTTTTCCATACATAGTACTCTTTCATCTCCTTATGCTTAGCCCCTATCCGCATTTCTTTTTTTAGACAATATTTATACACCACCCTATCATAACAAAATCCTCATAAAAAGATAATATAAATTATATAACTTGATGTTTAGAACTAAAACATAGGATGTAGTGTCTTACAGATTCACAAACTCCATCATGTGTTTTCGGTTTGATGGATATCCTTTCATTGAATCCAGAAAATAAATCTTTGGAGTATCCAAGTTCACCATAATTAGAAGACAGTGTTGCCTAAAAACACAAAAAAGAATAAGTAATGAAAGAAGTGAAAATATAATTGATATGATTTAATCATAGAATTTTACCCCTATATAGTTGGTATTAGGAAGAGTCTGTCATCCGTAATCATGCTTTCGAATGGTTTTAGCAAGCCTTTCACTATTTCATCCATTATTGATGGCTCTAATATTGTTAGTTGTGTAGATTTGGTATGAGGACTAACGAGTCCGAATTTTGGCTCATTGGGAAATCCCTTCAACTTTTTTTCATAAATACATCTGCAAATAATATAAAATTAATTTAGTCACAAATAGAAAATTATATCAGCTTTTAGAAAATCAATTCATTAAAATATACCTTATATATACATTTACAACTATGATACCTAGCCAACTGTATTCAAGGATGTCATTTAAATTTTCAGTAGCAACATAATCTGTAATTTTCTCTCTGTATATATTCTCTTAAATAAATACTATATTTCTACTACCACTTTTTAGCTTTGTCTCCAAATGAGTCTTTAATGGTAGTAAATGTGGATAGGGAACATGCATTGTAATTTTACTTTAAGTAGATCTTTTGGATTGGTTGGTCTATCCTTTATATGATTTTGAGCCCACGTTTCATGTCACCCCTTTCCTCTCTCTGTCTATAATAACATTCATTGGTTCAATCATTTTTTATTATTAATTGTTAAAGGTTTAGCTTGAGAAAATGGTAATAAATACCTTTTCATCCACATGTACTCTTAGAAGTTGTGATATCCATGAAATGAATGTACCAATATCCTTTTCAACCATATGAATATCATCTTCATCAAGTGGAATAAGTAGCTCTGCATTTGGCTCATGAGCTACAGTAATCGTCACTTTAAGATGATCTATTGGATGCGGTCTATTATGCGGCTTGTCCTCTAGGATGTTGATCACCATAGCCCTTACTACAAGGTGATAGGTGGGTGTTGACAGATATAAATCAGAGTCATTATAAATATGTATAATATTAGTACAGTAAAAGTATCAGTGTTTTTCTAATTAACATTTCATGGGAACAATTATTAGAACATTTATTACCATGGATAAGATAACTCTTTGAGGGGAATGCCTCTCCTCAAAGCTGGTGGGGGTGGGGCATGATCTTCATGCCTATGTTATTCCTGAGTTATGTCTTCTCCTTGCTTATTACCCATAAAAGTTTCTAGTAACTCTCCCTGGTATTGAAATCATTCTTCAACATTTTCTAGTCTTTCACTCATTTGTTTCATTTATTTATTTTTATCATCCGTTTTTTCCAAAATATACTCAGGGTGTCACCCCAAACCCCGCACCTCTGACATGACCGTATTGTTCTGGCCAATTTAAAGTTGTCGATAAATGGTCTACATCTGCTATAGGAGTAGCTGATTCCTGTGAATGTCAGATATAGGAAAATATGTAATTATTATTATGTAATATCAATTTAAAACAAAATTTTTTATCATGACATAATTACACATATTTCCTACACTTTTTGTGTGTTTTCATCTACTATCTTCCATTTTTTATTCACACATGAATCCCTCCACCGCACATGAAATTGTATGGAAGTGTCTTTGGATTTTGACTCGTCAATCTACATATAAATATAGAAAGATAATAATTATATTTTTTCTTATCACATAACAATATTACTGTAAATTCAAAGTACATTCCATTTTCTTTTCTAGTAAAGAGTAACCCTTCCTTGCTTTACTAAAGGGGTATGTTGGTTTCGATTCAAGTTCCTTATTTCCGGTACTGAGCTGCTATTTCATAAATGAAATATTGAAAATCAAAGTGATGAATACACGTATCCTCAAAAAACATATTATCATCCACAATGTACCTGAAACTTCTCATCCCCACGACGACCAATAAATGAATCAGATGCTTCTTGGGATATCAAGTGAGCATAGACAAGCAGTGGGAGTGGGTTTATTTTACATTTGGAATCTTTTAGGGGATATTTTGTTAAAATTGTGGGAAAAACTCAATGAATCCTTTAGGCAAGCCTTAGTACATAATTCTTGTGTGAATCATCTATAATAAATCTACTCTGTAAGGGATTTACAAGAGTAAGACACTGTTTCATTATATTATTTCCATGTAAATTAAAGAAATAATATCATAATGTTACCATAATTTCTTCCCAGATCATAGCTTTCAACCCAGACACAACATTGTTCCATGAATCTATGTCAATCAGCACGCGTTGCTGAGTGACAATTCCAATGTAACTACTAAATATAGCCTTGTTGTGATTCACATGTTGGCCCCGTGCATTCCAACCGACATCAAATTTGATGCCTTTTATTTTCGCCTTAAGAACTTTGGCTAACACCATCAAACTACGATGCACCTGTGTTTTTTGTGACATCGGTCATTCATCACTGACCATTTCATTGATATGAATATCATCAATATGTTCATCTAGAATGGTAGTAATGACATGTGTGGATGGTTTTTGGACCTCAACACTAGGAGAAATAATAGGTTCATAAACTTGTTTTTTCTTTGCACTTTGATCAGTAGCAGCAACAACATATTGAGAGATTTGTTCAGCCTCAAGGTTAAGAGCACCAGAATGTGTAGAAGTCATTATCTACAAAAGTGGTTGAACAGTTAATCTAGATTACATAAATTCATTAATGATAAGATAATAACATGAGATTGCAAGATCTATATTACAAACAAAATATAACCTAGTTATTGACCTCTATTTCTTTTTTTAAAGTCTGATGGGATTTGACACCTCTATCGATTATGTAAATCCCTTCATTGTGGTCTCCTATAATATATAAAAATTCATATACATTGGGACCACTATGAAATGATTGTGACATACCACTGAAAGGATCATCCTCAATTAAAATTTCATCGGACCCTTTAGTAATTTTGGATGATAACTGAACAATCGACCACTTTTTGTTTTCTGGATCTGGAACATAAAATACTTATACCACATGTGATTCCATTATAAACTGTTCGTCTTTGTACCATTCTTTACTAAAATCAATTTTCTCAAATCCCAATTCATCTAATTTAACACCACTATTTTTATCACCCCATTTTAATTGAAAAATATAAAATTGGAATGTCATATAATTCCACTCCCATATTGGTTTGATAATGCCAAAGTATGACATATTCAAATAAATTGGATTTCTGTCCTTACTGTAAGAAACATGCATCGCTTCAGCCACAAGTGAAACTCCCCTATTTTTTATGGTACTATCTTCATCATGTTTATCTGTATAGAATGTATAACCATTAATTACATAACCATTATAAGATAATACATACAAACTTGGTCTGACAGCTATCCATCGAAGCTGTTCTAAAATTGAATTTAGATTTTCATCTAACTCCTAAAAAATATGGTTCTGAAACCATCCTATAAACTGGTGATTATGGGTATTTGATATCCTTTTTTCATCCCTTGATGGGTTCAACTGCCTAAGAATTTCATTGTGGGTTTCAATATATGGATCAACCTCCCAACTGTTATGCAAAACACAAACATGGGCCTACTTGAAATCTGTAATATTGATTCTCACAACATATCTTCTACAAATTCCCTCACCCTCAATGCGTCTAGTGGGACATGATTCCAGGAGACCAATGCTTTCCACATCAGATAGGTATTTGGTACAAAATTCAATGGCTTCTGTAACAATATATATCTCCCCAATACAACCCTCTGGATGACTTATATTTTTGACATACCCTTTCAAAATCCTCACATACCGTTCAATGGGGAACATCTATCTATAGTGTATAGGACCACAAAGTCGAATATCTCTCACCAGGTGAACCATCAAATGAAGCATCATATCAAAGAATGATGGTGGAAAGAACATTTCTAATTCACATAATATGATGACAATTTCACTTTTGATAGATAGAAATTTCATTGTTTATAAAACTTTGTTGTATATAGATTTGCTAAAGAAACAAGGTTTGGTTAACATATGAAGAACATTCTTTGGCAAAAAATGCAATTTAAAACTATAGGAATTAAATCCTACATCAGAACAAGGAAGTCATGTGATTTCAAACTGTTTAACTTCAAATCATTCATTGACACAATGTTCATTGTATTTGATGAAAAACCCTCTAGAACCTTTACATCATTGAAGAACTTGCAAAACTGATATCCCTCCTCCTTGTAAAGAGTGTAAGAAGCTGGAAGAAGAAATATTCGGTTTTCACCCTTCACGAGAGCCAAATCTTCTCATATTACCATGTCAACCATGTCCAACCTTTCCTTAGTTCCATACTATGTTTTTCCAGGTGAATTTAGCAATCTTCTGATAACACTTTCATATACATTTTATCCACAAGAATCACATCATGAATTTTTTTGACATTCATACAATTCCAGTATGGTAATTCAAAAAAATGATTTCTTTTTTCCAACCGATTTTCGTAAGGTGTTTTGAAAATGGTTTACCAAAAATAGTTTTTACAAGTTTTACATTCTCAAATAGCTGATAACCTGTTAGTGGAGATGGTGTTGTGCAATGCTCTGAACTTCCATTGAATGATGTCGTCCAAGATCGGTACTTATGCCGATGGGGTAGAAATATACAATGTCTTTGAAACAAAGATTTCAAGGAATGTTTCAACCTAATTGATTCTGTATCTTCTTCCCACATGGGACACCCTTGAGTTCCTTTAATGCTATATCCTATCAAATTTTCATAAGTAGGGAAATCATTTATCATCCCATACAACATCACTCTTAATGTTAAGTATTCCCTTTTATAAGCATCATACAACAGAACACCTGAATCCCCCAATAACTTCAAATCCTTGATCAATGGAGCCAAATAAACATCCATATCATTACCTGGTTGTTTTGGTACTAATATAAGCATATATAACTTGATGAATTTTTGTTTCAGGCATAACCCGGGTGGCAATTTATAATTTACTAACATAATAGGCCATGTACTGTGAGTGCTGGTTTGAAAACCAAAATGATTCACTCTATTTGTAGGTAACACAAGATGAAGGTTTCTCAGCTCATTTCCAAATTCAGGATACTCATGATCAATTCCCTTCTATTGAAGATAGTCAGCTAGGTGATGTAATTTCCCTTCTTTATTTCTTTTATCTACATGCCACAACAACAGTCTTGTAGTTTCTTCACTTCCATATAGAGGCCTAAACCTTGGAATGATTGGAAAGTACCTTAAAAATTTAATGGGACTAGATTCATCTATCTGGTATCAAGAAGCACCACACTTTGGACATTCTGTAAGTGATTTTTTATCTTTTATAAACAATATATAGTCTTTCAGGCAGACATGTATTCTTTCAAAAATCCTACCCATCTAGCGTTGCATTTGTTTAGCTTCATATGTTCAGTTTGGAAGCTCATTATCTTCTAGGATCATGTCATTCAAGAGAGAAAGTAGTTCCATAAAACTGACATCACTCTTTCCATTTCCTTCTATAAATTTATACAACTTTAGTAAAACTGACTGTGCTATATATTTAGTGAAACTAGCATACAATCGCATCTTTGCACAACTCTTTAACTTCTCAAAAAATTTTAGGTAATCACAGAGTTCATCTTCAACTGTCCATTCCATTTCCTCAATATGATCTTCATCATCATTGACATCTGTAATCACATCCTCCAAATGGTCTTATTCATTATCCATATTTTTAATCATATCTGATGAACCATAAAATGCATTTTATCCCAGCCTGTAGCAACATTTTCTTTTTCTCCGTGTTTATTAAACAGTTATAACTCCAATCTATTCCCTAACATATAAAATGTTTTACCAACTCCTCTGGAGTAATTAGTCTATAATAATAACAACATAAACATAGACAAAGTATTTGAGAAGGATCCTTTGCATGATCCATTGCAAACTTGATGAATTCTTTAATTCCATTCTCATACTCTATTGTTAAACAATTTGCATCCATCCAATCTTTACTCATCTCCATCCTATTTAAATCTAAAATATTATTATTTATGATTCTAATAAACAAAAAAAGACTTCCAAATATAGTAAAAGAGAACCAATTTCTTATAAAAATAGAGATTAATAGAGCCTAACCATTTCCAATAGAGATTTGCAAATCAAGAGAACATGGATAGACCCACATCCAAATCAACACACTTTCCAACCCCCTTACCAATAGTTCTAGAACCCACCACCCATGCCACAAAAAATTAAACATACTTCTAACCACCCCTACCAACCACCTCATTCATAATAAAATAATCACATTAAACAACCCAAAAATAGTGACCAACTCAAATAAAATGAAAACAAGGATGCAATTTTAATGACAAAACTAATATAGTAGATACATTTCCAAACACAAAGGGGTTCACAGGGGACACAAAGAACCTAGGTTTATCAAAAATTACTATAGAATATCATAGGTTTTGTTACCCAAATTAACATAAGAAATAGAAAATTGTGGTCAGTGAACTTAAATTCTATCAAACCTCCTCACACTAACTGTTAATACCTTCCATAATATTGAAAAAAATTCTAAAATAAATTTTATAAATAAATTATTTCTCCAAATCAAGACCCGTAGATTAGAAAAATTCCCATCCATTTAGGTAAATATAAATATGCTTCATTTTTTTCTTATGAATCATTAAATTTGGACAAACACACTAGCCAACTCAATGAAATTCAAATTTTCACAAGAATTTGAATGTAAAGAGAGATAAACAATTCCATTGAAAATAATTCAACAAAATCTTTTAGTATAAATTGAAAGAGTGTAACATCCCAGGTAAATAAAGAATAAAGAATTTTCATATTTATTAATATTTACGAATTAAATATTAATTTTATTTTAAAGGGGTTGCTATGTTCGATAGCGTACCTGATATATAACGATGAGTTTCTTTGAAAACTTACGTTGCACACAAGTAATAAAATAATATTATTTTAAATGTTAGTTAACGAGTAGCCGTTGTACTGGCGGGAATGGATAGAAATAACTAAAATATGATTATATATGTTTTTAAATGTTTATACATTTACCCAATAAAAGATAAAGGCTTAAAATACGGAAAGAGTTCAATTTTAGGGCATATATACTCTAATTTTCACTAAAGGTTCACTTATCACCTTTTGACGAAGAACCGTCATTAAATATAGTTTTGATCACTCTTATACATTATTTTGGACCAAATAAAACTCTTATTAAGAATCGGGACATCAAATTTTACTTTGTGTAATTTTTTGGTATTTTTCCGATAAAGTTCATTTTTTTAATGAATAATGTAAAATGTTGTATTTTAATTCAAAACCTCTTTTTAATATAATTTATTTATATGATTTATAACGACCCATACTTTACATACATTATTAATACTTCAAAATTGAAGCACACTTATTACAACATATGAAAAAACCACAAAGGACCGTATAGGTATAGTGTCTTTAGAAACTGGGAAACATAAACAACTGGTTCATAAATCTTCTACAGTGCCTCCCATTTATTTCATCATATCTAGGGTCCCTTTTTAGCATATTCTACTTAATATCCATCTTCCTGACCTGGGGAAAATAAAACATAAAAGGGTGAGCTCAAATGCTCAGCAAGGGCAAATAAAGGAAATAAAAATCATATCATATCTTTTTGAAAATCATAACCTGCAAAAGAGATCATAATATCTTAACATGGAATAAATCATAGAAGTGAAAATGAGATCCCCATAATCATAACATAAAACTTGAAACTTTGTGGCATGCACACATAATCATGGAAAATCATTTCTTGTTAGTCATGACTCATTGCCAAGACTATCTTAGTGGACAAAGTCCATTTCTGAACCGAGTTAACTCCTCGTTTCAGTCCTGTATCACTGAATCGAAATAACCTTCCGTTCCAGCCCTGTCTATCTCATGAGATATAAAATCTTTACCCAATCCATTGGAGGGAGATATAGGTCCCACCCATCTTATAATGAATCCTTTCTTATGTGTGCCACATAATCATTAAACATACATCATCGCTTAACACATGTAACAAAAATGGGATTCTTGAAACATCATGACATCATAAATCAATTCATATAAGATCAAGGAATTCATAAAAATAATTCCATCACAACATGATCAAATCAATGTAATAATAGGGATAAAAATAGAACCCTTTATTATCTTAGATGGAAAATAATTCTGATAAAACACTTGAACTTCATTCTTGAGGAAAATATCCTTTCTTCTTCAAAAACACTTTTCTTTTCTTAATATGTCATAAAATTATAAACTAAAAGAAGTTGATTAAAAATAAACTTGAAAACTTTTAAAGGAATCTTCTTGGAAATAATGTTTTAAAAATCCCTTCATGCCGTATAAGTTAAAAAAAAACATTCTTCGTACTTTTGTCGGAAAAGTCAAAAAGTACCTCGTACGAAAAACGACAAAAGATTCCTTTCATACATATTACTAAAAAATCACCTAAGGGTAAAAATGGATTTAAACAAATGTTGGTGGATGGAAATAATATTACATATTGATGAAACATGGATGTGGATGATAAAATACACCCCAGTAAGTACTTACGAATAAACAATCTCGGATAAAAATGAGATTGTGATATTTCCCTTACCTTAGGTCTGATTTGCTTTGTACGTGTCCGAAGCTCCTGTATAATGGTTTAAATAATGTTATTGACTTATTCCAGAATCATACATATTGATATGATATCATTTATGGTCATATTCTTAGCTTCTTGTTAGTAATATTTCATTGTTACTTGTTACTCGGGTCCTTATTGCCTTTTGTTCTTATGCGTGTTTTGCCGAATACATTCTTATTCTTCTTTTAAGGTTATAGATACCTTATATCCAGAATGGTATTAGTGTAACATATATCATATTTATTCATTCAATTCATTTATATAATTACTATGTAATGGTGATCATGTAGAACGAGTCGCATCACATCGTGGAGACGGTATTCCGTACGTACGCACGAGTGATGATATCATTCCTATGATCGTGGAATTGTATTGGAGTATATATTTATTATTTCAGTATCAATATTACTTAATAATAATCATAAATAGTAACTCATTACACCATTATACCCATCCTTGTAAAGTGATGGTGGAAAATAGATTACACCACGGCGTGGAGACGGTATTCCGTACGTACGCACGCGCGGTGATTTCATTTTTTCGTGGGATGGATAGAAGGTGAATTAGGGTTGTTTAATATTTATAATAACATATTAGTATGTAAGTAATACTGATGTTATTACTTTATCATGAAACAACTAAAGAAGAAGAAGTTGAAGAAGAAAGAAATTGAAAAGATCGGTAATGGATATTACCTCTTCTTTGGAACGCCTCTTTGAATCCTCCACTTAGGGAACTAAGATTGGTCTTTGAAGAAGACCAGGACCTCTAGGATTATTCTAGGGAATTGGAGAGGAGAAAATGGCAGGGGTTGGCCGAGCTTGAGTGCTCAATTTGGTGTGAGGAGGAGGGGGAGGAGGTGCCCTTTTATAAGGGAGGAGAGGGGCACCTTAGGAATATCTCAAAATATTATTTTATATTAAAGTCAAAATCGGTTTATAATGGTTCCAAAGGGTCTTATTTCGAAGCTAAAGTGGGGAAGGGTCTAAATCCTATCAACCAATAGAATTTAGACAAGTTTAGGGTATTATTTTAACCTTATCAATTAGATTTAACTCTAAGTTAAATAATTTAACTTTTACCATGTCTTTTTGTTTTGTTTCACTATATGGTTAATACACTTACTATAACATGCCAAACGAACCCCAAATTGTTTATTATTAATATATATATCCTTATCTAAGTCATGTGGCCGAACCTTAGATTTTTAGGAATAAAATAACAATTAATAATATAATATTTGATTTAAAAACTATTTTGTGTCAATTTTGACACTATTTGATATATGATTTTTGTGAAAGTAATAACAGAATTATATGTTCGAACCAAGTTGATTAAATCAACACTAATATATCATAGTAACCTAGAAAATTAGTGGAATTCATAAAAAGTCTCAAATTACATTTATTTTCGGGTTTATAACATCAATTATGTCAATATTTCATGAATAAGATAATTACTGCATCATTGTTGTGTCATAATTAAATTAAATTATTTAATGTCTAAAAATTATAAATAAAATACCATTATGTAGGAAATTTTTTTTAGCTTTCTAATGAATATTGATAGTCGAATTTATCTTATGTATAACCCCATATTAAAAATTATTTACTTATTAAACTTTGATTTTAACTATTTTAACCCTTCTTTAAATAAATTAATAATAAATGTCCTAATCTAATCCAAGTGGGCCTAAATGGTCATATTTTATTCATAAGGTTGTTTTTGGTCGAATTACACTTATCCAATAGAATTAGGACATGTGTTAGGGTAATAGTAATATCATATTTACCATTAGTTACCCTATTTACTATTAACCGCGGTAAAAAAAAAGTAAAAAGTTACTATTCACCAAAAAATTATTTTTATCTCATTGAACCACATTTTACTTACTGATATCAACCGTGTCTGTCGGATTTTCGAAATTCCATTCACAGAAGCGGTAAAATTAAGTTTTATGCAAAATTCAGTTTTTAACCCACCACTTAGTGGTTTCACTATTCATCAAAAATTCAAAGTTTTCAGAAAAATACCAAAATTTCACCCTAGGCTAATTTCGATATTCTGAGTCCAAAAATGAAGTCCATTTTGAAAAATAAAATTTATAAAATTTCAAAAAGTGGTTATTACTATTCATAACGGCTAGTTTTAATAGCATATTGTTGTTTAGTGAAACTCGGTATTGCGTACGACGCAAGCTATCAAGGAAGGTCGCGATTGTGTGTAAAGCAAGCCAAGCAAGTGTTGTGTAGAAAAAGATTCCTTTGATGGTTTATATAACATAAAAGTCTCGGGTGTTACATTCTACCCCCCTTAAAAAGAATTTCGCCCTCGAAATTCGTCACTTTGTAACAAACAGATGAGGATACTTCTCCCTCATCATATCCTCAAGCTCCCATGTAGCTTCTTCAAGTTGGTGGTTCCTCCATAAAACTTTCACCAATCGAGTGGTCTTATTTCGTAGGGCTTTTTCGCTACGATCCAGAATCTCTATCGGCTGTTCTTCATAAGAAAGATCTTGCTCCAGCGGTACAACTTCTGAGATGAGTACATGTGAAGGATCTGGTATGTACTTTCTCAGGAGAGATACATGGAACACATCGTGAACTTGAGAGAGATTCGGTGGAAGCGCCAATCGGTAAGCTACCTTCCCAACACGATCCAGTATTTTGAAAGGACCGATATATCTAGGGCTCAACTTCCCCTTCTTTCCAAATCTCATAACCCTCTTCCAGGGAGATATTCGTAAGAACACTTTATCACCCACTTCAAACTCTAGGTCTTTTCTTCGGTTGTCGGCATAACTTTTCTGTCGACTCTGAGCTGCTCTTATGTGTTGTTGAATAGATCTAACCTTTTCTGCCATTTCATCAACGAGATCAGGTCCTAATAGCTTTCTTTCCCCAACTTCATCCCAGTAAGTTGGAGTCCTGCTTTTCTTTCCATAGAGAGCTTCATAAGGAGCCATCTGAATACTGGAGTGAAATCTATTATTATAAGAAAATTCCACCAAAGGTAGGTGTTGATCCCAACCTCCTTTGAAATCCATAGAGCAAGCTCTCAACATATCTTCTAGGGTTTGAATTGTTCTCTCAGACTGACCGTCTGTCTGAGGATGATAAGCAGTGCTGAAACTCAACTCTGTATCCAGAGTATGCTGAAGACTTCGCCAGAACTTCGAGGTAAATCTCGGATCCCGATCAGATATAATAGAAAGTGGTACTCCATGCAATCTTACCACTTCCTTTACATATATCCTGGCAAGCTGATCTAGAGAGAAATCCTCTCTAATTGCAATGAAGTGTGCAGACTTTGTAAGACGATCAACTATGACCCAGATAGCATTATTGCCTTTGGATGTTTTAGGAAGTCCTGTGACAAAGTCCATAGTGATGTTTTCCCATTTCCATTCGGGTATGGGTAATGGTTGTAACATCCCCTTAGACTTCTGTCTCTCAGCTTTAACTTGTTGACAAACCAAGCATCGAGAGACATATTCAGCAACATCTCTTTTCATGCCATCCCACCAGAAGTACTCTTTCAGGTCCCTATACATCTTCGTGCTTCCAGGATGAATAGAGAATGAAGAACTATGAGCCTCATTCAGCAGCTCCTTCTTTAATTCGGGGATGGAAGGAACACAAACCCGATTCCTGAACTTTATTATCCCCTCACAATCAAGATTGAATTCAGGAACATTTCTCACCTTCTTTTGTAACTCGACATCTTCTTTCTGTGCCTCCTTAATCTTCGCATGTATAGATGGTTGAACATTCATTTGAGAAAGATAATATTTTTCCCCTTCCATTATAATTCCAAGATCCATCCTTTGTAAATCCATAAATATTGGATCTTTTGTGATCCTCATCATGGATAAACTAGCATGGTCTTGTCGACTTAATGCATCTGCCACCTTGTTTGCTTTCCCAGGGTGATAATGGATTGAGCAGTCGTAATCCTTAATCAGCTCCAACCATCTTCTTTGACGCATATTCAGCTCCTTTTGTGTGAAAATATACTTTAAACTTTTATGATCAGTATAAATATCACACCTTTCACCATAAAGGTAATGCCTCCAAATCTTTAATGCAAAGATTACCGCAGCCAACTCCAAATCATGTGTTGGGTAATTTTGCTCATGGATTTTCAACTGTCGTGAGGCATAAGCTATCACCATATCATTTTGCATAAGAACACACCCCAATCCCTTCTTGGATGCATCACTGTAGATCACAAACCTTTCTCCACTACAAGGCAGTGTGACCACAGGTGCACTGGATAACCTTCTTTTCAACTCCTTGAAATTCTCTTCACATTCCTCTGTCCAGACAAACTTAAATCCTTTCCGAGTCAACTTGGTGAGTGGATTAGATAATCGTGAAAAATCTTTTACAAAACGTCGATAATATCCAGCCAAACCAAGAAAAATTTGGATCTCAGTTACTGTTGTTGGTCTTGACCATCTTTCGATAACCTCTATTTTTGCTGGATCCACAGATATCCCCTCTTTTGAGATTATGTGACCCAAAAATACAACTTTTTGAAGCCAAAATTCACACTTGGTAAATTTGGCATAAAGATTCTCCTTTCTCAGGGTCTTCAATATAATTCTCAAGTGATCTTCATGATCTTCTTTGCTCTTTGAATAGACAAGAATATCGTCTATAAAGACTACCACAAATTGATCAAGATAGTCTCTAAAGACTCTATTCATTAGATCCATGAAGATAGCAGGGGCATTAGTAAGACAAATTGGCATCACTATAAATTCATAGTGTCCATACCTTGTACAGAAAGCCGTCTTTGGTATATCCTCCCTTTTGACCCTTAATTGATGATAGCCTGAACGAAGATCAATCTTGGAAAAGTATTGAGCTCCGCGTAGTTGGTCAAATAAGTCATCAATGCGTGGGAGAGGATATTTGTTCTTGATAGTGATCTTGTTAAGTTCTCGATAATCAATGCAGAGTCTCATTGATCCATCTTTCTTCTTAACAAATAGAACAGGTGCTCCCCAAGGTGACGCACTAGGGCGTATGAATCCCTTATCAAGATTCTCTTGGAGTTGCTTCTTCAATTCCTGCAACTCAATTGGGGCCATTCTATAAGGTGTCTTTGAAATAGGCAAAGCACCCGGTACGAGTTCTATTGAAAAATCAACTTCACGATTTGGTGGAAGACCCGGCAATTCCTCCGGAAAGACATCATCAAACTCCCGTACAATGGGCATATTCTTAATCGTGAGTTTATCACCAACCATTTGAGATAAATAACCTTCATTTAGTGGAATCAAGACCCATAAGATGGAAGGAATTTCCACTGGAAGGTTATGTTCATCCTTGCATTGATAGACGATCGTAGATTAATCTGGAATATGAAATGTGACTTCCCTTCTTTGGAAATTGATATGAGCTCCATGTAGAGAAAGACAATCCATTCCAAGAATCACATCAAATTCCACTAAAGGAAGTATCACAAGATTTGCAGGAAGCACTTTCCCACAAACTTCGATCGGAGAAGAATTATAAACTTTTGATGCGACTGTTGTGCCATTAGGTGTTGTCACAGCTATCTCAACATCTAATTGTTGAGGTAATACGGTGATACTCTTAGAAAATTCTTTAGAAATAAAAGAGTGGGTGGATCCAGAATCAAATAAAACATTTGCTACTTTAGAGTGGATGGTAAGTGTACCTTTCACCACTTCGTTATCGTACTCCACATCGCTGATAGAAATTGCATGTGACTTTCCTTTGTCTTTAGCCTTAAGATTTTGTTGACGTCGGCCATCATCATCAACCCTTGGATTTGGGCAATGATTGGCATAATGCCCCATCTCCTTGCACTTGAAACATTGAAGTGTAGTAGGTTCATTCTGTGTATCCCTTCCTTTGTTTGCATCATTAGACATCTTCTACCCATTATCGTGGCATTCAAATGCCCGATGACCTTCCTTTCCACATTTAAAACATTTACTTGTCCCTTTAAGACAACTCCCTCCATGTTTCTTTCCACACTTTGAGCATAAGGGAAAGTTCATCTTCTTTTCAGTGTGCTCTTTAGATTTTTCTTTGAATTCCATCTTCCTCTTCTTATCAAACCCATGTGACTGATGGGTTACTCCAATCTCCATCTCGACTTTGAGAGCACATCGAACGATTTCCTCGTAGCTATTGAAGTCCCTTATGGCTAACGCCCTTCGAAGACTTGGTTTTAAGCCACTAAGGAATCGATCGATCTTACTCTCAGGTTGGATACTAATACCAGAAGCGTACCTTGCAAGTCTTGTAAAATTTGCTTCATAGGTACCGACAGATTCATCATCCCTTTGCTTCAGTTCAAGAAACTCTTTCTACATCTTTGTTCGGAGAATATGAGGGAAGTACTTATTGAAAAATAAGTTCTTGAACTCGTCCCATTCCATAGACTCAATTTCATCCCTCTGCCATGTATTCTTAATAAGATTCCACAATTGATCAGCATCTCCTTCCAAACGATACACTGCTAGGATGACTTTATCATGCTCAGAACATTGAAGAACTGAAAATATCTTTTCAGTAGTACTAATCCATTGTTTAGCAACTAATGGATCAGTAGACCCGCTGAAAGAAGGTGGACTGTAACAACCCATGATTTTATAAAAAATATTCTTTTTAATTTTATTAATGTCTTGTGTTGTACGCTACACCAAAAGGAGCTTGCACAACACGCATCCTTGACTTGCCTTGCATTACACACAATCGCAACCTTCCTCGATAGCGTGTGTTGTACGCAACACCGAGTTTCACTAAACAACGATATGCTATTAAAATATTATTAAAACTAGCCGTTATGAATAGTAATAACCACTTTTTAAAATTCTGTAAATCTTAATTTTCAAAATGAACTTCATTCTTGGATTCGGAGTATCGAATTTAGCCTAAGGTGAAATTTTGGTACTTTTCGGATAACTTTCATATTCTGATGAATAGTGAAAATTACTAAATTATAATTAAAAACAACTTTTTTAATCGAAATAATTAATAGTGATAAATTATTAATTTGAGTGGTTTTAAAGTATATATAGAATATATTTTTACAATTTAATACAATGTTGGTCATTGGTTGTAATTTCACATTTAAACGAGACATAATCAAGTGTCAATCTTTTGATATATATTGTTTCCTAAAAACACGCTATTTATTTTAACAGCAGGATTTAATTATAAAATTAATTAATGCAACTTCTATGTTATGAATTTGGTAAAATAGATTTCATTTTTGAATTCGGAATATGAAATATAGCTTAGGATGAAATTTTGGCATTGTTCTGAAAAACATCAATTTTTGATGAATAGTGAAACTACTAAGTGGTAGTTAAAAAACTGAATTTTTCATAAAACTTAATTTTGCCGCTTCTGTGAATGGAATTTAGAAAATCCGAGAGACACGGTTAATATCAAGGACTAAAATGTGGTTCAATGAGATGAAAATAATTTTTTGGTGAATAGTAACTTTTTACTTTTTTTACCGCGGTTAATAGTAATTAGGGTAACTAAGGGTAAATATGATATTACTATTACCGTAACACATGTCCTAATTCTATTGGACAAGTGTAATTCGACCAAAAACAAACTTAGGAATAAAATATGACCATTTAGGCCCACTTGGATTAGATTAAGACATTTATTATTAATTTATTTAAAGAAAGGTTAAAATAGTTAAAATCAAAGTTTAATAAGTAAATCATTTTTAATATGGGGTTATACATAACATATATTCGATTGTAAATATTCATTAGAAAGCTAAAAAGATTTCCTACATGATGGTATTTTATTTGTAATTTTTAGACATAAAATAATTTAATTTATTTATGACACAACGATGATGCAGTAATTATCTTATTAATGAAATATTGAGATAATTGATGTTATAAACACCAAAATAAATGTAATTTGAGCTTTTTTATGAATTCCACTAATTTTCTAGGTTACTATGATATATTAATGTTGATTTAATCAACTTGGTTCGAACATTTAATTCTGTTATGACTTTCAAAAAAATCATATATCAAATAGTGTCAAAATTGACACAAAATAGTTTTTAAAACAAATATTATATTATTAATTGTTATTTTATTCCTAAAAATCTAAGGTTCGGCCAAATGACTTAGATAAGTATATATATATTAATAATAAACAGTTTGGGGTTCTTTTGGCATGTTATAGTAAGTTTATTAACCATATAGTGAAAGCAAACAAAAAGACATGGTAAAAGTTAAATTATTTAACTTAGAGTTAAATCTAATTGATAAGGTTAAAATAATATCCTAAACTTGTCTAAATTCTATTGGTTGATAGGATTTCGACCCATACCCACCTTATCTTCGAAATAAGACCCTTTGGAACCATTATAAACCGATTTTGACTTTAATATAAAATAATATTTTGAGATATTCCTAAGGTGCCCCTCTCCTCCCTTATAAAAGGGCACCTCCTCCCCCTCCTCCTCACACCAAATTGAGCACTCAAGCTCGGCCAACCGCTGCCATTTTCTCCTCTCCACTTCCCTAGAATAGTCCTAGAGGTCCTGTTCTTCTCCAAAGACCACTCTTAGTTCTTTAAGTGGAGGATTCAAAGAGGCGTGCCAAAGAAGAGGTAATATCCATTACCGATCTTTTCAATTTCTTTCTTCTTCAACTTCTTATTCTTTAGTTGTTTCATGATAAAGTAATAACATCAGTATTACTTACATACTGATATGTTATTATAAATATGAAACAACCCTAATTCACCTTCTATCCATCCTACGGAAAAAATGAAATCACCGCGCGTGCGTACGTACAGAATACCGTCTCCACGCCGTGGTGTAATCTATTTTCCACCACCGCCTTACATGGATGGGTATAATGGTGTAAAGAATAACTATACATAGTTATTACAACATCATATTGATTCTGATATATTTTATAATCCACTCCAATTCCGTTCAATATTTATGGAAATGATATCATTGCTCGTGCGTACGTACGGACTACCGTCTCCACGACGCGATGAGATTCATTCTCCATGTTAACAATTTAAGAATGATTATAAAGTATATATAAGAAATAATAATGAAATATATGACATTATAAAGCTACTGGATTTATGTATATATATATATATATATATGTATGTCATCTACTCACTTCCATTTCAAGACAATAAGGAAAGTAAAACAGCGTTCATGCGTACGTACGGACTACCGTCTCCATGAACGGTGTTTTTCATTTTATTTATCTATCTATTATATATATATATACTGAATATATATGATATATAAATCATATTTTATATTCTGGAAGTAAGTAAATAATGATATATGTAATAATGATGTCAAGAACAACAAGTCAAAACACCTACGATAAATGAAATGATTTTACCCAAAATGCTTCTTTAACATGGAATTTACAAAAGAACGGGTAATATAATGTCATAAGTGAACCATATATGATATCATAACAATGAATATGATTCTGGAATAAGTCAATAACATGATTTAAATCATTATACAGGAGGTTCGGACACATACGAAGCAAATTGGACCTAAGGTAAGGGAAATATCACAATCTCATTTTTATCCGAGATTGTTTATTCGTAAGTATTTACTGGGGTGTATTTTATCATCCACATCCATGTTCCCTCAATATGTAATATTGTTTCCATCCACTTGCAATAGTTTAAATCCAATTTTACCCTTAGGTGAGTTTTTAGTAAAGAATATGAAAGGAATCTTTTGTCGTTTTTTTTCGTACGAGGTACTTTTTGACTTTTCCGACAAAAGTACGAAGAATGTTTTTTTAACTTATACGGCACGAACAGATTTATACTGTTTTATAAAGCCTTATTTTCATGAAGCTTCCTCTAAAAGATTTCATGACTATTTTCAATAAAATATCTTTCTTTTAAAATTGCACGATGTTTTGTGAAAAGAAATTGATTTTAAAGAAGAAAGGATATTTTCCTCAAGAATTCATTTCAAGTGTTTTATCAAAAGTATTTTCCATCTAAGATAATAAAGGGTTCTGTTTCTATCCATATTTTTACATTGATTTGACTATGTTGTTATGGAATTATGTTTATGAATTCCTTTATCTTATATGAATGGTTTTATGATGTCATGTTGTTTAAGAATCCCATTTTTATTACATGGGTTATGAAATGATGTATGATTTATGATTTTGTGGCACACATAAGAATGGTATCATTAAGAGATGGGTGGGACCTATATCTCCCTCCAATGCATTGGGTAAAGATTTTATATCTCATGAGATAGACATGGCTGGAATGGTAGGTTATACCGGTTCAGTGAAACAGGACTGAAACGAGGATTACTCGATTCAGAAAGGGACTTTGTCCACTAAGATAGTCTTGGCAATGAGTCTTGACAAACAAGAAATGATTCTCTATGATTATGTGTGTATGCCACAATGAGTAATGTTTTAAGTTATGATTTCATTTTCACTTCTATGATTTATCCCACGTTATGATATTATGAGCTCTTTTTCAGGTTAAGATTTCCAAAAGCTATGTTCTTATGTATATGATGTGATTGATATTTCTTTTGTTTACCCTTACTGAGCATTTGAGCTCACCCTTTTATGTTTTCTTTTCCCCAGGATATAAAGAAAGGTTTTAGGTAAAAAAAAGATCTTTATGGGAGATGTTGAAGATCTTTCACCACGTTTAGAAGATTACGTTCCGAGTTTCCAAAGACACTAAACTATTACGATCCTTGTGTGCGTGTTTTTGTTATGTACTAAGTATTCCGCAAAAGTAATGTAATGTCCATGTACGTCAGGCTTCGGGTCTCTACAATTGGTATCAAAGGAAAGGTTTAGTCAACCTTTGGAAACTAGGATGCGAAAACGTTAGTGAGATCCCTAGAGATATTTCTAAGGTATGTCTAGGGGTGTCCCTAGGGATAAGTATACGTATAGGTTAAAGTAATAGAATTACGCTAACAATCATAGAATTAAACCTAAGATGTTGGATATTGAAGGTACTCCCCCTTTATTATGTTGTTTTCCCTAGCATGATTTTTGCCTCTCACACTATTCTTTTTGGGTTTTAGACGATGGCTAGAACCCGAAGGAACCGTGTTGATCAATGCAATGGACAATGCAATGATTGCCCTCCTGAACAAACAAATGTTATGGGAGATGGAGTGCAAAATCTTATTGCTATACTTACACAAGCTATGAATCATTCTGGACTTCCAAATGAGCAGAGAAGGGAACAATATTCTATTGAGTCCTTCATGAGGCAACGTCCACCTTCTTTCAGTGGGTCTTCTGATCCACTTGTGGCTGAACAATGGATCAGTACTACTGAAAAGATATTTTCAGTTCTTCAATGTTCTGAACATGATAAAGTCATCTTAGCAGAATATCGTTTGGAAGGTGAAGCTGATCAATGGTGGAATCTTATCAAGAATACGAGGCCAAGAGATGAAATTGAGTCCATGGAATGGGACGAGTTCAAGAACTTATTTTTCAATAAGTACTTCCCTCGTATTCTCCGAACAAAGATGGAGAAAGAGTTCCTTGAACTGAAGCAAAGGGATGATGAATATGTTAGTACCTATGAAGCAAATTTTACAAGACTTGCAAGGTACGCTTCTGGTATTATCATCCAACCTGAAAGTAAAGTTGATCGATTTTTCAGTGGCTTAAAACCAAGTCTTCGAAGGGCATTAGCTATAAGAGACTTCAGTAGCTATGAAGAAATTGTGCGTTGTTCTATGAAGGTAGAAATGGAAGTTGGTGTTACATATCCATCTCATGGTTTTGACAAGAAAAGAAAGATGGAGTTTAAGGAGAAATCTCAGAATAATGGTGAAAAGAAGATGAATGTTTCCTTATGCACAAAGTGTGGAAAGAAGCATGGTGGAGATTGTCTTAAAGGGACTAGAAAATGTTTTAAGTGTGGAAAAGAAGGTCATCGAGCAGCTGAGTGTCGAAGTAATGGAAAAAGGGTTTCTAATGATGTGAATAAAGCAAACACTGCAGAGAACGCACCACCAACACTTCAATGCTTCAAGTGCAAGGAAATGGGGCATTATGCTAATAATTGCCCTAATCCAAGGGTTAGTGATGATCAACGTGAGCAACCATTGAAGGCAAAGGACAAAGGGAAATCACATGCAATCACTATTGGCAATGTTGAATATGACAACGATGTGGTGGAATGATTAAGTGTTTATGTAATGGGATTCCAAAATAATGTTGTATCATTGAGTAATGCAATATTTATTGATGTAGTATTCAAAGTGATTGAGATATTGTTTGGAAATAAGATGATATGCGCATAATGAAATGTTTAATAGTATTCATGAGCTCATGATTGATATAAGGACTAAGTGATATCATGGTTTGAGTATATAGAATTTTGAGGGTTATGTGGAAAGAGTTAACTTTTAATAGAATTCATGTTTTCAATAAGGTTCAATGGGTATTCAAGAGAGTTTGGAATGTGACCAACAAGATATATCTTATGATATATGAGGATCAACGATGGTATTAAATCTCTGGTAATCGTTGTCACTATATTATGAGAGTGGACTGCAGTATTATGTATAAGCCTAAAGATTAGACTGGATTATGTTGGACATAAGTTAGTATTGTTTAAGGATAGAAGATTTTCGATATTATTGATGGGATGTTATAGTAACGTAGTTTTAGAAAAAGGACAACCTGCAGGACGGGCGACAACCCATCGCGTCGAACAAGGCTGTGGGAATCGAACCCACAACCGAAGTGCGACTGGCATTTATCGCCTACCACTGGCCTACAGGAAGTCCCTGGTTAGTATAAACTAGTTTTATTAAGCGGTATGATATATGAAGTATAAGATCATTTTTGGAACCATATACGATTAATCTAACCACAATATGGACTTATAACTTTTTCTAACATTTTGTTTGAAAGAGATGGAATAACCCATCATTCTATCACATGATCTACTAACACATCACGAATAACAAATTCAACTTCATTTCTTTAAGGGATGAAGTGGAAATTGTTAAATTCACGAACAACAGTTAGATTGTACCAAAATCAAGTAAGTATTTCTTCTAATACAAAATTTTCAACTTTAGGGGAAATGATCTTGAAAACCAAAAATGTTGTCCTAGTGATCTTATACCTGATGAATCAGATGGTACCTTATATCATCACATATCTATGGATTTGTGATTACTGGCTTTTCCATAGCCATGTTCTATACCACTCTCCATCAGAACATGATGGTTAGATTTCTCTTCTATATCCATATTTTCACCTATGTGGAAACCCAATGATTAGTTTATTTGGGTAACCGTTACGTTTCATACTTTTGTTTTTAAAGATAGGTTTTGGTATTCCTTTTTACGATGTGGGTTTATATTAAAGAAACTTTCGAATAGTAAACCATTTATAACCCCGACGAATTTCGAGGGCGAAATTCATTTTAAGGGGGGTAGAATGTAACAACCCATGATTTTATAAAAAATATTCTTTTTAATTTTATTAATGTCTTGTGTTGTACGCTACACCAAAAGGAGCTTGCACAACACGCATCCTTGACTTGCCTTGCATTACACGCAATCACAACCTTCCTCGATAGCGTGTGTTGTACGCAACACCGAGTTTCACTAAACAACGATATGCTATTAAAATATTATTAAAACTAGCCGTTATGAATAGTAATAACCACTTTTTAAAATTCTGTAAATCTTATTTTTCAAAATGAACTTCATTCTTGGATTCGGAGTATCGAATTTAGCCTAAGGTGAAATTTTGGTACTTTTCGGATAACTTTCATATTCTGATGAATAGTGAAAATTACTAAATTATAATTAAAAACAACTTTTTTAATCGAAATAATTAATAGTGATAAATTATTAATTTGAGTGGTTTTAAAGTATATTTAGAATATATTTTTACAATTTAATACAATGTTGGTCATTGGTTGTAATTTCACATTTAAACCAGACATAATCAAGTGTCAATCTTTTGATATATATTGTTTCCTAAAAACACGCTATTTATTTTAACAGCAGGATTTAATTATAAAATTAATTAATGCAACTTCTATGTTATGAATTTGGTAAAATAGATTTCATTTTTGAATTCGGAATATGAAATATAGCTTAGGATGAAATTTTGGCATTGTTCTGAAAAACATCAATTTTTGATGAATAGTGAAACTACTAAGTGGTAGTTAAAAAACTGAATTTTTCATAAAACTTAATTTTGCCGCTTCTGTGAATGGAATTTCGAAAATCCGAGAGACACGGTTAATATCAAGGACTAAAATGTGGTTCAATGAGATGAAAATAATTTTTTGGTGAATAGTAACTTTTTACTTTTTTTACCGCAGTTAATAGTAAATAGGGTAACTAAGGGTAAATATGATATTACTATTACCGTAACACATGTCCTAATTCTATTGGACAAGTGTAATTCGACCAAAAACTAACTTAGGAATAAAATATGACCATTTAGGCCCACTTGGATTAGATTAAGACATTTATTATTAATTTATTTAAAGAAAGGTTAAAATAGTTAAAATCAAAGTTTAATAAGTAAATCATTTTTAATATGGGGTTATACATAAGATATATTCGATTGTAAATATTCATTAGAAAGCTAAAACGATTTCCTACATGATGGTAATTTATTTGTAATTTTTAGACATAAAATATTTTAATTTATTTATGACACAACGATGATGCAGTAATTATCTTATTAATGAAATATTGACATAATTGATGTTATAAACACCAAAATAAATGTAATTTGAGATTTTTTATTAATTCCACTAATTTTCTAGGTTACTATGATATATTAATGTTTATTTAATCAACTTGGTTCGAACATTTAATTCTGTTATGACTTTCAAAAAAATCATATATCAAATAGTGTCAAAATTGACACAAAATAGTTTTTAAAACAAATATTATATTATTAATTGTTATTGTATTCCTAAAAATCTAAGGTTCGGCCAAATGACTTAGATAAGTATATATATATTAATAATAAACAGTTTGGGGTTCTTTTGGCATGTTATAGTAAGTTTATTAACCATATAGTGAAAGCAAACAAAAAGACATGGTAAAAGTTAAATTATTTAACTTAGAGTTAAATCTAATTGATAAGGTTAAAATAATATCCTAAACTTTTCTAAATTCTAATGGTTGATAGGATTTCGACCCATACCCACCTTATCTTCTAAATAAGACCCTTTGGAACCATTATAAACCGATTTTGACTTTAATATAAAATAATATTTTGAGATATTCCTAAGGTGCCCCTCTCCTCCCTTATAAAAGGGAACCTCCTCCCCCTCCTCCTCACACCAAATTGAGCACTCAAGCTCGGCCAACCGCTGCCATTTTCTCCTCTCCACTTCCCTAGAATAGTCCTAGAGGTCCTGTTCTTCTCCAAAGACCACTCTTAGTTCTTTAAGTGGAGGATTCAAAGAGGCGTTCCAAAGAAGAGGTAATATCCATTACCGATCTTTTCAATTTCTTTCTTCTTCAACTTCTTCTTCTTTAGTTGTTTCATGATAAAGTAATAACATCAGTATTACTTACATACTGATATGTTATTATAAATATGAAACAACCCTAATTCACCTTCTATCCATCCTACGGAAAAAATGAAATCACAGCGCGTGCGTACGTACAGAATACCGTCTCCACGCCGTGGTGTAATCTATTTTCCACCACCACCTTACATGGATGGGTATAATGGTGTAAAGAATAACTATACATAGTTATTACAACATCATATTGATTCTGATATATTTTATAATCCACTCCAATTCCGTTCAATATTTATGGAAATGATATCATCGCTCGTGCGTACGTACGGACTACCGTCTCCACGACGCGATGAGATTCATTCTCCATGTTAACAATTTAAGAATGATTATAAAGTATATATAAGAAATAATAATGAAATATATGACATTATAAAGCTACTGGATTTATGTATATATATATATATATGTATGTCATCTACTCACTTCCATTTCAAGACAATAAGGAAAGTAAAACAGCGTTCATGCGTACGTACGGACTACCGTCTCCATGAACGGTGTTTTTCATTTTATTTATCTATCTATTATATATATATATACTGAATATATATGATATATAAATCATATTTTATATTCTGGAAGTAAGTAAATAATGATATAAGTAATAATGATGTCAAGAACAACAAGTCAAAACACCTACGATAAATGAAATGATTTTACCCAAAATGCTTCTTTAACATGGAATTTACAAAAGAACGGGTAATATAATGTCATAAGTGAACCATATATGATATCATAACAATGAATATGATTCTGGAATAAGTCAATAACATGATTTAAATCATTATACAGGAGGTTCGGACACATACGAAGCAAATTGGACCTAAGGTAAGGGAAATATCACAATCTCATTTTTATCAGAGATTGTTTATTCGTAAGTATTTACTGGGGTGTATTTTATCATCCACATCCATGTTCCCTCAATATGTAATATTGTTTCCATCCACTTGCAATATTTTAAATCCAATTTTACCCTTAGGTGAGTTTTTAGTAAAGAATATGAAAGGAATCTTTTGTCGTTTTTTTTCGTACGAGGTACTTTTTGACTTTTCCGACAAAAGTACGAAGAATGTTTTTTTTAACTTATACGGCACGAACAGATTTATACTGTTTTATAAAGCCTTATTTTCATGAAGCTTCCTCTAAAAGATTTCATGACTATTTTCAATAAAATATCTTTCTTTTAAAATTGCATGATGTTTTGTGAAAAGAAATTGATTTTAAAGAAGAAAGGATATTTTCCTCAAGAATTCATTTCAAGTGTTTTATCAAAAGTATTTTCCATCTAAGATAATAAAGGGTTCTGTTTCTATCCATATTTTTACATTGATTTGACTATGTTGTGATGGAATTATGTTTATGAATTCCTTTATCTTATATGAATGGTTTTATGATGTCATGTTGTTTAAGAATCCCATTTTTATTACATGGGTTATGAAATGATGTATGATTTATGATTTTGTGGCACACATAAGAATGATATCATTAAGAGATGGGTGGGACCTATATCTCCCTCCAATGCATTGGGTAAAGATTTTATATCTCATGAGATAGACATGGCTGGAATGGTAGGTTATACCGGTTCAGTGAAACAGGACTGAAACGAGGATTACTCGATTCAGAAAGGGACTTTGTCCACTAAGATAGTCTTGGCAATGAGTCTTGACAAACAAGAAATGATTCTCTATGATTATGTGTGTATGCCACAATGAGTAATGTTTTAAGTTATGATTTCATTTTCACTTCTATGATTTATCCCACGTTATGATATTATGAGCTCTTTTGCAGGTTAAGATTTCCAAAAGCTATGTTCTTATGTATATGATGTGATTGATATTTCTTTTGTTTACCCTTACTGAGCATTTGAGCTCACCCTTTTATGTTTTCTTTTCCCCAGGATATAAAGAAAGGTTTTAGGTAAAAAAAAGATCTTTATGGGAGATGTTGAAGATCTTTCACCACGTTTAGAAGATTACGTTCCGAGTTTCCAAAGACACTAAACTATTACGATCCTTGTGTGTGTGTTTTTGTTATGTACTAAGTATTCCGCAAAAGTAATGTAATGTCCATGTACGTCAGGCTTCGGGTCTCTACATGGACGCTGCCTCATGAAGGATTCAATAGAATGTTGCTCCTTCCTTTGCTCGTTTGGAAATCCTGCATGATTCATAGCTTGAGAAAGTTGTGTGAGCATGGCTACAAGATTTTGCATTCCAGCTCCCATATCGTTTGGTTGCTCAGGGGGACAATCATTGCATTGCCCATCACATTCCGCATTAACACGGTTCCTTCGGGTTCCAGCCATTGACTAAAACCAAGAAGAATAGTGTGAGCAACACTAATTATAATAGGAAAACCACATAATTAAAGAATAAAATTTTCATGCTTGTGGTCTTATCCTAGGTTATTCATGGCCATTTCTAAAACACTAAGATTGTGTTCTATGTTTAGACTTATCCTTAGGGTTCTTACTAAGGCTTTCACATCCTAGTTTCCAAAGGCTGACTATACCTTTCCTCTGATACCAACTATAACGACCCATACTTTAGATACATTATTAATACTTCAAAATTGAAGCACACTTATTACAACATATGACAAAACCACAAAGGACCGTATAGGTATAGTTTCTTTAGAAAATGGGAAACATAAACAACCGGTTCATAAATCTTCTACAGTGCCTCCCATTTATTTCATCATATCTAGGGTCCCTTTTTAGCATATTCTACTTAATATCCATCTTCCTGACCTGGGGAAAATAAAACATAAAAGGGTGAGCTCAAATGCTCAGCATGGGCAAATAAAGGAAATAAAAATCATATCATATCTTTTTGAAAATCATAACCTGCAAAAGAGATCATAATATCTTAACATGGAATAAATCATAGAAGTGAAAATGAGATCCCCATAATCATAACATAAAACTTGAAACTTTTTGGCATGCACACATAATCATGGAAAATCATTTCTTGTTAGTCATGACTCATTGCCAAGACTATCTTAGTGGACAAAGTCCCTTTCTGAACCGAGTTAACTCCTCGTTTCAGTCCTGTATCACTGAACCGAAATAACCTTCCGTTCCAGCCCTGTCTATCTCATGAGATATAAAATCTTTACCCAATGAATTGGCGGGAGATATAGGTCCCACCCATCTTATAATTAATCCTTTCTTATGTGTGCCACATAATCATAAAACATACATCATCGCTTAACACATGTAACAAAAATGGGATTCTTGAAACATCATGACATCATAAATCAATTCATATAAGATCAAGGAATTCATAAAAATAATTCCATCACAACATGATCAAATCAATGTAATAATAGGGATAAAAATAGAACCCTTTATTATCTTAGATGGAAAATAATTTTGATAAAACACTTGAACTTCATTCTTGAGGAAAATATCCTTTCTTCTTCAAAAACACTTTTCTTTTCTTAATATGTCATACAATTATAAACTAAAAGAAGTTGATTAAAAATAAACTTGAAAACTTTTAAAGGAATCTTCTTGGAAATAATGTTTTAAAAATCCCTTCATGCCGTATAAGTTAAAAAAAAACATTCTTCGTACTTTTGTCGGAAAAGTCAAAAAGTACCTCGTACGAAAAACGACAAAAGATTCCTTTCATACATATTAATAAAAACTCACCTAAGGGTAAAAATGGATTTAAACAATTGTAGGTGGATGGAAATAATATTACATATTGATGAAACATGGATGTGGATGATAAAATACACCCCAGTAAGTACTTACGAATAAACAATCTCGGATAAAAATGAGATTGTGATATTTCCCTTACCTTAGGTCGGATTTGCTTTGTACGTGTCCAAAGCTCCTGTATAATGGTTTAAATAATGTTATTGACTTATTCCAGAATCATACATATTTATATGATATCATTTATGGTCATATTCTTAGCTTCTTGTTAGTAATATTTCATTGTTACTTGTTACTCGGGTCCTTATTGGCTTTTGTTCTTATGCGTGTTTTGCCGAATACATTCTTATTCTTCTTTTAAGGTTATAGATACCTTATATCCAGAATGGTATTAGTGTAACATATATCATATTTATTTATTCAATTCATTTATATAATTACTATGTAATGGTGATCATGTAGAACGAGTCGCATCACATCGTGGAGACGGTATTCCGTACGTACGCACGAGTGATGATATCATTCCTATGATCGTGGAATTGTATTGGAGTATATATTTATTATTTCAGTATCAATATTACTTAATAATAATCATAAATAGTAACTCATTACACCATTATACCCATCCTTGTAAAGTGATGGTGGAAAATAGATTACACCACGGTGTGGAGACGGTATTCCATACGTACGCACGCGCGGTGATTTCATTTTTCCGTGGGATGGATAGAAGGTGAATTAGGGTTGTTTCATATTTATAATAACATATCAGTATGTAAGTAATACTTATGTTATTACATTATCATGAAACAACTAAAGAAGAAGAAGTTGAAGAAGAAAGAAATTGAAAAGATCGGTAATGGATATTACCTCTTCTTTGGAACGCCTCTTGGAATCCTCCACTTAGGGAACTAAGATTGGTCTTTGAAGAAGACCAGGACATCTAGGATTATTCTAGGGAAGTGGAGAGGAGAAAATGGCAGGGGTTGGCCGAGCTTGAGTGCTCAATTTGGTGTGAGGAGGAGGGGGAGGAGGTGCCCTTTTATAAGGGAGGAGAGGGGCACCTTAAGAATATCTCAAAATATTATTTTATATTAAAGTCAAAATCGGTTTATAATGTTTCCAAAGGGTCTTATTTCGAAGCTAAAGTGGGGAAGGGTCTAAATCCTATCAACCAATAGAATTTAGACAAGTTTAGGGTATTATTTTAACCTTATCAATTAGATTTAAATCTAAGTTAAATAATTTAACTTTTACCATGTCTTTTTGTTTTGTTTCACTATATGGTTAATACACTTACTATAACATGCCAAACGAACCCCAAATTGTTTATTATTAATATATATATCCTTATATAAGTCATTTGGCCGAACCTTAGATTTTTAGGAATAAAATAACAATTAATAATATAATATTTGATTTAAAAACTATTTTGTGTCAATTTTGACACTATTTGATATATGATTTTTGTGAAAGTCATAACAGAATTATATGTTCGAACCAAGTTGATTAAATAAACACTAATATATCATAGTAACCTAGAAAATTAGTGGAATTCATAAAAACTCTCAAATTACATTTATTTTGGTGTTTATAACATCAATTATGTCAATATTTCATGAATAAGATAATTACTGCATCATCGTTGTGTCATAATTAAATTAAATTATTTAATGTCTAAAAATTATAAATAAAATACCATTATGTAGGAAAATATTTTTAGCTTTCTAATGAATATTTATAGTCGAATTTATCTTATGTATAACCCCATATTAAAAATGATTTACTTATTAAACTTTGATTTTAACTATTTTAACCCTTCTTTAAATAAATTAATAATAAATGTCCTAATCTAATCCAAGTGGGCCTAAATGGTCATATTTTATTCATAAGGTTGTTTTTGGTCGAATTACACTTATCCAATAGAATTAGGACATGTGTTAGGGTAATAGTAATATCATATTTACCATTAGTTACCCTATTTACTATTAACCGCGGTAAAAAAAAGTAAAAAGTTACTATTCACCAAAAAATTATTTTTATCACATTGAACCACATTTTACGTACTGATATCAACCGTGTCTGTCGGATTTTCGAAATTCCATTCACAGAAGCGGTAAAATTAAGTTTTATGCAAAATTCAGTGTTTAACCCACCACTTAGTGGTTTCACTATTCATCAAAAATTGAAAGTTTTCAGAAAAATACCAAAATTTCACCCTAGGCTAATTTCGATATTCTGAGTCCAAAAATGAAGTCCATTTTGAAAAATAAAATTTATAAAATTTCAAAAAGTGGTTATTACTATTCATAACGGCTAGTTTTAATAGCATATTGTTGTTTAGTGAAACTCGGTATTGCGTACGACGCAAGCTATCGAGGAAGGTCGCGATTGCGTGTAAAGCAAGCCAAGCAAGTGTTGTGTAGAAAAAGATTTCTTTGATGGTTTATATAACATAAAAGTCTCGGGTGTTACATGATTAGATTATCTTTTGAATTGGTTTTAAAGTGAAATTAGAAAATATTTTTGCCATTAAATCCCATAGTGGTCGTTGGAATTAATTTCACTTTGAAATTGGACTGAAACTGGTGTCAATCTTTTGATACTTATTGTTTCACAAAAACACGCTATTTGTCATGACAACGGGAATTAATTATTAAATTAATTAATGTGACTTAAATGATTTGAATTTTTTAAAATAGACTTCATTTTTGAATTCGGAATATCAAATATAGCTTAGGGTGAATTTTTGGTAATTTTCTGAAAAACTTCAATTTTTGATGAATAGTGAAACCACTAAGTGGTAATCAAGCAAACTGATTTTTCAGTTAAATGAAAGTTTACCACTAATGTGTATTGAATTTTGAAAATCCGACATACATGGTCGTCATTAAGAAGTAAAATGTGGTTCAATGAGATTAAAATAATTTTTTGGTGAATAGTAACTTTTTTTCATTAATCACGATTAGAGGTAATTAGTGTAGTTTAAGGTAAAAATGGTATTATAAGAATGTGAAAACACCATGACACTTGTCCTACACCTATTGGGTGAGTCATGGACGACCAAGACAAGCCATGGGCCAACTTGGGGACTCCATGGAGCCACTTTAGTTGGAAAATGACATTAATATATTTTTATTTAATGTTAAAGTGAAAATGACACTAACATAAATTGTTTTACTAAAATAATTTTTGAGTGGGGTTATAAAAGTCCAAATTTTGATTATAAATAGTCATTGGAAAGCTAAAAATATTTCCTACATCATAGTTTTTTTTATAATTTTTATACATTAAATAAATTAAATAATTTATGACATAATAATGATGCAGCGATGACATCATTATTTGACGATTTAAATAAAATGGAAAGATAATGAAAAATCTAAAACCTACACATGTCCAACACCAATTGGATGAGTGGATTTCGAACCCTTATCACCTTATACACGAATTATATCAATGTGGGACCTTTTAAAACCGAAACACATTTTCAAATAAAGTAATATTTATTTACTTTCCAAAAGTGCCCCTCCTCTCCTCTTATAAAAGGCCCCCACCTCTACCTCATTTCACACACTTCTCAAGCCTTTGACTCGGCCAAAACCTGCCCAATTACTCTCTCCACATCCCTCTCCTCATCCTAGAGGATTCCCTTTGGGCAGAATCCTTTCAAAGGAACCCTTTAGGCTCAAATCAAAAGGGAGTTACACTTTTAAAGGTAATTCATTCTCTCTTGTTCATTTGTTTTATTTTGCTTCTCCAACCCTCTAAACTCTTTTTATTTACTTCTTTTGTAACAACACCAGTATCTTCAATATACTAGGATGTTGTTATAATATTTATTTGAGCTACACTCTCACACAACTACATCAAATGGTTAAAGAACATACGGTTTCCATGGATGGCGAAATTCTGCCTCCCGAAACGATGATTGTTCAATACTCATTTAACACCTTCAAAGGTGGCCATTATGATGTCACTATTTTTATATATGACATATAATATGTTTATGTTTTCTTTAAGCTTCTGTATTTTTCATTTTTGTCATACCTTTATGGTTTCCATTATGGGTAAACACGATATCTTCATTTAAGGAAGTGCGGACTACCGCCCCCTCAAAGTGATGTGATTCGTTAATGCCATATGTGGGACGTGTAAAGGATGGATTTAAAGTTATTATATATGATGTTATACTGGAATTATAATATAGCTCTATATCATTATTATTTCTTTCCATTAAAGTATGAGATAGATATGAAAGTAGCGTTCATGCGTACGTACGGCTTACCGTCTCCATGAACGGTGCATTTCATTTCTTATCCCCAAATGTAATGTACTATTAAAATTACATGTATATAATGTATATATATAATTAATGATATATCTAAATGATGAATATAATTATGGAATTAAAATATACATACCTCTCATTCAGTTTTAATTCCATTAATATGACAAAGAAATGAAAGTAGCGTTCATGCGTACGTACGGCTTACCGTCTCCATGAACGGTGCATTTCATTTCTTACCTCTAAATGATTATGTAATATTATAAATACATGTATATGTTGGATATATATGATACATATTATATCCAAATCGGGAATTTCATTCTGTATATAAAGAACTTTTGACCACATGAACAACTTGTAATTGTAAGAAGTCAACTTTCGACTTAAGAACCAAATATTGACAAACAAACATTATTAACTCAAATGGTTACATAATGTTTATAACATGGAAATAAGTGATATAAAAGGAATAATTAAATTTAAAAAGGTTCTTAATCAAGTATAAATTAACTCAAGTTTATTATTCAGGACGTTAAAGAACGATCGAGTCAAGTCGGACCCAAGGTAAGGGAACTTCTTAACCCAATTTCCATTCTTTGGGTTAATCTCCTACTTTCAAATTATGTCATGATATTATTATGTCATATCTTGTATTTTTACTTTATTTATGTGTAATTATAGTGAATACACATAATATATCTATTTTATTTAAAAAAAATGATCTTTGTAAGGGACTTCGTCTCAATCTCCTTTCATTGAGGCATATTTCGTTTTATACACAACTTTCTTTTATATGGTGTATAAACTCCTTTGACTTTTACTTTTATACAAATGGAATCTTTTTCTATGAAGCTTCTTACTAAACGACAAAAAGGAATGTTTTTTTAACGTACGCGGTGACAACGACCTTTTCCACCATCGCGAGTATTATTTGATCTTTGGCTTTCTCAACAAGCCGTAATGTTTTTAGAATAAAATAAATACCATATACTCTTTTATGTATTTGGGTATTGAAAATGGTTTTGAAAAACGATTCTATTATGTCAATATATTTATGATATATTGTGATTGAAATGTGGAAATGTTATCATTCCTTTATATTGGTTTTATGTTTTATGATTTTATACTGGTACTTGGACATTTTAACGGGTGGTTACGTTATAAACCATATGACGGGTGGTGCCGTGAATACCAGGACGGGTGGTTACGTTATAACCTCCAATGCATTGGGTATGGAAGTCATCCGTATGGCTATTCCATTAAGTATGTATGGAAATTGGCCGTATGGCTATTCCATTAAGTGATATGTGTGGAAGTCAACTGTATGGTTATTCCACTTAAGTATGTTTATGTCCCAAGTTACCTTTATATATTCTATGTGTTCTTTTTATGGGTTCTATGGTAATCCTTTGGTTACAAAAAGGTAAGTAATGATACTTTATTCAGTGAAGATTTTTTTTACTACTTCATGATGGTGAAGGTATTACTTTGATATAGTATACATGGTTTACTTGATGTTTGAAAAACTAACAGTTTTCATTCTTTTTGTATCCCTTACTGAGCTTTTTATGCTCACCCCATGTTTTTTTGAAATGTTTTTCACAGGACTTAATATGGAATAAGGTCAAGGATGGGATCAAGGGAATGTCATGCTATATAAAACATGGAAATAGACATGTTTCTTTCAAGAGTTTTTTTTATTATGGAAACTTAGTATAAGTGACTACTTTGTAATCTTTTGAGATGTAATAGTTATGTTCTAATTCTCTAAAACTCTAAACCTGAAAAGATCCTCAATGTGAATTATTCATTTAATTCAATATTAAGTAAGGTTTAAGGCTGGGGCCTTATAGTTGGTATCAGAGGTCGGTTTAGACAACTTTAGGAGTTAGAAAAGTGTTAAATTATAATATGATTGAAATGATATAGCATTTACGGATTACCATGTTGCTTCGCCTAAGATATTTCTATGTTCAGAATGGTTTTCCACAGAGGAAACAAAGAAGCTATGTTGGGATGACATCAGGAGGAAGATAACCTTCCAAATCAGCAACCTGAGATGGTCGGAATCGGAACTGAACAGTTTGCTGCAGTGATGGCACAGTTGACTCAGGCTATAAATGGTGGTGGTATCCATGCACGAGATCAGCCAGATCAACCGCAGAGGAACATGTCAGTGGTGGAACATTTCATGAGGCAACATCCCCCATCATTCAGAGGATCATCTGACCCAGTGCAAGCTGAAGGGTGGATTAAAGCACTGGATATGATTTTTGATGTCATGGGGTGTTCAGAACATCAAAAGGTTAGTCTTGCTGTTTACCATTTTGAAGGTGAAGCTGATCAGTGGTGGTCGATGGTGAAAAATATAAGGGATAGTGATGAGATTGAGGATCTTCACTGGGACGAATTCAAAGGTATGTTTCTTGAGAAGTATTTTCCTAGGGCTGTTCGACTTAGGATGGAAAAGCAATTCTTGGAATTGAGGCAAGAGGAAGACTCAGTGCTGCTTATGAAGAAAAGTTCACTCGATTGGCAAGGTATGCTCCAAACTTCATACGAGATCTTGATAATAAAATAAACCGTTTTTACTCAGGGTTAAAGCCAAAGTATCGAAGGGCTTTAGCTTCTCGTGAGTTCAAAAGTTATGAAAAACTTGTTCGATGTGCGGAGAAGGTGGAAATGGAGTTTGCTGATGATCAGGTGTTCTATAACAAACAACAGAATAAGAGGTCTAGTTGGCAGGCAAAGGGGAAGAATTCATCAAAGAAGCAAGGAGGTAAGAAAACCAAATATCCATCATGTGAGAAGTGTGGTAAAATGCATCCTGGAGAATGTTTATCCAAGTCTGGTAAGTGCTTTCGGTGTGGTAAGTCTGGTCATATTTCTCGTAACTGTAAGGAAGATGATCAAGCAGGAAATGAAAAGCCAACGGTAAGATGTTTTAAGTGTAATGAAATGGGTCATTATGCAAATGAGTGTCCGACAAAGATCTTGAGTGATGGGAAGCAGTTAGACTACAAGCAGAAATGGGTGGTAAAATCATTTGCAACAACTTCAGCAGATGTTGGGCCATCGAATGAAGTGGTATCAGCTCCAGGGAGCTCAGTATTTTTCGAAGATTGACTTGAGGTCGGGGTACCATCAGTTGAAAGTAAAAGAAGCAGACGTTCCGAAGACTGTGTTCCGTACTAGATATGGCCATTATGAATTTGTAGTTATGCCTTTTGGGTTAACCAATGCACCTTCTGTATTCATGGACCTTATGAATAAAATTTTCCATGAGTTCTTGGATAAGTTTGTGTTTGCGTTTTGAGGTTTGGGAAGAGGTTATGTGTGCCTTGTGATTCACTGTTGAAGAATGAGTTGTTATGTGAGGCTCATAGTTCCCCGTTTTCAGTTCATCCTGGCAGTACTAAGATGTACAGAGATCTGCAGGAGTATTACAGGTGGGATGGAATGAAAAGAGATATTGCTGATTTTACTGTGAAGTGTTTGACATGTCAACAGGTTAAAGCAGAGCGGCAGTTACCGAAAGGGATGCTTCAGCCTTTACCAGTGCCAGAGTGGAAATGGGAAAACATATCCATGGACTTTGTTGTGGGATTACCGAGGACATCTCGAGGTAATAATACAATCTGGGTTATTGTTGATCGCTTGACCAAATCTGCTCATTTCCTTTCTATACGAGATACTTTCTCTCTTGATCAACTTTCCCGTCTGTATCTTAAAGAGATAGTCAGGTTACATGGAGTTCCTCTCTCCATTGTATCGGATCATGATCCCAGGTTTACTTTTAAATTTTGGAAAGGCCTTCAGAAGTCGTTGGGGACTGAATTAAATTTTAGTACAGCTTTTCATCCTCAATCAGATGGGCAGTCAGAATGAACAATTCAGACATTGGAGGATATGCTACGAGCTTGTTCTATAGATTATCAGGGATGTTGGGACCAACATATTTCTTTGGTTGAGTTTTTTTTATAATAACAGTTTTCATTCCAGTATACAGATTGCACCATTTGAGGCATTATATGGGAAGCGGTGTCGAACTCCAGCTTTCTGGGATGAAGTGGGTGAAAGGAAGTTGATGGGACCAGAATTGGTAGAAGAGTTGGTAGAAAAAGTTCAGTTGATTCAGAAGCACATGAGAACAGCTCAGAGCAGGCAGAAGAGTTATGCGGATAACCGGAGGAAGGATCTATCTTTCGAGGTAGGTGATCATGTTTTTCTAAAAGTCTCACCATGGAAAAGTGTGATGAGATTTGGTAAGAAAGGAAAGATGAGTCCAAGGTTCATTGGACCATATGAAATTCTGGAGAGAGTTGGATCAGTTGCATACCGAGTGGCCTTACCTTCGAGTTTATCTCAGGTACACAATGTTTTTCATGTTTCAATGTTGAGGAAGTATATGCCAGATCCATCTCATGTTTTGAGTCCAGAGGTAGTTCAGCTGGAAGAAAATCTATCTTATGAGGAACAACTGGTCCAGATTCATGACCATAGGGAGAAGGTGTTACGGAATAAGGTGATTCATCAGGTAAAGGTTTTGTGGAAAAACCATGTGATTGAAGAGGCAACGTGGGAATCTGAAAATGCTATGAGGGATAAATACCCCCACTTATTTTGATAAGTGAATAAAATTGCGAGGACGCAATTCCCAAAAGGGGGGAAGGATGTAACATCCCAGGTAAATAAAGAATAAATAATTTTCATATTTATTAATATTTACGAATTAAATATTAATTTTATTTTAAAGGGGTTGCTATGTTCGATAGCGTACCCGATACGTAACGATGAGTTTCTTTGAAAACTTACGTTGCACACAAGTAATAAAATAATATTATTTTAAATGTTAGTTAACGAGTAGCCGTTGTACTGGCGGGAATGGATAGAAATAACTAAAATATGATTATATATGTTTTTAAATGTTTATACATTTACCCAATAAAAGATAAAGGCTTAAAATACGGAAAGAGTTCAATTTTAGGGCATATATACTCTAATTTTCACTAAAGGTTCACTTATCACCTTTTGAAGGAGAACCGTCATTAAATATAGTTTTGATCACTCTTATACATTCTTTTGGACCAAATAAAACTCTTATTAAGAATCAGGACATCAAATTTTACTTTGTGTAATTTTTTGGTATTTTTCCGATAAAGTTCATTTTTTTAATGAATAGTGTAAAATGTTGTATTTTAATTCAAAACCTCTTTTTAATCTAATTTATTTATATGATTAGATTATCTTTTGAATTGGTTTTAAAGTGAAATTAGAAAATATTTTTTCCATTAAATCCAATAGTGGTCGTTGGAATTAATTTCACTTTGAAATTGGACTTAAACTGGTGTCAATCTTTTGATACTTATTGTTTCACAAAAACACGCTATTTGTCATGACAACGGGAATTAATTATTAAATTAATTAATGTGACTTAAATGATTTTAATTTTGTAAAATAGACTTCATTTTTGAATTCGGAATATCAAATATAGCTTATGGTGAATTTTTGGTAATTTTCTGAAAAACTTCAATTTTTGATGAATAGTGAAACCACTAAGTGGTAATCAAGCAAACTGATTTTTCAGTTAAATGAAAGTTTACCACTAATGTGTATTGAATTTTGAAAATCCGACATATATGGTTGTCATTAAGAAGTAAAATGTGGTTCAATGAGATTAAAATAATTTTTTGGTGAATAGTAACTTTTTTTCATTAATCACGATTAGAGGTAATTAGTGTAGTTTAAGGTAAAAATGGTATTATAAGAATGTAAAAACACCATGACACTTGTCCTACACCTATTGGGTGAGTCATGGCCGACCAAGACAAGCCATGGGCCAACTTGGGGACCCCATGGAGCCACTTTAGTTGGAAAATGACATTAATATATTTTTATTTAATGTTAAAGTGAAAATGACACTAACATAAATTGTTTTACGCAAATAATTTTTGAGTGGGGTTATACAAGTCCAAATTTTGATTATAAATAGTCATTGGAAAGCTAAAAAGATTTCCTACATCATAGTTGTTTTTTATAATTTTTAGACATTAAATAAATTAAATAATTTATGACATAATAATGATGCAGCGATGACATCATTATTTGACGATTTAAATAAAATGGAAAGATAATGAAAAATCTAAAACTTGCACATGTCCAACACCAATTGGATGAGTGGATTTAGAACCCTTATCACCTTATACACGAATTATATCAATGTGGGACCTTTTAAAACCGAAACACATTTTCAAATAAAGTAATATTTCTTTACTTTCCAAAAGTGTCCCTCCTCTCCTCTTATAAAAGGCCCCCACCTCTACCTCATTTCACACACTTCTCAAGCCTTTGACTCGGCCAAACCCTGCCCAATTACTCTCTCCACATCCCTCTCCTCATCCTAGAGGATTCCTTTTGGGCAGAATCCTTTCAAAGGAATCCTTTAGTCTCAAATCAAAAGGGAGTTACACTTTTAAAGGTAATTCATTCTCTCTTGTTCATTTGTTTTATTTTGCTTCTCCAACCCTCTAAACTCTTTTTATTTACTTCTTTTGTAACAACACCAGTATCTTCAATATACTAGGATGTTGTTATAATATTTATTTGAGCTACACTCTCACACAACTACATCAAATGGTTAAAGAACATACGGTTTCCGTGGATGGCGAAATTCTGCCTCCCGAAACGATGATTGTTCAATACTCATTTAACACCTTCAAAGGTGGCCATTATGATGTCACTATTTTTATATATGATATATAATATGTTTATGTTTTCTTTAAGCTTCTTTATTTTTCATTTTTGGAATACCTTTATGGTTTCCATTATGGGTAAACACGATATCTTCATTTAAGGAAGTGCGGACTACCGCCTCCTCAAAGTGATGTGATTCGTTAATGCCATATGTGGGACGTGTAAAGGATGGATTTAAAGTTATTATATATGATGTTATACTGGAATTATAATATAGCTCTATATCATTATTATTTCTTTCCATTAAAGTATGAGATAGAAATGAATGTAGCGTTCATGCGTACGTACGGCTTACCGTCTCCATGAACGGTGCATTTCATTTCTTATCCCCAAATGTAATGTACTATTAAAATTACATGTATATAATGTATATATATAATTAATGATATATCTAAATGATGAATATAATTATGGAATTAAAATATACATACCTCTCATTCAGTTTTAATTCCATTAATATGACAAAGAAATGAAAGTAGCGTTCATGCGTACGTACGGCTTACCGTCTCCATGAACGGTGCATTTCATTTCTTACCTCTAAATGATTATGTAATATTATAAATACATGTATATGTTGGATATATATGATACATATTATATCCAAATCGGGAATTTCATTCTGGATATAAAGAACTTTTGACCACATGAACAACATGTAATTGTAAGAAGTCAACTTTCGACTTAAGAACCAAATATTGACAAACAAACATTATTAACTCAAATGGTTACATAATGTTTATAACATTGAAATAAGTGATATAAAAGGAATAATGAAATTTAAAAAGGTTCTTAATCAAGTATAAATTAACTCAAGTTTATTATTCAGGACGTTAAAGAACGATCGAGTCAAGTCGGACCCAAGGTAAGGGAACTTCTTAACCCAATTTCCATTATTTGGGTTAATCTCCAACTTCCAAATTATGTCATGATATTATTATGTCATATCTTGTATTTGTACTTTATTTATGTGTAATTATAGTGAATACACATAATATATCTATTTTATTTAAAAAAATGATCTTTGTAAGGGACTTCGTCTCAATCTCCTTTCATTGAGGCATATTTCGTTTTATACACAACTTTCTTTTATATGGTGTATAAACTCCTTTGACTTTTACTTTTATACAAATGGAATCTTTTTCTACGAAGCTTTTTACTAAACAACAAAAAGGAATTTTTTTTTAACGTACGCGGTGACAACGACCTTTTCCTCCGCCGCGAGTATTATTTGATCTTTGGATTTCTCCACAAGCCGTAATGTTTTTAGAATAAAATAAATACCATATACTCTTTTATGTATTTGGGTATTGAAAATGGTTTTGAAAAACGATTCTATTATGTCAATATATTTATGATATATTGTGATTGAAATGTGGAAATGTTATCATTCCTTTATATTGGTTTTATGTTTTATGATTTTATACTGGTACTTGGACATTTTAACGGGTGGTTACGTTATAAACCATATGACGGGTGGTGCCGTGAATACCAGGACGGGTGGTTACGTTATAACCTCCAATGCATTGGGTATGGAAGTCGGCCGTATGGCTATTCCATTAAGTATGTATGGAAATTGGCCGTATGGCTATTCCATTAAGTGATATGTGTGGAAGTCAACCGTATGGTTATTCCACTTAAGTATGTTTATGTCCCAAGTTACCTTTATATATTCTATGTGTTCTTTTTATGGGTTTTATGGTAATCCTTTGGTTACAAAAAGGTAAGTAATGATACTTTATTCAGTGAAGATTTTTTTTTACTACTTCATGACGGTGAAGGTATTACTTTGATATAGTATACATGGTTTACTTGATGTTTGAAAAACTAACAGTTTTCATTCTTTTTGTATCCCTTACTGAGCTTTTTATGCTCACCCCAAGTTTTTTTGAAATGTTTTTCACAGGACTTAATATGGAATAAGGTCAAGGATGGGATCAAGGGAATGTCATGCTATATAAAATATGGAAATAGACATGTTTCTTTCAAGAGGTTTTTTTATTATGGAAACTTAGTATAAGTGACTACTTTGTAATCTTTTGAGATGTAATAGTTATGTTCTAATTCTCTAAAACTCTAAACCTGAAAAGATCCTCAATGTGAATTATTAATTTAATTCAATATTAAGTAAGGTTTAAGGCTGGGGCCTTATAAAGAGGGTATTGGTTAATAAAGGTATGAGGTCAATATTTCAGGATATAATCATGCCTAGACACTCAAACCAAACTCAGCACATCCCAAAATTTTATCAACTAAAACATGAATATCCGACTAAAGAAAACTACACAATACTAAAACCAAGAAACACCATGCATCATGGGGAACTCATACTACTGATGCCCCAATGCATCACCATGGAAATAGATCAACTATACTGTTATGGTACACCTTGAGATACTAAACCCTAGGGCATAATCATCACCCTACATCTAGAAAATCTCATCACTCCCTTATTCCTCATTCCATTAGGACCACAACTCAAGACACCATCATTAGCCTTCTATGAAACTCAAAGAAAACCACCCATGATAACATCATCACAATCCCTCATATTGAACCAAAACCTCAAACATAAACTCTCAAGCTTCCTTAGAATATCTAACCTCAAAGTTGACTCAAAATTATAGGATTTCATTTATTCATTACCCAAGTGTTCTAAAAACTAGACCATCAATGCACAGATTTGAATCCCAAGGGAAAGCACACTGTATCCAACTTGATTGAATTCCATGATTTTCTGTATACACTCATACTTCTATATCTAGGGAATAAAATTATTCCTAAAACCACTTTTTACTGAACATGATTTTTCTTCCATCATTCTCAATCCACCCTTAAATGTAATCCCAATACTAAGGAAATCCATAAATGAGCTAGAATACCTTCCAATTAAAAAACCTCCTCAACTACTTCTAGAAAATTATAAACCTTACGACCCAACACCTAGACAATAAACATAAACACCTCCTACTATTTAAATTTGACTACACTCTATCCCATGTCTCTTTCTACTACCTGTTCACTTTACCATGATAATGTTTCAATCTGTATAAGCATCAAAATTACTAAATTTAATCCCAAAAATTAAATAACTTACCAATGCCAAGGGATACTCTTCCACACTAAAAGAATCATATATAACCAAACACATATAATCTAAAAAACCATTTTATAATACATTACCAAATATTATATTCCTATTAAATCATCACCATCAGACCCTCCAATAACACAACAACTTTGTCACCCCATTCCACGATTCATAAATCCATCAAAAAAATATAACAACCAATTTTCTCCTTCTCACAACTTGCATTTAAAATAGAGTGTTTAGAATAATCATAATCTTGAAAATAACCTAACAAAACCCTATATGTAATAAACAATTCACTTGGTAAAAATTTAATCACTTCATGCATTTTTGAAAGAATGTAACCTAAAAGTGTTTCCCAAACACACAACACAACACAACCCAACCAAAACCAAACCAAACCAAACCACCATAATGAATATTACAATAAGAACAAACGGAAGAAGAAGAGGATGAGTGGTTAAATCACCAAATATCAAATATGGGAAGTCGAGAATCTATCCTCATCAAAAGGAATCCCAAACACTTGAAGTAAGGTTTAAAGGAAGTAGGGTCCAACATGGAGGTGGAGAAGTAGGGTTCATGGGGAGGAGGACCCGTGAAAGGAGTTCACGGGGGAGGATAAGGAGTCGGGTTTGCGGTGTAGTAGGTCTAGCGATGGCAGAGTAGGGATAACAGCGGCAGAGTAAGGCACCGGTGGAAGAGTGGGGTTGTGGCGGCGTAGGTTCGACAAAGAGATGATCGGGGGCAGGGGCGTGGGGAGTTGTTGTAGGGGTACCGTCCCGTGAGAGATTGAGGTCGTGATAAACAGAGGGCACTGTGCACCTCATTTTATAAAATGGGATTATGGTTTTATCAGTGCTAGAAAAGTGATGATAAAGTGTCACTTTATCATCTCTTTTATTCCCCAGATAAAGAATCACTTTATCAATGCTACAAAAGAACTGATAAAGTGACACTTTATTAGTGCTAAAATTTTATCACTGATAAAGGTTGACTTTATTAGTGCTTTTTTACTTAGAACTAATAAAAGTTGGTGTTTCCCTTGCTCGTTTTTGTAGTAGTCAGTAGAAGTATAAAACTCATGAGTGAGACATTTAATTTTTTTTCTTGATGGAAGGGACCCAAGTATTCACTCAAAAGACCCTTTTATAAGAATAAATTCTTACTATATTCATGAACAACATCAGTATTGATCTTTTCCATACGCTCATTTCTCCAAAACTACCCGAGTTGTTTTTTTGAATTCTCTAAAATGAATCATCATTAGAAAGAATCAATAATATAGACCCTTTTTAAACCTGTTGAACCTTCTATATCCTATGAAAAGGAACATAAAAGAATAATTGACCACTATTTTGTATGAAATATTTCATAAACCAATATACATAATGGACCCTTTTTCTAAATAATACACACCAAGGATAACATCACATAGTGTAGCTCTATCCGAAACAACCTCACCAACCGAGGCTACCTCATTGGGATAATGTAGCTCTATACCCCCAATAAGGCCATACTTCTTAGATTCATTTCATAGAAAGGATTAATAGGACTTATTAATTCATGAATTCAAAAGTCTTGAGATATTTCATTTTATCCATTGATACAGGAATCTTGATGCTTCCAGAATACATATGGCTCTATGAGGTAAAACTTGATGGTTAGGTTGTTCACTTCACATCTCACATGATCATCAGAGTCACCATTAATTAATTATTTATATTCTGATACTATCTCCTAGACCAGGTAGATCATGATATGGTTACATTGGGAAATCTTCCATCATAGGCCACACATGTCATTTCTAACCTCGATAATGATAGTGATCACTCCAGTGAGTAGTTATACGATCTGAACCATAGGATTAAAAAGTAAGATGACATATTGCCTTGATGAATAGTCTCTCACACCCATATCATAATCTCTTCCCTCTTGAGAAATCCCTAACCTTATGTGGTTTATGCAACATCTTTGACCATTGTTCCCAAATTTATATCATAACCTCCCATGTATTAGAAGAACCGAAACTAATGGAGAATGTGAATTTAGATTCCTCCACTGGTTCCAAATCCATATTTCTCCCTAATTGAATTTATGAATCCTCTGTTGGTAGAAGTGCCTAGGGACGTCCTAGATACATTATAATCTAATAATGATGAGAAAGATTACACCACCATGAATGTTTTTGAACTAATAAACTACTTCTAAATTCCCAACAATGATGAATTCTTTGTGGTCCCATCTAGTTCTTTTGGATGACATCATCAAAGAAGAGGTCAAGGAAATGTTAGTAGACATAATTCTCATATTATCACCTCAAAATAAATTATTAATGCTACTTTGACTATTTAACAAGCCTTTCATTGGGATAAAAATGAATATACCTCCTTATCAGTGATATCTAATATTCCTCTACAACCAACGATATTATTTGACCTCAGACCTCATCCATGAGAACACAGTGATCATCCTCATATACCTAGGACCTTAACTCAACTGATCATTACTCATCTGTTAGTTTTTATGTGAAAACAAGATAGCCAGCATCATAACTTCTCAAGTACTGGACAAGCCCTAATGGTTATGCTAATTTCATCTGTTTCACCCCCTACCGAGGAACAACCAACCCCGGGAAAAAATATACCCCTAACACATAAGTACAAATTTCTAAATAACCTCACTAATATACCCCTGACGATTTCAATTCCTGAGGAAATATACTTATAAAATTAAATGCATGAGGCCCCTTCTGAAGCCTTAAAAATACCACTTCAATTAGAGGCTAAGGTAGGTGCCACTGAGACCTACAATATAGGGTATTCCAAATAGGTGGAATGTTGATCCATTTTCTTGTTTTTGATGGAGGAAAATGGTGTCACCATTAAGGGGAAAATACAACCACTATATATGATAGGTCAATTCACTATAAAAGAAATCAGCCTATACCAAGTGGATACTATCTCATGGATGAATCACATTCCTACCCAAAAACTACATTGGACGGGGTATAAATAAGAAGATAAAACTTCATAAATCCTGAAATATCAAGGGTACGATAAGAGTGGGTAGAAACCACAAGGAAAAGATTGGATGATGAGCCAGTTTAGTGGTATGATATCAAGTATTGAGTTTATGATAGTATTATAGGATACTTCCTACAACATGATTCTAGGAAGATCCTGACATCATTTCAATGCAACAGTCCCCTATTGGTATTACTCATTCCTCAAATAGTCACTTGATGATCGAGTAGGTGTACTCTTGGATGATGTGTCACCCTTTGACTTTTGGGAGTCCTACTATCTAGATTTTTGTTACTAAAAAATGGGAGGAAATCTTGTCTAGACTAATGGGGTTGTGAACATGAATTCCCCTAATGATAAAACAACCACATTAACCGATCCCTAAGTAGAAATGAAAGATATTTTTTTTCATCACAATTCATCTGTTAGAACTTATGATGCTAACTATAGGCTTTGTTTTCTAATCTCTAATAAAATGGAGTGAAAAAATATTTCCCCATATTCCTACAATGGAGGACCCCAAAGGATACTAGAAGAACCCACTCTTGTGAAGTACCAAGAGGTTCTACCCATTGTCAATGATCCACAACATTCCCTCATGTTCCGTAAAGTAGGTTTTAATTAGTGATGGATGGAATATTTCCCTTTCTTCAGTATCAAGTGTGTAAATCATAGTTGGAAATTTAATAGAATTGGATTAAGATCTTATTACACCACAGTTTTTGCAGTGTGAGAACCCCTTGAAGATGATTTTCTATCATTAATAATTGACACTAGTGCTTCCCTGAGGTTATAAATATCAGAATATATGCCTCTTCCCTCTGATACACTTGTCTCATATGAATAAGAGGATTTGGAAGACATACATCATATATTTAAAGAGGATGTCTCCACCACTAATGATGATTTAAACTATATGAACCTTAGTACTAGGGAAGATATAAGGTTGAAACTTATCAGTGTAGCCATATCCCCAAAGGGGAGGTAGATGTGTATGGACTTCCTAAAATAGAACAATGACATATTCGTATAGTGCTATGATGAGATGCCATGGTTATACCCTACTCATCACCGTGGCCTCCAATTGAGCCACCCTGAATACAAACAACCTCCAAGAAATATGAACCACCCTCACAGTGATATGGTCGAGGAGAAAGTTGAAAATCTTATTTAATACAATTTTTTCGAGGATGTCCAGTAACCCTAGTGGTGATTCAAAATTTTCACATTCTTGAAGAATATTGGGAGAATTAAAGTATTAACTGAATTTTAAGTCTTCCACCACCATTTTTTGAAGGATTGTTTTCCCTTGGAAGTGATAGAGATTATAAATAATGATATGGATACATTCTAGACACTCTCATTTATGGACATACACTCTTGGAACAATTAGATCATGGGGACCTTGAGGATACGGATTCCACCACATTCAGTGTGCTCCATGGAATATTCTTCTATTAGGTGATTACTTTGATCTTAAAGAACACTATATCTATATACTAGTGGGTCATACACCACATATTTAATATGATTTTTGGGAAATTGGTGGGCTATTAGATGGTTGATTTGGTAGTAAAATCTCATTAGTGTTAGGACCATCTGAAGGATCTTGTGAAAGTATTCATCCTCTTATCCTCCCAAAAAATGAATATGAACTCCCTAAAATGTTAATTTGGGGTCACCTTAGGGATATTTCTTGGATATTTTTTAATACATAGTGGAATTGATATTTACCTAGAGGAAATCAAGGTTATCAGTCAAATGCCTCACATACGTAATTTTTCAGGAGTTGCAAGGATCGTAATAGGACTAATCCTACATACGATGTTTTTGAAAAATATAACTATAAAGTCTAAGACCTTATCAAGGACCATGAAAAAAGGAACCATTTACTTGTGGGATGGGGAGTTCCAAATAGCCTTTTAAGATATCATGGAACATATGCTTCAACCTTTGGGTCTGATGCCACACATTATAGGAAATACTTTTGTCCTCATCCTGACCTCTCTCAAATGTTCCCAACACTCAATTTGAGGACCAAAAAACAACAAGGGTAGATTAAATAACCTAAACTATAAAAGAAGGATTCTCTATAAAATGGAGAACAAATACTCCCCCATCGAGAAGAGTTGCATCAGACTGTTTCTTTCATTATAGAATTTAGAACATTATTTTGAGCACCATGAGATACATACAATGTCATGAGTAGATCTGATAAAGTATAAAATTATCCTACCCATTATAATAGGATGAATAGCGTCTGGGGGGTATTTTTCCAGTAGTTTGACATTAGGTTTGTAGCATATATGTCTGTTAAGGGTCAGGCATTGGTATAATTTTTGGATGCACCTCCTTCACCTGAAGAATGTACAATGGATGTTAGTTTCTCGAATGATGCTACTCTTTTAGTGGATTAGGCTTTATCATGTTAGAGGATTCAATTATATGGTTATTTATGACGTATAACCGATAGAAGGCTCAATAACCCCAAGATTAGTAGTGTAGGAAAGGGGATCATCATCATTACTTCAGAACACGCCACTTTGTTGTAATCTTTCTTATTATTAAAAGATAGTGCCAACAATGATACATGGTATCATTCTGTCACTACTATTCTCATGTTAGACATTGCGATTTATTTTCCATATTTACATGTGATGGGAGACTTTGATCTAGTCATAAAATGGATCAAGTGTGACAATATAATAATAAAGGAATAGATTTCGCCACTGATGGAATATACCCATCTACTGATGGTCTAGTTCTATTTCTTGCCATAGGTGACCCATGTTACTTGAACATAGAACAGTCAAGCTAATGTAGTGGTATGACTAACTACGTGTCTTTTAGAAATTGAACAGAATGACCTAGTTATTCATATGGTGCACTGGTGGGTCATCTCCCCTAATAACTAATAGGATAACAATTGATATATAAATAAAATAACTATTGGTACATCTTCTCCAAGGCCCTCAGGTCCCCCATAGTAAATGAATTTACTTATAGGACAATTCCCCTTATTGAGTATCTCCATTTGGAATTCTCCCACTAGACAGAGCCAAGATAGAGAGAATCCTCTAGCAGGCATCACAGTTTACACTCTAGAGTGGGTCTAACCTTGAGGAAACCCTCTACAAGAATTTTTTTAATGCAATTATTCTATATTTAATCAAATTAAACAATATACCTCAAGTTAATATTGAGGTACATAATAAATCACGTGGCACCCATAAAGAAGGATTGATTCTCTCCCACCAAATTATTAGATTGGGCTTATTCTTGTTTACAATGTTTGATGACTATATTGAGTTCACTAAGTGGTTTATTGAATATTATATCCTTGATAACATTTTACATCATTATCCATATCTTATACACACTAAAAATATTCGTTTCCTTTTACAATATGGGGAATCAACATTTTGGGGCCATGCATTCCAGTGAGACCTTGATTGTGCGCATTCATTTTGACCACAATTGAATATTCATTCTAACTAGGAAGAAGAAATTACCCTAAAGATAGTAAAAACATCGACCATGATTGATTTCATCAACCCTCGTAACATTTATCATTTTGGGGTGCCTACTATTATACTCACAGAAAACAACACCAACTTTCAGGAAGTTGATTTGGAGAAAGTGAATTCCATGTACAAAATCCATTCAAACCATGCTTCTCACTACCATGTATAGGTTTATGGGAAGATTAAGGCATCCAAAAATACCCTCTATATCATCTTGAAGAAAATAGTATTCTAGAAAAAAATGATTTGGCCAAGAAAATTCTCTATCTCCATTTCTCATACCATTCAATGACAACAAATTCCACCCAAAAAACCTCATACACCTTGGTGTATTAAAAAAAGGTATTATTACGCATTGAGGTAATGTTTTCATCAATACAAATTGTTTTTTATGATTAGCAGATTCTAGAATGATTGGAAAATGTATATCTTGTAGAGATGGAAGTCATTGAGGAAAAAATATTCAGTCCTTACATAACACAGAGATGCACTATAATAGGATATAAATTGAATTCAATAATATTTTTTTTTTCCTTCGGTCCTTCATCTATGGTGAAATGGTACTAGCACTCATAACACCTATGATAACCGAAAAAACCAAAGAAGTTGGATCCCAAATAGGATTGACCTTTCATAATTCATAATGTCTATTCAAATGAAGCATTCTATTTAATCACCATGGTTGTATAGTGTATCACACCTCCCACCAATTCCAAGTTTCTCAATAATTAGTTCACATGAAATGTTTTCTAAACTATCTAACCATAAAACCGAGTCTTCATCAATGATATTTAAACGTAAACTCTATCAACCAGGGTCTGAGATATATAAACATAAACTATCAAAAGACCATAGGGTCCAATCATTATGACCACAAACTATTTGCAGACACTATAATCCAATCTATATTAAAATTAAAAATTATAAACCATATTATGAGTTATATGAAATTATTGTATAAATCCAAGTGTCCCCATTGCATGACCTTAAACATTGGTCTTACCCAGTTTAATAAACATATGATTTCCTATATACCATGTGTGGGATGACTGGAAAATAAAACCTTCTCAACAGGCGATGATAAACTATATCCTTACCCCGTGAAATAATTATGTAATACCCCATGGAAAAAATGGGATGAATAAATTCAATCATTAAAGAGGATATCCCCCAAACATTTAACATTAGTTTCATGCACCTCCATTATTGAGAATGTATTGATTTAATAATTTCATTAATTTTTTTTGGATTTGAAGCTCAAAAATACGGAAATTTTTCTTACTATTGAATTTTATTTTAAGTGAATTTTAAGAAATTATTATTCATGTAAATATTTATTTTGGAATCATATTAAATTCATTGATCTATGAGGAATATTCATTTATGTATTTAGAATATGTTTTATTGTATTCTAGATACACAGTCCATATTCTATGTGTGCAAGTGTAATATATGAAATTAGACCTATATTTATAATATCACGTATGGATCATATATCCTATATTTTCTAGAAAGTATGGCCTTGGAACACTATATTTGGAAGTATCCCTACTTTTGAGGAATCAAATGCATGCTACAACAACCTAGATTTTATAATCAACCCTACATTATCAACCCAAAATTTGGAGTTTTTGTTAGCTCGTAATATTGAAAGGATACATAATTGGGGGTGTCTTATGTCTTTTCAATAATAATGATATATTATAGCTTTTGACTTTCTGTTCGATTAATAAAGATACACAGAAATCAGTACTACAAGGAATTGGGAAGAAAATAAATAGTAATGATGAACACATTGATTGTTATAGTGCTTCATATCACAAAGACCCCCTAACCCACTCCACCAGTGCTCTCTTTGGGTATATGGTGATTTTCACTAGAAAGGTCATATTATCAGAATACCTTTAAATCACAACCGAGTACAAGAAATTGACACCTTTACAATAAGGATAAATGGAAACTTCTGTTTCTTTTACAAGGAACCAATTATCTACAAATTAGTGCACGAATCTGACACTTAATCTATGATTGAGTCTGAGAAGTCGAATCTCCAATAAATCAAATGAGCTTGATTTTTTTAATGTTTAGGGTTTAACTTCCCATTTTCACTATCAAAGGATATAATATGGATATTATTTTTCAAATATGAATTTTATTCAAGAAATAATATCTCTGAAGAGATCTTGGTTGAAAGATAACCTCAATACGAATAGAAACTAATAAACAGAAGTAGTTATAGAAATATGAGATTGAAATATATATCAACAAAGCATGGCCTCCATAAAAATAAAAGAGTTTTTCATTCATTTAAGTAGTTATATAGAGAAGATATTCACCTAAAAAATAATGTTTAATATCATATGAATTATGTTTTGATAGAGAAAATATTCTGATTATATATATATATAAAGCTTTCTTTTGCGGGATCATATCCCAGCAAATCACCTGATAGGACACTAATACTCAAATTACAATAATTCAGAGGAGTTAATTTTTTCAGAAATAGGAACTATTGACTCAATTTAAAATAGTTATTTGAATTAATTAAAACAAGGCATTGAATTAGTTATAAAATATAATTGAAATGGTCTATATTTCTATCAAAATCGTGGCATAAATATCATATAAAATCACAGATTTTAATCTTCACCATTTAATAGTAAAACGTAGGGTTCAACTGTGTAGTGTCTTGTTCCTTTGTGTAGAGTAGGGATTCTTTTCATATAATAGGGTTCGTTTTCATTGTGTAGGTTTACTTTATGTAGTGTTGGGTTCCTTTTCATAGCATAGGGGTCCAAAATAACATAGGGATGGGAATTTATACATTCATATTTCTATCACATGTTATGAACGGTGATTCTAGTATTCAATGTTGGATTGTTATTCCATACATCTATTCAAAGGTAGTGTTGTTGATCCTTATATTTTTTGAACTTAGCATTTCTGATCTATTTGTTTATTCACCAAACATAAGGTATATACAATATTTCTATATCATATCCTATAAATTTTTATTCTGTCAAAAGGATACATAAATTCATGATATATATATTTTTTAAAAAATACTTTAAGAAACATTATTATAAAACAAACAAAGGGTATTTTTGAGAATCATAATCAATAATACTTATAGATTATTTTTGATACAATACATGCCCAAATATCTCCCCTTTTTGATGATCACAAAATAAATTATAATTTACTGAAAATATCATAATTTTAAATACTAATAATATAATATTTAAAAACATTAGATGTTTTGAAAATAATTTTTTCAATGTATTATTTTGATTTCACAGTATTATTTTGATGATTAGAAATAGATACTCCTAAATTTTTAACGTAGTGTTTAACCAAATTTATCCCCCTTTGTGTGATATAAAAAAGAAAGTATATGAAAAAGGATTGAAATAAATTATATTTTTTATATCATAATAAATGAATGTTATATTCTACTTTGTATAAACATAAGACATGCGATATAGAATTAGAGATGAACAAATAATAATATTAATAAATATTATGTAAAAGTTAGTGTAAATTTATAATAAAAAAAGATTACAATCCATACTAAACTTAAGAAATGTTTTAAAAAGAAGGGTTTTGGTCAGATTGGTGGGATGGATCTGAATCTCCAGTGGAAGGGGGTGAAGCATGGTGAATATTTGATAGGAAATTACCACATATATTAGGTATAATTACTAAAAAAATATGAAAATGATGGTTGAATACTTATATCAATTTTTTAGCATATTCCTTGACACTTGAAATCTTAAAACTTTCAACCAAATTTTCCTTTAGAGACTAATTAATCGATTATTCAGTCTGAATGAATGTGGACAAATGAACTTTCATTTGATGAAGAACTAGGCATAACCAAGATTCACTGGAGGTTACTTGACTGATCAGACATATTTTATTATCCAAAAGAACATTGAGGGGAGTACTCTCTGACTTTAGGGTGTGTAGCCTATTATTTAGTTTAGATAAAACATGAGTTATTTTCTCAAATATTCTAATCACATCTGGAGAAGTTTTTTTGAGTAGCATTTGGTGCTTGATGAATTTATATGAGAGACTGAGACTCTCTCCAAAAAAATTACTTCAACTCATTAAAATTATATTTCATAACATATAATTCTTTTAACATTCCAAACTCACTAGTCAAAGTATTGATAATATCCTCAATATTTCCCATGGAAACAAGAGTTTCTTTAATATCCATGAATTGATCTTAGAGGCACTCAAACTCAACTCCAGGAATAGTTAATATCCTAATTTATTCCACTTTATTATTTTTATCTTATAATTATTATCTTAGGGATAATTCATCTTCATTTAATAGATTTTATTTACAAATCAAAGCATTAGTATTTCTATTCAAGGTGACAGAAGACTTAGTAGAAAGTTTTCTAGAAGGGTTACTATCCTCCACTAACACCAGCCATGGATCATCCTTAGAAACTATAGTTTCAAGACTTTTTTACATTATCTTAATACAAACTCCTCAAAATTTACAGAATAACCAATAATAATAGATATATTGACAAGGGTGTCTCCACTAGAAATAGGTAGAATATCCCTAAGTTGATCTTCCCCAGGATTCGTTTTCTCAACATCTTCACCCTCATGAGACTCATGCTCAACTCTTTCATCATTTGATTCTTCTGCCTCACTCACATCCTCAAAAATGTTATATGAAATTATTCTCCTTTGAGGAAGACCAACCTTTTAAATTCTCAATTCAGTTTCTTCCTCAAGCTTGGGTCTAACAAAATCAATAATTTGTAATAATCTCTTCTCCCCATGAGAAGTAGCCATCATCCTTGTTCTTCTATTCCAAAAGGTGAAAAACCATTACACGAATTGCGTATGATATATACTAATTTATGTAATGTTACAACATTCAAAATATTACTATGATAGAATCTCGTACCTAATGAGATGTCCACTAATTTTCTTAATCAAAGTAACAAGAGAGAAATAATCCTTCCATATGGATTAAAAGCCATTTTTTCTTTTTTATGAAATCAATGATGCATGTATTTCAACAAATACTTACTAAAATTCAGATTGACAGTATTTATAAACAAAAATTGAATATATATATATATATATCCTGATATAAATCTGTTTTCAACTAATCAGTTCTCGACATAATTTCATCCTTGATAAGCTTTATTACGACTTCCTGATAGGCACATTGGTTTTTTAATCATCTTCTTAATAGTTTATTTTCCAAATAGAGATGACATTATATACTCTAATGTATATTTTTAATCTCCTAAATTTGTTAAAATGAAATGAGATTCCCCATCATGGGAAAAAACCTAAGACATAGCTATTTATGATGAATAAATAAAGAATACATTATGGTAAATCTTATAAACAATCATATATTCATCAATTATGAAATTGAATTAAGCATTTTATTAAAATAATTTTACATAAATTTTAAACCCAAAAGGCATATTACTATCCCTAAAAACAAACTCCAAGATTTGAAATATAATATTTTTCTTCCTCAATGTGTATTTTTTGATTTAAACAATTGAAATATATTACATTTACATAAATAACTTTTTGATACTTAACATGCTAGAGGACATGCTCACAAAGATGAACTTCATCAACCCTGCATCATGTTTTCATTCCTGAAGGTTTGAGGATTGAAGGTTTAAAGGTTGTAGTTTAAGAAATATAGAATGAGAGGCACTCTGTAATATAAAGGGTCATAAAGGAATAATAATGAGAGTGGGAGAGGTCTGATGGTTTGGTGATGTGGTTTAGTTTCACATTTTGATTATGTTGGGTAATCAATAAAATTGTAAATTTTGAAATGAAGAAATTTAAAACCAAAGTTAAAAAAATATTTTCTTTAAAAAAATAAAAGAAAAATTACTAAATAAAAATAATTGATTGATAAATTAACAGAAATTAATAAACATTTATATAAAATAAATATCGATACCCCCTAATAATATCAAAAATATTCTTGGGAATTTGTTTAGTAAAAATATCAACTTATTGATATTCAGTATTTACAAATTCTAAAAAAATATACATTTTAAGGACATGATCTATCAGAAAATATTGCCTTATATCCATATGCTTATTCCTGGAGTGACTTATATAATTTTTTGTAATAATTATTACATTAGTATTATCACATAAAATAATAATATTTTTAAAAGTTAGTCTAATGTCTAGTATGGTGTGTTTAATCCTCAACACTTCTGAAAAAAACATCCAGTAGATACATATTATTCCAATGTTATTGATAGAGTAATTTAATATTTTTTATTACTCAACCATAATACTAAAGATTTCTCTAACAAGTGACAAGTTTCTAGGGTAATTTTTCTATCTAATCTAAAAATCCAAAGTTAGAATCTGAATATAAAATAAAATTAAAATAAATGGTTTTTGGGTCAAGATGAGATTTCAAAATAGTTTCTTTTAAATATCTAAAAAATATTTTAACATTAGTAAGATGGGATTATTTTTGATTTGATTGAAATATAGCACAAATACATACAAAAAAAATTATGTATGGTCTTCTGGTAGTAATATATATAAACTACCAATCACACCTCTATATAACTTGTGGTCAACTCATTTTAGAACATCATCAAAATAATGTTTTACATTAGAACACATATGAGTTGTGTAGGTCTTATTTTTTTCAAGTCTAAAAATATTCAATAATTCAATTATATATTTTCTTTTATTTTAAAAATATATATAAACATTTTTGTATAATTGATATCCAAAATTGAAATTCAATTCTACCATCATAGTAATTTAAAATTATTTTCATGTTATATTTGTAAAATCATTACAATTTTTTTTGTTTTTTGAACCAAAAATAACATCATAAACATATATTTATACTAATAAAATATTAGAACAAACAATTTTATTAAAATTATTTTGATATACTAATTCTATAGAAATTCCATTTTCCATCAAAAAGAAGTTTAATATTTCCTTCTATGATCTAGGTTCTTGTTTATGGCCATAAAGTGCTTCTATAAGTTCAAAAATATAATTTGGTGTGTGATGGCCTTCAAGACCAGGGGTTTGTTCAACATAAAATTCCTACATTAAATATCCACTTAAAATGGAAACTTTAACAACCATCTAATATAATTTAATTTTTTTTGAGATGAATAAGCTAAAAGGATTCTAATCGCTTATAATCTAGCTAGAGGAGAAAAGGTTTCATCATAATCCCTTCCTTCTTCCTGACTATATCCATTTTCAACTAATCAAGATTTATTTCTAGTTATGATCCCTTGATCATAATAGTTTTTTCAAAAGATCCATTTAGTTCCAATTACTTGTCAATTTGATTCCTTTCTAATAATTTCCTAAAATCATTTCCTGTAAAATTTATTAGTACTTCTTGGATGGATAACAACAGAATCTCATATTGTAAAACTTCTTCAATAGACTAATGTTCTAACTAAGATTAAGAGAAGGAGAATTAAAATATGTTTCCTACACTTCTTCTAGTTATGAATCCTATGTCCATGTATCCAATAACAGTTTATAAAGGATGATTCATTGAGATTCTAGTTTGTATAGGTGAGACACTTTCAGGTTCTTCGGTTTAATGTTCTTCTGATCTAGACTGAATTTCATTAATTTTATTTTGAAAATCTGTCTCAGGTGAATCAACTCTGATGTTTTTAATAGAGTCTTTATATTCATTAGTTTTACCTATCTCTTTAATTAAAGTGTCATTTTCATCAAATATATCTGGATCTAATACTACAATAATTTATTTACTTTTAATTAAAAAATTTATAGACATTATAAGTTGTTGAATATCCTTAAAATATTCCTTTATCCGAATTTGGATTGAATTTACAAGGTTATCGTTAGAATTCAAGATATATAAAATGAATTCAAATACTTTAAAGTACATTACTTTAATTTTTATGTTATTACAAAGTAAATAGGGTGTATTTTAAAAAATGGTTCTTATAATAACTATATTCATAATATAAAAACACTATTTTTATGAGGAGTTATTGTTGATGAAAATGTGCTTTTAGTTCGAAATTTTTTCAAAAAGAATTAAATTCTTGATTGTCAAATTCTCCACCATTATTAATTCACAATGGAATTATTTTAAAATCCCTTTCATTTTGAACAATTTTTCAAAATCATTAAAAAACATTGGATACCTAACTTTAGAGTATTAGAAAATAAACCCATGTCTTGGAAAACCATTAACTAAAATATAAACATATAATTTACTAGCCAAACTCACTAATCTTGTTTTTACAAAAAAATATATATAGATATTTTCTAATGATTTAGATCTATCAATTTTTTTTAATTGGTTTCAAAGATGATTTATGTTTTTTCCAATTCGACATGCATCACAAAATCAATAATTATCAAACATTAGACTAGGAAAATCAAAAATTAATTTTTTTAATAGAAAATTTTTCTAATTAATATATATTGAAATTTCCATGTCTCCTATTCCAGATCCAAAATTCTTTTTTCTAAGTAGTTAAAAAATTCAATATCTATTTACACAAGGAATTGAGATCCAAATTATAAAATTTTTTAGTTCTTGCTGCTCTAAAATTATGTAGTTTATCTTTGAAGAATGAGTAGGAATTGTTAGAGAAATCAACATAAAATACATCATCACAATGTTGAAAAACAATGATAATGATTTTCTTTAGACCATGTACATATATTACTTTATTGATTGATATTAACTTTTTATTTGGAACTCATCCAATAGAAACAATAATTACTTTTTCATTATGTCCAAAGGTGACTAATCCACCATCAATTTTTTGTCATTTTATGAATATAGGAAGAGTATCCACTCATTTTTTCTAGATAAATCTCTATCCATATACCATATAGAATATTTTTTCATACGTTGTTTATCCTAAAAAATAATTTAAACATTTTTTTTATTTTGGTACCCATATTTTCTTGGGTCCACTTATGTTAGGAAGCAATGATATAGGAATCTTGAATTATCTTAACATTCCAAAATTCAAATTAATCACTTAAAAAATACTTTTAGAAATGATATCCTTTTTAATACCACTTTTTTGAGGATTTATTAAGTAAAAATTATTAGTATAACATCCTTTTATTCCACAGTAGTAGTAGGTAGCACTTTTTGAATTGGGTAGAACATAATGTTTTTATATTTTTTACTTCTCACCCCTTCTTCTTGTTCCATAATTTTTTTTATTTTAATAAAATTAATTAAAATAATATTATTTATAGTTATTTCTACTTTAGGTAAAATACTAACAACACTTTTATAAGATTAAACTTCCTCAAATAATTCTCTTGTCCTTCTTCCATGAACAATACAATTTTTTGTAGATGAATTGAATTTTTCAATAAGTTCTTGATGTTGTTTTAGAATAGTGTCTCTTTAACCTAAAACAAAATTGAGTTTTTATTAACTTATTATTCATTATTAAATAATAATATTTATATTCAAGTATAGAACTATAAGAATAAAATTTACTATTTTAGAAGCTATCTAAGTAAAAAGATGAAGAATAATTAGATTGTACCTCTTCTTATTATTTTTCCATAAAGCACATATTTAATTATATAAATTTTTACCTTTTTCTGAATCAGATTTGGAGTTGTTTATAGAGTCTTCATACAAGATCCATGTATCTTTTATATCTCTTTTCTCTCTATTTTCATAATCATTATTCTCTGATATTTCTCTTCGTTCATTATTCGTTCCTTTTTTAATTAGAGGTAATAAGTTTTGATGTGACCAATCTTTTTTCATTAGTAATATATTACTTATCTTTGTTCCTTTCATCCTTCTTATGAGGACTTTCCGAGGCCTCTTTTCTTCTTGTTGAATTTTCTAAACTTTCTGAAAAGCAAATCGAGTTTCATTTTAGAGTCTGAGGAATCTATTTTTTTCTTTTGACATATTGTTTTTATTTTCTTTCATGTTTATGAGATTTCACCTAAAGAGTAAAGTATACCCTTTTTACTAAAATATTTCGATTATCAATTTTATCCTATATTTATGATTCATATATCATCAGTATTTCTATTAATTCTATCATAGTCAAATTCTTGACAGATGATTATTGTTGAATAGTTATAGATATGTAATTCCATTTAGAGGGATGTACTCTATGTACTTTTTCAATTGATCTGATTATGAAATTGGTTCTCCAATGGAAGTAATATTGTTGAAAATTACAGTTAAACATAAATTTATTTATGTGATTCCTTCACTATTGAACAATTTTAAGGGGTCATACTTTATTTTTCTGGTATCATATATCATCTCTCTGATGTTATATATTCTTTTATAAGTGACTACAATTTTCTTCCACATTTCATAGGTAGTAGGGAATTTTTATACTCAATTGAATTCATCAACTATGAGACTATATTTGACATGATTCATTTCCCTTGAGTTTAAATCGTATTCATCTTTTGTTTCATCATCCCAATTCTTTGGTTTCTCAGGAATTACATAAGTAGTGATGATATTTGAATGGACTCTAAATCCTAGATTCTTCAGGTGGATGATCATGTGAGATTTACAATATCCATAGTTGTCACCATTAAAATATATATCTTGAATCATAAACATAATTTATTTTGAATTAAACATTGAAATCTACATTATATAGACCTTATTCTATTCACCTTGATAGAGATTCATATACTTTATCAAAGAATCTACCAGTGATACCAATTGTTATGACAGAATAATACAAAGATACACAATTGGGGGTGAATTGTGTCTATTAAATAATATTTAAAGATTCTAGGTTTTTAATTTCTTTGAGATTAATGTAGATATGCATCATTTTTTACTATAAGAAATTGAGCAGTTAATAAACTATAAATATGAACACAATTATTTTTATAATGCTTCAGGGAAAAAATATCCCCTAGTCCACTCCAACAATGCTCTATCTGCAAGCTTGGTGATTTTCACTATAAAGGTCTTATTATCACTAGACATTCAAATCCAAAACTGAGTACTAGATGTTTACACCTTTGTTATAAGGATAAATATTGCCTTATGGTTCTTTTATAGGGAACTGATTATCCACATATTAGTGCATGAAGTTGACACTTAACCCATGACTGATTCCTAGTTGTCAAAACTCTAATAGATTAAAAGAGATTTATTTTTAATTGGTTTGGGTTGAAATTCATATTTGTAGTAGAAAATAACATAATATGAATATTATTAATCAAATATGAATCTTATTCAATAATGTATATCTTTGAATAGATCCTAGTGGAAAAAGATCATCATTATGAATAAGAACTAAAAAATAGTATAAGATATAGTAGTTTGAGGATAAAATGTACATCATCAATGCATAACCTATTTAGAAAAATAACATAGTCCTTGATTTATTTTAGATGTTCTGTAGAGAATAGATTCACCAGAAAAATGTAGTTTAATATTAAATTATTTGGTTTTTATAGGGAAAATATTTTGATCATATATATATATTTATTTCGGATGAGAAGATCCAAGAAAGTTTCCATGTATACCAATAACAATTAAATTCTAACCAATCAGAATACTCATAACATTTTTTTGAAATATGAAGGATTTAAAACATTGAATATGTTTCTTTGAATCAATCATAAAGAGTCTTTGAATAAGTTGTAAAATACATTTTAAATAATCTTTATTTCTGTCAAGGCATTTGAAGAAGTCTCAGATAAAATCATGTATTTAAATTTCTGTTGTTGAATAGTTAAACATAGGGTTCACCTATATAGAATATGGTTCCAAGGAATAGTCTAGGGTTCCATTGCATAGTGTAGGGTTTTTTTCATAGTGTAGAGTTATATTGTGTAGTGTAGGGTCTCAAAGCAATGTAGGAATGAAAATTCATTTGTTTATATTTCTAGTGTTGGGTATGAAGAATGATTTCAATAATCAATGTTGGATTTTTTTTCATATGTTTATTCAATAATTGGATTGATGATATATAAATTTATTCAAAAATATGGTTTTTGATCCATATATTTATTCACTGAATGTAATCTGTAAACAATGTTTCGAAAATACATCCTATAACTTTTGTATTCCTTCAATAGGATATATATAGTCAAGGTATATATATTCCCCTAAAATAAATAAATATTCTTATTTATGAAACTAACATGGTTATTTTTGAGCATTAAAGTCAATAGTATTTTAGAGTATTTTTGAAACAATACATGCACAACTGTTTGGTAGTCGCCTGAAGGAACCCTATGTTTGACTATCAAAGATGGAGTTTTAAATCTATGTTATTATCTATGATTTATGCTATGATATTAGTGTAAATAATTATCTATTAAAATATTTTCTATGACCAAATAAAAGGATTATTTTGTTTTATTTAAAGAATCATATTCAATGGAGTAATTTAATACTATTTTAAAGGGATGTTACGACCTCTCTTAATTTTTTTGAATTTAAGTGTTCATAATTTACTATGTAATATTTCTGGAGTTGGGTTGTCCTAGCGTTGTTCATCCTTAAATAAATATATCAAGAAAATCATTATAAAAAAATATAGAATAATATACTGGAAATGTGATATACATACAAAATCATCTGTTTTTTCTTATAGAGCTACACTTTGGAGACGTACATGTTTTGATATATCATCTAGTTGTTGTTGTTTTTGTTTTTGTAACTTCTAATGGACATTATCATTACATATTTTGGTTCATTAATGATGAATAATTTACTAGAGATACACTTTGGAATCATAGATGTTTAAACATATGTCTTCTTCTTTCACTATTGCTTCTTGATAAAAGCATATGTGAAGTTGAAGAATTATTTTACTACTGTGCATTTTTGAAGATTTAAATACATCTGTCAATTATTAATGATACTATTAAATTTAATCTATATTATAAAAAATATATATCTATTTATTGGGTGAAGTTTCATATTCTTGGACTCAGTCATGGTTACATTGCAACTTCATGCACAATACTGTGGATTTACAGTTCCCTATAAAAGAACAAGAAGGAATTATAAAGTATTTTTGTAATGTTGTCAACTACCAGCACTCAATTACGTATTTTAATAGTATTAGGATAATATTTACTAGTTATAATAAACAACTTCATGGATTTGAGTTATAGTGGAGTGGATTAAGGGATCTTTGTTCCATGAACCATGATACATCACCATGTTCATTTTCATTATTTATTTTTGATTCCCGATCATCTTTGAGAGAAAAGTAAGGGAACACTGCCTATCAAGAGAGGTGTTTTGAATCTGTAAATTTTTTTAAATAAAAAATTAACTCCATCATCTATATTTAACTTCATCATTATCATCCATACCTAACAATTTATATCATATTCAAAGCTCTACTAGTGTATTTTTTTCTGGAAAAATTTCTATTTAATATTATATATTGACTTAAAAGGAAGTTCTCTATTTTTTTAGATCTATCTGTTACTTTAAATTTATATGAAATTATTCAATTATTCTATAATATATCCTCAAGTGATATATAAAGGCTCTACTAAACATTTACTGGCTCCAACTAGCCTGAGTTAAGGATACAGATAAAGACATTCTAAAATGGTTGATTCTAGGGAATTTATGGTGATGCACCATGATTCATATTTTATTGGTGGTAATTATGGATACTGGAAAACCCAAATGATTATTTATTTAAAAAATATTATGTTGGGAAAAAATCCCTCAAGGTAACATTGTAGAATTTTTGGGTTGATTGTGTTTGTTGAAAAAGTGGGTTTCCATGGACAGTTGTAGAGTCCAGAGAGTTTGTTGACTAGGAATGTTGAAAATGATACAAGAAAATATAATGGATTCAATTGATGTAGTACAAAAAATTTTGTACACAAGGTGATGACATTTCCCAATGTTAACCAAATTTTTGGGGTCCAAATTTTAGAATATGGATAGCATCACAAAATATAGATTTCCTTGAAAGGCTAATACAAATATTGAAAGAGAATGAGCTTCATGAAAAATGGTTCACAAAAGGTGATTTGTGAAGTTTTGAAGATTTTTATGGTGATATCTATGAGTATTATGAGAATTGTGAACGAAAAAGGTGAGGAGCATCATGAGTGGAGCATCACTATGATGTGAAGAGTCTTACAGTGATGTCCAAGACAATGATAGAAATAATAAAGGAGAAATGGATTAGATATTCACAAAAAAATGGAGCATTGCGTGGGAAATGATGGTGCATCAAAAAAAGGTGCTAATGTGGATGAAAGATTCAAGAATCGGTCAAAACGCCTCTAAATGGGCCTTTACCCATTCAGAAAAGCAGCGATTCTTATCAAAAATCTTGAGGATTTAGAATCAAAAAGTTTGTTCTTAAATTTGGTTTGTGAATGAGTTTAATGTATAGATATTTTTTAAGTTTATAAAATCCAACTGAATGTTTTGAGCATCATGAATGTAAGTAAATTCACAAAGGATAAGTAAGATTTTTGAATAGAATGTGCTTCGTGAAGGCTATTTGAGATTTTCTGAATATGTGTACTTTATAAAGGATAAGTGATCTTTACCAAAGGAAGATGTGTCATGAAGGATATTTGAGCTTCATGGAAGAGGACCCTCACAAAAGTAGAGAGTGTCACAGATGATTTCTTGAAGGAATTTCCTAGTAAATCTTTGGTAATGTTGTATTAGTCATGTTTTGAATGTGGAACTTCAATAGAGCATTCATCTACAACTAAGGATGCATTCATTAGAGATAATTAAGGGACCTACATGTCCATAAAGTATATGTGAATTCCTTATATGATCAGTGATTGAAGGAAGAGGAAGTAGGTGATCCATTTCACCAACAGTGATCTAGAGACCTAGACATAGGGTGAGGCCCTTGGGATTCTAGTGAATATAACCTAAACAGTGTAAAGTAAGTGAGCCTTGGTTTAGATGAAACAATATCATAATGGGAAGAATTTTTAATTTTTCATGCCATGATTCACTATGCTTCTTAGGGTATTTATCATAATTGGGATAACAATTGGTATCAGAGATAATGGTTGAATTATAGTGGTTCTCTATTAATAGAATAAATTGAGGTTTTCAATCAAAAATGGATTCCGATCATCGATGGAAAAAAATTTCCTTTATGAAATAATCAGAAGCATCACTACTTCCGATCATTAGAAATGAATGTATTTACAGTAACTATGTATGGAATATAATCCAATATTGATAGTTGTGCTTTATAATAAGTTGATATAAGGTAATTGTATGTTAATGCTAAAGGGATTAATGCTTTATGTGGATCCCTATAAAAATAAATTTATATGAAGGTGATGTCATGTAATTCATCCCATGATATATTGGCAAAGATGTTGAATATTTATAATGGAAACTAAAAATTCAGAGAAGAAAAGTTTATGGTTCTATTGAATAAATATAAGGACCTTAAAATGCACTCCAATAAGGCAGTTTATACAATTTTTTATTGCTTGAATCTTTCTGTGGAAGACATACTAAATCTCAGAAAAATTATTGAAGGTATAAATATTGTTAAGTGAATCATGAGAAATCTTTCACCACAGTTTAATCTGAAGGTTTTCGTATCAGAAGAAAAATATCAAAAGGAGATGAAATTGGATATATTATATATTAATCTTGTAGAATATGAAATGATAAATGATTATAATGATGCTATGGAAAAGGGTAAGTCCAATAAAGTGTAATTAAATTCCATTAAGAAGCTCACAATTGAATATGGATAGGAAGATAAAGATATGAATGTGGTAATTTTATTATTTTCATAAAATCATCATTGAAGAAAAGGAAAGTTCAAAGGGAAACTGTAGATAACATGCATTTGATATGGAAATGTTGGACATCTTGTTGCAAGGTGCCCCATGAAGTTTCAAAATATGGAAAAGTTGAAGTCGAAATTCCCATGAAGAAGTATTCATCCTATGTGAAAGGAAATAAAAATTTTAAGAGAAATTTCTTCAAAAAGAAGAATATACTTTCAAGAAAAGTTGATAGTTCTAAAGAATCAGAGGTAGAAGAGTTAGAATACTATAAGGGTTATAATGAAGATGTTATGGTGGTAGTTATCAGTAATTCAAAAATAATGGAAGAAAGTGAAAATTATGTATAATAAGTCCAAGAAAGAGTTGACCTTCAAGTAGAATTAGAAGATTATCTTAGAGAGATAGAGTTTTGGATATCCAAAATGAATAAATATTACAATGTTCTTTGTTATGCCAAAATTTATATGTTGTAGTAGTTAAAAGGGAAGTCTGAGTTTAATGAACAAATTGAAAAAACTAAATTCATCATTTCTAAAGAGCTCAAAAAAGGTTATGGAGTACAATCTCAATAATGAAGAATAGAAAAAAGAAATTGATAGTTTGATTAACAATGGAAAAGAAAAATTCCAGATTATTGAATAACTTGAAGAGGAAGTTTCCTGCCTACGATGAAGTGTTAAAGATCAGGAAAAATTCATAAATCTCAGTATGAAATTAGGAAATATTATTATTCATTAAACATAAAAGATGTATGTGAAACATAGAGGTTTATCAAAAAAAATAAATAGTCAAATCCAAATGATAAGGATGGTAAAAGGGTTTATAAAAAAAGGAATTGTGATTATTAATTTTAGACTAAAAGAATCCACTATGAAATTGAAGATTGATTTTGGTATGAAGAAGAGTTAGAATATTTAGATAACCCATGGTTCAACTAGTGGTGTAAAGGTGATACATAGGAATTCTCCTTGCATCAGATGTTATTATTGTGGAAGAATAGGACACTAAAAAAATGTGTATTCCACAAACAAGAGATATCTAAGGAGATAATAACACCAATGGAATAAAAAAGATCACATTACTAAAAAATATATTTGGAGGGACATTGTTTTTTGGTATGGAGGATTTGGACCCATGTCCAAACACTTTACATCAACCATGTATAGGAGTGTTTCGAAACAGAACCAAACTGGTCGCAAGCAACAATTCAATGAAACATCAAGTGATCTGAAGATTAGAAATAATTTTTCATTATTTCAAGATTAATCTGGTGCATCATACACCAAGGAATATAAATATTATCAATTCACAAAAGTTATTAAGTAAAAAACATGGATCAAGAATAAAAGAGATGTGTAGGTAGTGGTTGTAGAGATTTCTTTTAAAGCATCAGATGAAACTGGGATATTGATCATTGATAGAGGATGCACCTCACATATGATAATAAATAAGGATATAGTGACCAAAACTAGGTAAGATAAATAAAGTACTGTAAGATTTAGTAATGATGAAGGCTTGATAATTATTGGCTCTAGAAAAGAAATGTTTGGGGGAAAAGACATGCGATAAGAAAATGACTGAGTTGTTGAAGGTCTTAGTAAAAACATTCTTAGTGATAGAAAACTATGTGAATAAGTACATTCAATAATATTTTCACAAAATTGTGTGTCATCATGGAAAAAGACGGTGCTATCATTTTGTAGGGAATGTCTATAAAAGAGATTCCCTACCAACCGAGTAGAGAAGAAGATATGTGTTTTTTGTCAAAGGAAGTAGAGAAAAAGTTATAGCATAAACATCTTTTCCATTTGAGATAAACATCCTTGGAAGATCTAGGTAAATATGATGCTGCTTGAGACCTCCCAATATTGTCATTTTATTGTACTTATATTTGTGATTCTTATCAATAAGGGTAGATCATTCAAAATACATATAAGGAAAATGAGAAAAGGTCAGAAAAATTGCTGTAGTTGGTGAATATTGGTGTGTGTGGACCAATTTAACCAATAGTTATTGATTGGAGGAGATAGTATGGTCTCTTAATTCATGATTTTAGCATGATGGAATGGGTATCTGTCATCACCACCTAGTCTGATGTGTTCAGTTTCATTACATGATATTATTGGGATGGTGAAAAGATGCAAGGTCAAAAAATTGAAAAGATCAGAATAGATAATGGAAGCGTTACCATGTAGAGGATTATCTCAGTAAACATGGGATAATGAACCACGTTTTAGCATTATGAACTCCATATCATAATGGAGTAGTTGGGAGAAGAAATTAGAGTATCAACAACATGGCTCGAACAATGCTCATTAAGAAAGACCTTCTAGAGAAATTCTGGAAATAAGAAGAGATGGAATCAATATACACCTCAAATAGAGTATTAATTTGCCCTAAAGAATTGATTTCTCCATAAGAGATATGGTATGGAAAGAATCCATCATTGATGTACTTTTGAGTCTTTGGATGTAAGTGTTTCATTCTTAATAAAGATAAACACAAGAATTTTTATTTCAATGGATATGAAGGGATATTGCTTGGCTACTCAATGAAAATAAAATCATTCAAATGCATCAATAATAGGCTAAGAATCATAGTTGAAATCCATGATGTAACTAAAATTGAAAATGAGTAGAATATTCAACAAATACATGATCAGTCTTAGGAGGGTAGTGATGAAGAGTTAAGTAGATCAGGGAATGTTCCAAATCTTGAGGCTGATTCAAAAGAATATTAAAATAATGATAAGTTTGAGTACCATTCGGTATCTCTAAAAATATACAAGAGAAGAGATGAAATTGACAAATAGAACATAATTTTTAACACCCCAATCTTCCACAGTACACTTCTCATTGAATAATACAATAGCGTGTGTTGTACGCAACTTCGAGTTCTAACACACCACAACCAATCAAACTAGCCATTATGAATAGTAATACCAAATTTTTAAAATTTTGTACCTTTTATCTTTCAAAATGGAATTCATTTTTGGAATTATAATATCAAAATTAGCGTAGGGTTAATTTTTGGTATTTTTATGAAAACTTTCAATTTTTGATGAATAGTGAAAACCACTGAGTTATTGTTTAATATCAGCTTTTTATTTAAATAAGAATTTATTTTATTTAAATTTATTTTAGGCAAAAATAGATATATAATACCAATATAAGATCAATTTAATTCATTTGAGTCAGTTTATAAAAATTTTAGATATATAAAAATTTTATTGAACTTTTTACCGTCTTTTACCCACCTCCAAGGAGCATTTTCAAATTTACATAAAACATAATTTTATAGCTTCTGTGAGTTGAATTTTGAAAATTGGAGAGACACAGATGATATCAGTAAGTAAAATTTGGTTCAATGAGATGAAAATAATTTTTGGTGAATAATAACTTTTGACTTATATTTACCACCGTTAAAAGTAAATAGGGTAATTAAAGGTAAAAATGATATTATTATTAATCTAAAACATGTCCTAATTCTATTGGATAAGTGTAATTCGACCCAAAAAAACCTTAGGAATAAAATATGATCCTTTAGGTCCACTTGGATTAGATTAGAACATTTATTATTATTTAATTCAAAGAAGTGTTAAAAGTGTTAAATTCAATGTTTAATAACTAAAACATTTTTAATATAGGGTTAAACATAAGATAAATTCGACTGTAAGTATTAATTAGAAATATAAAACCATTTCCTTCATAATGGTATTTTATTTATATTTTTTAGACATTAAATAATTTAATTTATTTGTGACACAATGATGATGTAGTAATTACCTTATTAATGAAATATTAAAAAGAATTGATATTAAAAATATCCAAATAGATGTAATTTGAGAATTTTTTGGAATTTAACTAATTTTCTCGGTTAATATGACATTTTAGGGTTGATTAAATGAATTTTTTTTGAAGTAATAATTCTATTAAGAATTTTACAAAAAAATACCAAATAGTGTTAAAATTGACAAAAAAGACTTTTTAAAAAAAATATTATATTATCAATTGATACTATATTTATAAAAATGTAAGGTTCAGTTTAAAGACTTATATAATGATATTTTTATCATTAATTTACCACATGGGGTTCTCTTGAAAGTATATAGTAGGTTTAGAAACCATGTAATATAAAAATACAAAGAGACATGGTAAATGTCAAACTATTTAACTATGAGTAAAATCTAAAAGATAAGGTTAATATATAGACCCAAACCTATAAAAAACCTATTGGTTGAGTTTATTTAGACCCATAACGACCTTATAATTTAAATAATTAATTTTGGATCCATTAGAAACTGAAAATTATTTTATTATAAAATAATATTTCTAGCATTTCCTAAGGTGCCCCTCACCCCTCTAATAAAAGGGCACTCAACCTTCTCTCTAATTCACACCTTCAAAGCCATTTTTCTTGGCCAAAACCTGCCCAAATACCCTCTCAACTATAATAAATTAATCCTAGAGGACTTCAATTAGTTATAAAGCGATCCTATGGAGCCCTTTTGATCAAATAAAAAGGAAGAACCCGAAGAAGAGGTAAATATTTCATCACCTCTTTCAAGTTTGTTTCTTCTTCCACATCCACTTTCTTTGTTGTTTCCATTATAAAATAATAAGTCCAGTATATTATATATACTATGATTTTATTATAAATTTGGTAAAAACATATTAATTATTCTATTCATCCTTTGAATGACATGTCAACATACGTGTGTAGTTACGACTTATCGTCTCCACGTCATGGTGTAATTGTTATTCAATACATTATTATTTTGATGGGTATAATAATGATGTGTAATTTATTTAAATAATAAATATAACATGATAATGATTTTTTATATATGATATAACATCCAATTATATATTATTTTTATATCAAAATAATGATATTTTCGCTCGTGCGTATGTACGAATTACCGTCTCCATGAACGCGATGAGATTCATTTTCCATCGTATCCATTCAAGACTAATTTTCATTAGATGATTAAAAATATGTTTAAAGACATAATATCATTGTTAATATGAATAAGATACATCCAATCCAAAAAACATTACTTACGTAACAAATCATATAAAGGAAAATGAATCAGTTAACATCCAAAATGACGATAATAATAAAATATTATTAACAAAACAATAATAAACGATCATATATGATATAATATTAATGTATATGATTCTTGCATAATTTAATAACAATTATTTCACCATTATACAGGTGTTTAACCTACACTCGACCAATTAAAAGTAATGGTAAGGGTTAATTTCACAATCTCTTCATTATCCGAGGTTGTTTATACGTAATAATCTACTGGGACCTCTTTATCATCCAAATCCATGCTTCTTAAAATTGTAATTCAATTTTTTTTTCTATTTAATAAAAAATGGGTTAAAGTCATTTATACACTTATTGGACCATAAATGTTTTGAAAGGAATATTTTCTTCATTTTCCAAACAAGGTACTTTATGACCTTTTCGACAAAATTAAGGTAAGAATGTTTTTTAACATATACAGCGTGTGTGGATATTTTGTACCGTTATAACATCATCAAAGCTTCCCTTAAAATCTTATAAGAATATTTTAAAATAAATGACTTCTTTATAATTATTTTTCAAAATAGAAAGAGATATTTCTCTGAAAAAAGGTTTTGATTTCATCTATGCCAACATCCTTTGAAGGATTTTAAGCTTACTTGTAGTTGATTAATTATGATACAGAACTTCCATATTGTATTGAAGGTTTTGTGATATATTTGAATATGGATGTTTTATTTTTAAAATATTCATGGTTATAGATAAAGTATTGAAATTTCATATTCTAGTTTTAATACGAATTTTTATGTTATGTTTAAACCTTTTCATATGAGGAATTCATAGGACTTAGTAAGTGACATGTGGATCCCGATATAGCTCCTCGATGCATTGGTTGGTCTCATGAGACAAACTAGTTTTTTGGAACATGGCTCTGAAAAAATCTTATTTGTAGTCTTGGCACAAGGCCTTGACTCTGTGGTAATGAATGTCTAACATTATGCATTCCATCATTATGAAATTTTCTATTGATATTGCATGGGATTATTCGACTAGAAGAATATCCATGCGAGTATGTAAAAGGAATTATTTTGATTTATATTTTCCATATTATGATTAATTACATGTTGAAAAGGATTTTGTTTTAGTTTTATACATTTCCTTAAATGTTTACACTTATTTAGGAAAGTTTCCTCTTTATTGTTATCCTTACTGAGCATTTGAGCTCACCCCTTTCTATGTTTTATTTTTCCCAAGAAGTGAAGAAGTATATTATGACTGACCTCCAGGGATAGTCTATGGGATCTCAGTGTTTTCCATGGAAACAATGTTGTTGTTTTTTTCCATTTTATGATGTAATTTAATGCTTATGATTGTATCTAGTACTTCCAAGGAAACTAAACTAATCGGTATTTCAAGACTTGATCTTTTGTGATCATGCCAATGATATGTAATAATGCACCGACTCTGGGTAACTAGGGTTGGGGTGTTACAGTTGGTATCAGTGTAAGTTTAGTACAAACCATGGAATCTAGATTTAGGTAAACTCTAATTAGATAACATTACCCTAAGATAGAATTAGAGGAATATTATAGAATAACTTCCTATAATTTTGGAATTTTAGAGATTTTGTTAGTTTTCCAAGAAATGAATCCCTGTCTGGATACGAGTTGGTAGATGTGGCTCGAGCACAGATGTACCTAGGGGTAAAACCTGAATACACCACTTTGAGCTAGTCTCAAACGGGAACTGGTGCATGATAATGGGCCTTGCTGCTGTCTTGGTTACAACACTCCCGGGGGATATGATTAGGATAATTATCATTTTTTTACAAACCATTATGAAGGGATTTTGATTATATACTTCTCAACAAAATGTTTTTTTTATGATTATGGATTATATACATAAACTGTTCAATTTATGTTAAGTGTTTTACAATATTGGAATTATGAATTTTTATTCATAAACTGATCTATTTTATTCCATTGTTTAGAAATGGCACCTAGTGGAAGGAATGGAAACTGTATCAATGCATGCACTCCATGTTGGGATTTCCCTCCTTCTGCAGATAATTATAGTGGAGCTGGTGAAGCAATTGGTGCTGATCAGCTTATCACCATAATGGGACAACTCACTCAGGTTATGAATATTATGCTTACCCGTATGGAGCACCCTGATCCACAATATGGAGGTTCAATGTTAGATCGCTTCATGAGGGAAAAACCACCAACATTCAATGGGGTTAAAAATCCACTAATAGATGAGAAATATATAAATTTTTTAGAGAAAATATTCCACGCCTTGGGGAGTAGTAAAAGGGAAAAAGTTGTCATGACAGTTTGCTGCCTCACTAGTGATGCTGATCAACGGTGGTCATTGATTCAAAACTCAAAGTAAGATGATGAAGTATCAAATATGTAAATGAGGTAGTTTAAAAAAATTCTTAGAAAAACACATTCCTCATGACCATCGAGTGGATATGGAATGAAAATTTATGAGTCTGAGGGAAAAGAAGGATGATAATGTCGCAATGTATGAAGCTAAATTTACAAGGTAAGAGAGGCATGCTACAGATTATATACATAACCCAAGAAGTAATATTGTTGTTTCTTTGATGGGTTAAAACCATTTCTTCATTGATCATTAGTCTCACAATACTTCTCATTGTACGAATATATTGTCTCATGCGCTATCAAGATAGACAAATAATTCTCTAAGTCTTACGACTTTAAAGAAAATAAAGAGAAGAAGAGATCTACGGAACACTCTAGAAATGGGAATAAATGGAAGAAGGGAAAATTTGAATATCCATCTTGCAACAAATGTGGGAAGAAACACCCTGGTACTTGCCTGAAGGGAATGATTGTCTGTTACAAGTGTGGTGAAAAAGGCCACCAAGCTCGAGATTGTAAGGGGAAGAAAAAGGTTGTTGATGTTGAATTCTATAATTGTAGAGAAAGGGGGAATTATGTGAATGAATGTCCTAAGAGTTCGGGGAACTTACCTCAAAAAAGGCCAAGGGATCAAGACCAAACTTATGCTATCACTAATGCTAAGGATGAAGCTCCGAAAGATGTAGTGGCAGGTAATTTAATGGTTTCCTCAAGTTTATAAAAATCTTTATTTGACTGTATATCATTTCATTGTTTCATATCTTCCCAGTTTTCTAAGAAAATTATATATTTAAAATTTGATTTTACAAGGGAGTAGTCAGTCAAAACTCTTAAGGGAAGTATCATTGCAACAAATTTTTTTGAATCTGTCCCTATTAGGGAATATAAATGTTCTTTAACCACTATCTCAACGTCATACCCATGATTCAATATGATATAATCTTTGGTATGTATTGGCTTTCGGACTATGATGTGAAAATTTATTGTAAAAAGAAGGAGGTTACAATTTTTGATGATGATAAGGAGTACCTTATCTTTAGAGAAGAATCGTCAACACCTAATTCTTATCTAGATCCACCCCCAGTAGCTCAACTAAATTAAATTATTTGGGAGGAAGAGAATGAAATAACTATGTGTGAGTAAAGGAATGATCAAATAGAGTTTGTACCTATTTTGAAAGAATATGTTGATGTGTTTTCAGAAGTTTTACCTGGACATCCTCCAGAACAAGAAATTGAGTTTTCCATTGAATTAATTCCAGGATCCAGGACCATATCGAAGACCCCTTATAGAATGGCCACTGTGGAATTAGTGTAACTAAATAAACAACTAGAGTAATTGAGTAAAAAGTGATTTATTCTCCCCAGTGTTTCTCCATGGGGAGCCCTTATCCTTTTTGTTAAGAATAAATATAGATCTATGAGGTTGTGCATTGACTACATGGATATCAATGCTATGAAAATAAAGAACAAGTATCCCCAACCTCGCGTTGATGATTTATTTGACTAAATTCAGGGAGCTCAATACTTTTCAAAGATTAAAATTTGATCTGGATAGAATTATTTGTGTGTGAAGAAGGAAGACATCCTGAAAACAGCATTTCGAACTTGGTATGGGCATTACGAGTTTACATTGATGCCTTTTTGATTGAATAATGCACCCTTTGTCTTCATGGATATAATGAATAGAGTTTTCAGGTAATATCTTGATGAATATTTGGTGGCATTTATTGATGATATCTTTGTATACTTCAAAATATATGAAGATCATGAAAATCACTTGTGCATTATCCTGAAGACTCTTAAGAGACATGAATTATATGGGATGTTTAGAAAGTGTGAATTCTGGATTCAGGAGATTTCTTTTCTTGGACATATCATCTCTAAGGATGGAATCTCTGTTGATCCTTCTAAGACAAGAGAAATCCAAGAATGGACAACACCGACAAGTATAACGGAGGTACGTAGTTTTATTGGTCTAGCAGGTTATTACCAGCGTTTCGTCCATAATTTTTCCCGATTGGCTAACTCATTAACCAAGATCACACATAAAGTGGTTAAATTTGTTTGGAAAAAAGAGTGTGAAGAATGTTTTGAAGACCATAAGAGAATATTAGTCAATGCTCACAACTACAAAAATGGGATCTATCAGCACTGATAAAGGCGGGTCCCCTTTATCAGCGCTAAAAAAGAGCTGATAAAATGTACATTTATCAGCGCAAAAAAAAAAGAGCTGAAAAGGCATCAGTTTATCAGTACTAAAAAGTGCTGATAAATTCTTCCTTTATCAGCACACTTTTAGAGATCATAATTGTGGATTTTATCAGCACTTTTTTAGTTCTGATAAAGGCCTCTTTTATCAGAACTAAAAAATCACTGATAAATTCCCTGTCTGCTGCACAAAACAATTTTTGCAGCAGCACACCTAAACAACACCTGCAAATAATTTAACATCTTAATAAGTATAACTATACAGAATTAACACAAAAAATCATAAGCTAATTACACAAACTATACCCATACACCATTAACACATAATTCATTAGTTGATTAAATACAAAAATAATTCTATTCAGAATTTAAGGGGTTGGGGGGGTTGTCCAGGGTTTTTGGTGGCTGTCCAAGGGGGGGGGGGGTAGGGGGCTATCTATGGGGTGTCCATGGGGGTAGGCTGGTGTATGGGGTGTGGGGGGGTATCTATGGGGTGTCCATGGGGGTTTCCATGGGGGTGGGCTGGTGTCCTTGGTGTCGGGGGGCTTTCTAGGGGGTGGGGTGGGGGGCTGTCTATGTTGGGTGTCTATGGGGTGTCCGTGGGGGTGGGTTTGTTTCCAAGGTGTCGGGGGGGGGATTTCTAGGGGGTGGGGGGTGTCAGGGGGGTCCAGGGGGTTAGTGGGGCTGTCCAAGGGGGGTGGGATGGTGTCTGGGAGGGTGGGGTGTCCAGGGGGGTTGGGGGTATGCAGGTGGTGGGGTGGTGTCAAGGAGGGGTGGGGGTTCCATCCAGGGGGTGTGGTGGGGGGTTTCCAGGGGGGCTGTCTATGGGCATGTCCAGGGGGTTGAAGGGGCTTTCCAGGGGGTGGGGGTGTCCAGAGGTGTGGCGGGTATCCAGGGGGTGGGTTGGTGTCCAGGGCGGGGGGTCCAGGGGGTTCGTGTGTTTGACTCTTACACATCACAAAGGACCCATGGATCATTCACATAAAGGATCAAGACAATATGAATGTGATTGGTTGGATTTCCATAGGTCAGTTGTTGTTTTCACTTAAAATTGTGTCCATTTTAAACAAAAAAGAGACCCTTTGACTGATACCATCCACACAGTGCCTCAGATTGAGGCGGGGATAACTCTTACACATCACAGATGATCCATGGATCATTATAATAAAGGATCAATAAAATACAAATGCGTTTGGTCGGATTTCCGTAGGTCAGTTGTTGTTTTAACTTAAAATTGTGTTCATTTTAAACAAAAGTGAGACCCTTTGAGAGATAACGGCCACACCATGCCTCAAGATGATGCTAGAATGAATCATACACGTCAAAAAAGGACCCGTGGATTGTTATCCAAAAAGATCAATACAATCTGAATGCATTTGGTCGGATTTCCGTAGGTCAGTTGTTGTTTTCACTTATAATTGCGTCCATTTTAAACAAAAGAGAGACCCTTTGAGTGGTACCGGCCACACTGTGTCTCAGATTGAGGTGGGGTTGACTCAGACACGTCCCCATCTCACTTGTAGATTGTTCTCTTAAAATATCAACATAATCCAAATGTGTTTGGTCGGATTTCTGTAGGTCATTTGTTGTTTTCACCTAAAAATTTGTCCATTTTAAACAAAAGAGAGACTCTTTGAGTGGTACCGGCTACACCGTGCCTCAGATTGAGGCGGGGATGACTCATACACATTACAATGGACCCTTGGAACATTATAATAAAGGATAAACAGAATATGAATTCATTTGGTCTGATTTTCGTAAGTCAGTTGTTGTTTTCACTTAATATTGTGTCCATTTTAAACAAAAGAGAGACCCTTTGAGTTATAACAGAAACAACATGCCTCAGATTATGTTGGGGATGACTCGTACAAGTCACATAGGACATGTGGATCATTCTCTTAAAGGATTAATACAATTCGAATGCATTTGGTCAGATTTATGTAGGTCAGTTGTTGTTTTCAATTAAAATTGTGCCCATTTTAAACAAAAGAGAGACCCTTTGAGTGGTACTAGCCACACCGTGTCTCGGATTGAGGCGGGGTTGACTTTCACGCATCCCCAATTCACCCTTGGATCATTATCATAAAGGATCAACACAATACGAATTCATTTGGTCTGATTTCCATAGGTCAGTTACTGTTTTCACTTAAAAATTTGTCGATTATAAACAAAAGAGAGACTTTTGAGTGGTATCAGACACACCGTGCCACAGATTGAGGAAAGGATGACTCGTTCATGTCACAAAGGAGACATGGATCATTATACTAAAGGATAAATACAATCCAAATGCGTTTTTTCAGATTTTCATAGGACAGTTGCTATTTTCACATAAAATTGTGTCCATTTTAAACAAAAGAGAGACCCTTTGAGTGATACCGGCCACACCGTTCCTCGGATTGAGGTAGGGATGACTTCGTACACATCACAGAGGACCCGTGGATTGTTCAACTAAAGGATCAATACAATCAGAATGTGTTTGGTCAGATTTCCGTAGGTCAGTTGTTGTTTTCACTTAAAATTGGGACCATTTTAAAGAAAAGAGAGACCCTTTGAGTGGTACCGGCCACACCATGTCTCGGATTGAGGTGGGGTTGACTCATAAATTTCCCCAAAACACTCGTGGATCATTCTATTAAAGTATCAACATAATCAATATGAGTTTGGTATGATTTCCATAGGTCATTTGTTGTTTGCAATTAAAAATTTGTCAAATTTAAACAAAAGATAGACACTTTGAGTGGTACCGGCCACACCATGTCTTGTATTGAGATAGGGTTGAATCATAAACATCTCCAACGTACATGTGGATAATTCTCTTAAACTATAAACACAATTGGAATGAATTTGGTCAGATTTACGAAGGTTAGTTGTTGTTTTCACTTAAAATTGGGTCCATTTTAAACAAATGAGAGACCCTTTGAGTGGTACCTATGACACCGTGTTTCATATTGAGGTGGAGTTGACTCGTACACATCTCCAACACAGCCATGGATTATTATATTAAAGGATAAACACAATTTGAATGCATTTGGTCAGATTTCCGTAGGTCAGTTGTTGTTTTCACATAAAAATTTGTCCATTTTAAACAAAAGAGAGACCCTTTGAGTGGTACCGGCCACACCGTGTCTTGGATTGAGGCAGGGTTGACTCTTACATGTCCCAAATGCACCAATGGATCTTTTTATTAAAGGATCAACACAATCCGAATGCATTTGGTCAGATTTCTGTAGGTCAGTTGTTGTTTTCACTTAAAAATTTGTCCATTTTAAACAAAAGAGAGACTCTTTGAGTGGTACCGACCACACCATGCCTCGTATTGAGGAGGGGATGAATCGCACACATCAAAAATGACTCGTGGATCATTCTAATATAGGATAAATATAATCCTATTGCGTTGGGTTGGATTTTCATAGGTCAGTTTTTGTTTTCACTTAAAATTGTGTCCATTTTAAACATAAGAGAGACCCTTTGAGTGATACCAGCCACACCGTGCCTCAGATTGAGGGGGGATGACTCGTACACATCATGGAGGACCTGTGGATCATTATTCTAAAGGATCAATATAATCTGAATGTGTTTGGTCATATTTCCGTAGGTCAGTTGTTGTTTTCACTTAAAATTGTGTCCATTTTAAACAAAAGAGAGACCCTTTGAGTGGTAACAGCCACATAGTATATTGAATTGAGGCGAGGTTGACTCTTACACATCCCAAACGCACCTGTGGATCATTCTCTTAAGGGAACAACACAATCCTAATGTGTTTGGTTAGATTTCCGCAGGTCAGTTTTTGTTTTCACTTAAAAATTTGTCCATTTTAAACAAAAGTGAGACTCTTTGAGTGGTACCGGCCACACTGTGCCTCGGATTGAGGTGTGTATGACTCGTACATTTCAAAAAGAACCTGTATATCATTCTCCAAATGGATCAATACAATATTAATGAATTTGGTCAGATTTCTGTAGGTCAGTTGTTGCTTTCACTTAAAATGGTGTTCATTTTAAACAAAAGAGAGACCATTTGAGTGAAATCGACCACACCGTGCCTCAGATTGAGGTTGGGATGACTCTTACATGTCAAATAGGACTCTTGGATTGTTTTCCTAAAGGATTAATAAAATCAGAAAGCGTTTGGATGGATTTCTCTAGGCCAGTTGTTGTTTTCACTTAAAATTGTGTCCTTTTTTAACAAAAGAGAGACCCTTTGAGTGGTACCGGCCAGACCGTGTCTCGGATTGAGGCAGGGTTGACTTTTTCACGTCCCCAATGAACCCATGGATCGTTATCTTAAAGGATCTGCACAATATGAATGTGTTTGGTCGGATTTCCATAGGTCAGTTGTTGTTTTCACTTAAACATTTTCCATTTTAATCAAAAGAGAGACTCTTTGAGTGGTACCGACCACAACATGCCTCTGATTTAGGAGCGGATGACTCATACAAGACACAAATGACCCTTGGATCTTTATCATAATGGATCAATACAATCCTAATGCATTTGGTTGGATTTCTGTAGGTCAGTTGTTGTTTTCACTTAAAATTGTGTCCATTTTAAACAAAAGAGAGACCCTTTGAGTGATACCAGCCACACCGTGCCTTACATTGAGGCAGGGATGACTCTTACATGTCACATAGGACCTGTGGATCTTTCTCCTAAATGATCAATACAATAAAAATGAATTCGGTTGGATTTCCATAGGTCAGTTGTTGTTTTCACTTAAATTTATGTCCATTTTAAACAAAAGAGAGACCCTTTGAGTGATATTGCCCACACCATACCTCATATTGAGGCACAGATTACTCCTACACGTCACATAGTACCCTTGTATCATTCTACTAAAGGATCAATACAATCCAAATGCGTTTGATCGGATTTCCGTAGATCAGTTGTTGTTTTCACTTAAAATTGTGTCCATTTTAAACCAAAGAGAGACCTTTTGAGTGGTACCTGCCACACCGTGTCTCGGATTGAGGCGGGTTTGACTTTTAATTGTTTAAAAAACAACCATGGATCATTCTCTAAAAGTATAAACACAATCCAAATGTGTTTGGTCGGATTTCCGTAGTTCATTTTTTGTTTTCACTTAAAAATTTGTCCATTTTAAACAAACGAGAGAATCATTGAGTGGTACCAGCCACACCATGCCTTAGATTGAGGCATGGATGACACTTACACATTAAAAAGGACTCGTAGATCATTCTCCTAAAGTATCAATACAATCCTAATGCATTTGGTCAGATTTCTATAGGTCATTTGTTGTTTTCACATAAAATTGTGTCCATTTTAAACAAAAGAGAGACCCTTTGAGTGGTACCAGCCACACCGTGCCTCAGATTGAGGCAGGGATAACTCATACACATCAAAAAGGACCCGTGGATAATTATCCTAAATGATAAATATGATCTGAATGCGTTTTGTCAGATTTCCGTAGGCTAGTTTTTGTTTTCACTTAAAAGTGTTTCCATTTTAAACCAAAGAGAGACCCTTTGAGTGATAAAGGCCACAAATTGCCTTGTATTGAGGAGGGAATCACTCATACACATAAAAAATGACCCATGTATTGTTCTACTAAAGGATCAATACATTCTTAATGCATTTGGTTGGATTTCCATAGGACAATTGTTGTTTCCACTTAAAATTGTGTCCATTTTAAACTAAAGAGAGACCCTTTGAGTGGTACCGACCACACCATGACTAGGATTGAGGCGAGTTTGACTCGTACACATCCACAACGTACCCATGGATCGTTCTCTTAAAGGATCAAAATAATCTTAATTTGTTTGTTCAGATTTCCGTAGGTCAGTTGTTGTTTTCAATTAAAAATTTGTCCATTTTAAACAAAAGAGAGACTCCTTGAGTGGTACCGACAACACCATGCTTCTGATTGAGGTGGGGATGACTCATAAATGTCAAAAAGGACCCGTGGATCATTCTACTAAAGGATAAATACAATCTGAATACGTTTCTTTGGATTTTCAGAGGTCATTTGTTGTTTTTACTTAAAATTGTGTCCATTTTAAACAAAATTGAGACCCTTTGAGTGGTACCTTTCACACTGTGCCTTTTATTGAGGTGGGGTTGACTCATACATGTCCCCAAGGCACCCGTGGATCATTCTCTTAAAGGATCTACACAATAAGAATGCGTTTGGTCAGTTTTTTATAGGTCATTTGTTATTTTCACTTAAAAAATAGTCCATTTTAAACAAAAGATAAACCCTTTGAGTGGTACCAGCCACACCATGCCTCAGATTGAGGCGGGGATGACTCGTAAGCATTATATAGGACCCATGGATCGTTCTCCTAAAGGATAAAGACAATACAAATGTGTTTGGTCTGATTTCCGTAGGTCAGTTGTTGTTTTCACTTAAAATTGTGTCTATTTTAAACAAAAGAGAGACCCTTTGAGTAACAACGACCACACCGTGCCTTGGTTTTATGTGGGGATGACTCGTACACGTCACAGAGGACACGTGGATCATTCTCCTAAATGATGAACACAATCCGAATGCGTTTGGTCAGATTTCCATAGGTCAGTTGTTGTTTTCACTTAAAAATCTGTCCATTTTAAACAAAAGAGAGACCCTTTGAGTGGTTCATCATTCTTGCATGTTTTTGGTTCATATCATATGTTAAAATGGGAAAATAACTCATTGGGGAAAGGATGTTTTATTTAATAACATTGACAATATTCCTACGAACATTTACATATAACAATGTGTCATCTTTTGATCCCCTTAACCCCTCTCAAAAATTACCACCAATTGTACACGTCCCAAAGTCAGATCTTCATGTTATTTTTGTACAATCTGCCATCAGGTATGTGGCCCACTCATTTATGATCATATCTTTATCGTCTTGTTAGTATGAGGCTTTTCGGAAGTCAGAGTAGTACTGTAAAATATAAAAAAAAGAATTAATAAATAAATTAAACTAACTAGTAGTTGTTTTTGAAAATGCCTCTTTAGGGATTCTTGTTTGTTGATGAAAAATGATCTCTTTCATAAATTTAAAAACATAATAACCGCAATCATTATTGTTTGTTTGTTTTGGAAATTGAAAAAAAAATTTATCATTAGGAGAATAAGTAACATGTGTTGAGATGTGTTTGGATAGTGAAATTTTATTATATATACCCTGATATTTGTCCAGACGTAGTACTTACTCGCCTCCTTATGATTAGCCCCTATCCTCATTCCATTTTTAAAAGATAAGGATACACCTCCCTATTATAATATAATCCTCAGTAAAAGATAATATAAATTATATTACATGATGTTTAGACCTAAAACCGATTCACAAACTCCATCATGTGTGGTCGGTTTGATGGATATCCTTGCTTTGAATCCAGAAAATAAATCTTTGGTGTATCCAAGTTCACCGCAATTAGAATCCAATGTTTCCCAAAAACAAAAAGGAACAAGAAATAAAAGAAGTCAAAATATAATTGATATTCTTTAATCGTAGAGTCTTACCCCTATATGGTTGGTATTAAGAAGAGTCTGTCATCTGTAATCTTTCTTTTAAATGTTTTCAGCAAGTCGTTCACTATTTCATTCTTTTTTGATGGCTCTATTTTCATTAGATGTGATGATGTGGTATGAGGACTAACGAGTCCAAATTTTGGCTGATGGGAAAATTCCTTCAACTGTTTTTCATATATATTTATTGCAACAGTATAAAATTCATTAAGTGATAATTTTCACATTAGATCAGCTTTTAGAAAATCAATTTACGAAAATGTACCTCATATATATATTTACAACTGTGATGCCTATCCAACCGTTTTCAAGGATCTCATTTACATTTTTAGCAACAACTAAATCTTGACTTTCCTCTTTGTATATATTCTGTTCAAAAACCACTATATGACTACTACCACCTCTTAGCTTCGTATCCACATGACTCTTCAATGATAGTAAATGTTGATAGATAACACGTTGTGTTATTGTTCTTTCATTAGCTCCTTGGTATCCGTTGGTTGACCCTTTAGATGTTTTTGAGCCGACGTTTGTCACCCCCTTCCATTTCTCTGTATATAATAACATTCATTAGTTCAGACCCTTTGTTCATTAATTGTTACAGGTTTAGCTTAAAAAAGGAAATAAATACCTCTTTGGCCACAAGTAGTCTTACAAGTTGTGATGGCCAAGCAATTAATTTCCCAACAGCCTTTTCGACAATATGAATTTCATCTTCATCAAGTGGAATAGATAGCTCTGCATTTGGATCATGAGATACAGTAATCGTCACTTTTAGATGATCTTTCATAAGTGGTTTACTATTCAGCATGTCATCTTGGATGTTGAACACTGTATCCCTCACTAAAAAGTGATAGGTGGGTGTTGACAGATATAAATCACAATCATTATCACCCTGTAGAAGATCAGTAAAGGAAAAGTATCAGGGTTTGTCTGATTCACATTTCATGGGAACAATTATTAGAATATTTATTACCATGGCTAAGACAACACTTTGAGGGGAATGGCTCGCCTCAAAGCTAGTGGTGGTGGGGTGGGATCTTCACACGTTGGTTGTTCCTGAGTTGTGTCTTCTCCTTGCTTACCACTCATAAAAGTGACTGTCAACTCTCCCTGCCATTGCAATCGTTCTTCAAGCGTTTCTAATTTTCACTCATTTGTTTCAATGTTTCATCTTTATCATCCATTTTACCCCTCAAAATATCCTCAGGGTGTCACCCTAAAGCCTGCACCTCTGACACAACCGTATTTTTTGGGCTACTTCAAAGCCGTCGATAATAGGTCTGCATCTGCTACAGGAGTAGCTAATTCCTGTGACTGTTGGATATAGGAATATAACTAATTATTTTAATATAATAGAAATTTAAAACCAATCTTTTTATTGTCGTGTCATACTTACACAAATTTCCCAATTTTTGTGTGTGTTCTCATCTTGTATCTTCCCTTCCTTATTCACACATGCCTCCTTCCAAAGCACATGATGTGGGATGGAAGTGTCTTTGGTTTTAGACTCATCAATCTATATATAAAAATAGAAAGATAATTATGATGTTGTTTGTTTGCACCTAACAATATTACTATAAATTTAAAATACATACCATTTTCTTTTCTAGTGAAGCATACCCAATCCTTGCTTTACGATAGGGGTATGTTGGTTTTGATGAATGTTTCTTATTTTCATTACAGAGTTTCTGTTTCATAAATGAAATACTGAGAATCAAAGTGATGAATACACGTATCTTCAAACAACGTATTATCACCCACGATATACATAAAACTTCTCATCCCCACCGAGGCCAATAAATGCATCCCATGATTCTTGGGATATCAGGTGAGCGTACAAAATTCGTGGGTGCAGGTTTATATTACCTTTGGAATCTTTCAGGTGACATCTTGTTAAAATAGTGCAAAAAACTCGATGAATCCATCCAGTAAGCCTTAGTACATAATCCTTGTGTGAATTGTCTACTATAAATGTACTCTGTAAGAGATTGAGAAGATTAATACATTGTTTCATTATTTTATTTGCTACTAAATTAAAGAAATAAATTCATAATGTTACTGTAATTTCATCCTAGATCACAGCCTTCAGACCGAGGACAACATGGTGCCTTGAATCTATGTCAATCGGCACGCGTTGCTGAGTGACAAATCCAATGTAACTACTAAACATAGCCTTGTAGGGATTCATAGGTTGGGTTTGTGCATTCCATCTGACATCAAATTGGATTCATTTGATTTTGGATTTAAGAACATTTTCTAACACCGTCAAACTACGATGCACCTGTGTTTTCTGCGACGTCGATCCTTCATTCCTGACCATTTCATCGATATCAACATAATCTATATGTTCATCTAAAATGGTAGAAACGACATGTGCTAATGGTTGTTAGACCTCAACACTAGGAGCAATAGGATCCGCAGTAGTAGGAGCAGTAAGAGAAACCGGAGCAGCAGCAGGAGCAGCAATAATAGCAGCAGCAGCCGCAGCAGGAGCAACAGCAGCCGTAGCAGCAGCAGCTTGAGAGACTTGTTGAGCCTCAAGGTTAGGAGCACCAAAATGTACAGAAGTCATTATCTAAAAAAGTGGTTGAAAATTTAATTTATATTACATAAATTCAGTAATGATAAGATAATAGCATGAGATAAAAAGATCTATATTACAAACAAAATATAACCTATTTATTGAACTCTCTTTCTTTTTTTTCAAATGTTTTAAGGGATTTGACACCTCTATAGAATATCCAAATCCCTTCATTTTTGTTTCCTATAACATATAAAACATCATCTACATTGGGACCACTTCGAGATGATTGCGAAATACCACTGAATGGATCACCCGCAACTGAATTTTCATCAGAACATTCAGTTGTTTTGGATGATAACAGAACAATCGACCACTTTCTGTTTGTGGGATCTGAAACATAAAAAACTTGTACCACATGTGATTCCATTATAAACTATTTGTATTTGTACCCTTCATTACTAAAATCAACTTTCAGAAATCCCCATTCATCTATTTTAACACCATTGTTGTTATCAACCCTTTTGCATTGAAAAATCGGAAATGGGAATGTCGTATAATCCAAATCCCATATTAGTTTGATAATTCCAAAGTATTACATATTTGAATAAATTGGATTTATGTCCTTACTACCAGAAACATGCATCTCTTCATCCACTAGTGTAACTCAACTATTTTTCATGGTACTATCTTCATCATGTTCATTTGTATAGAATGTACAACCATTAATTACATAACCACTGTAAGATAATACATAAAAACATGGTCAAGTTTATATCCAACTAAGTCGTTCTGAAATTGAATTCAGATTTTCATCCAACTGCTTAAAAATATGGTCCAAAAACCATCCTATAAACTGGTGATTATGTGTATTTGATAACCATTTTTCAGTCCCTAGTGGATTCAACTGCCTAAGAATTTATTTTCAAGTTTAAATATGTGGAGTAACCTCCCAACTGTTATGAAAAACATAATGGTGGGCCTGCTCCAGATCTGTAATGCTGATTGTCACAACATCTCTTCCAGACATTCCCTCACCCTCAATGCATCCAGTATGATGAGATTTTGGGAGACCAATTATTGCCACATCAGATAGGTATTTGGTACAAAATTCAATGGCTTCCTCAACAATATATCAATCCACTATACAACCCTCTGGATGACTTAGATTTTGGACATACCATTTCAAAATCTTCATATACTATTCAATAGGATACATCCATCTATAGTGCACAGGACCACAAATGCGAATCTCTCTCACCAAGTGAATAAATGAACCATCATATCAATGAATTTTTGTGGGAATAACATTTCTAATTCACATAATATGGTGAAAATATATTTTTCAATAGCTATATATTTCTCTAGGTCTAAAACTTTGCTACATATAGATTTGAAAAAGAATCAAAGTTTGGTTAACATATGATGAACATTCTTGGTCAAAATGCACCGTAATGCTATAGGAATTAGATCTTGCATTATAAAATGGTAGACATGTGATTTAAAACCTTTTAAATTAAAACCATTCATTGACACAATGTTCTTGATATTTGATGAAAATCCCTCTGCAACCGTTACATTATTGAAGTTGTTTCAAAACTGGTATCTCTACTCCATAGAAAGAGTTTAAGCAGCTAGAGAAAGAAACATTCGACTTTCACCCTTCACGGGAGACAACACTTCTCATATTCCGATGTCAACCATGTCCAAACTTTCCTTAATTCCATCCTTTGTTTTTACAGGGGCATTTAGTAACGTTCCGATAACACTGTCACATACATTTTTTTCCACATGAATCACATCAAGAAAATGTATCATGTACAGACAATTATAGTATGGTAATTCAAAAAAAACTGATCTCTTTTTCCAACTGATTTTCGTAAGGTTTTTCGAAAATGGTTTACCAAAAACAGTGTTCACATATTTTACTTTCTCAAACAGATGATGACCTGTTAGTGGAGGCGATGTCACATGTTGTTTTGAACTTCCATTGAATGATGTTGTCCAAGATTGATACTTATGATGATGAGGTATAAATATACGATGTCCTAGAAACATAGATTTAGGTGAATGTTTCAACCTAATTAATTTTGTATCTTCTTCGCACACAGGACACCGTTGAGTTCCTTTAATGCTATAGCTTGAAAAACTTCCATAAGCAGGGAAATGATTTATTGTCCCATACAACATCACTCTCAATGTGAATTATTCCCTTTTATAAGCATCATACTATATAACACCTGAATCCCACAATAACTTCAAATCCTTGATCAAAGGAGCCTAATAAACATCAATATCGTTACCTAGTTGTTTTGGTCTTGATATAAGCATAGATAACAAGATGAATTTCTGATCATTGTAATTGATTTTATATCAATTTAAATTTCATTAAGACATATTTATGAATATTAATATATTCCCTTTCATGGGGTGTATATACTACCCCATTGATGTTTTTAACATTAATACATATTCATTAATTATGGTTAATGTTTCAATTCATGTTTATCTATATTTTTTATATAACGGATAATAATATTTCTTAAATTATAAACCATTCTTACAAACAATGTTTAATTTGTATGTTATTTGATTAAGTGGAGGAAATAATGATAAATATGTGTCTTTACTCAATTTGTGTATTGTTTGATAATGCATATTATTCATGAATTAAATTGATTACTCTATATATGATGAATGATTTGGAAATATAGTAATGGTTAGGGCTAGAAATTTTATCACCCCTTAATTTATCAATCAGTCTTATGAGACAAATCAGTTTTCCAAATTAAATGGGTTTCTACATGTAGATTTAAACTATATTATGAAAATTATTGATTGAAGAGGTATTGTGATTATTGATACCATTAAGTCCAATAATTAATCACTTCCATCATTAATAATTTATTTATTATTATTACCCATGATATTTTCACAATGATAATATCTATGGACACTTTCCATTATCTATTTATTGATTAAATGGCTTTATTCTCAATTATTTACCTTACCATATTAATTATGACTTATCTAGCTATAATAGAAAAGTTATTTATTAAAGGTAATTTTTTAGTTATTTACCTTTCAATATTTATTACTGTTTATTGATTTATGATATATTCCTCTATATGTAACCCTTATTGGGCATTTTTACTAACCCTTATTTTGTTTCCTTGAACAAGGATATGAATTTGAAATCATTGAATGAGTTTTCAAGGATTTGGTTTATTTCATTTATTTATTTATTATGTTTTATTTTCTATTCCCAATGTAAAATGGGTATCATGTATGTATTTTGTTCTCTAAAACTACTAAACTAATTGAACCTTTTAGATTTAACCCATTGTATCTTTGAAAATTTAATAATGTAGTCACTGGATCAGGGTTACTAGAGTCGGGGTTGTGATTGATGGAATCATAAGATGTTTTTTAGATACATTGAGAACTAGGTTGAGGAAAACATATATTAGGGAACATAACCTTATGATAGACTTTGAGGAAAACTATAGAATAATATCACAATGTTTCTATAAGGAATGTTTTATGAGGGTTTTCATAGAAATTCATCCATATCTAGATACTACAAACTGAAGTGGTTCTAAATAAAATTTACTTTGGGGAAATAATTCTAAAAAGGGCACATTAGGCTTGACCCAATCATCACATAGTGCATGAAAATGGGCCTCCATGCACACCTGATTTGAAACTCATAGGGGATATGATTTGGATAATTCAAAATTTATTTATAAACCATTATAAATGATTTTAAATTAATTATATTCCCAATTAAACAAAGTTTATGATTCTTTGATAGAGAATGTATAAATTTTTAATTTTTTTCAACTATTACAACTTATTTGGAAATATAAACTATGATTTAAATATCAAAATCTTATAAGAAAATACAGTATATGAATTTGTTTTGAAATGGAACTTGGAAGGAAGAAGGCTATTAATACTCATGTACAATGTAGATATTTCCCAACCGAGGAATATAATACAAATGGTTTTATAATTGTGATAATTAAATCTATATAAGGGTTTTATAATTATTTTATGAAAACAAAATTTCTTAGATTGAGAAACTTGTTCCACAATGTGATTCTACAATGTTGGATGGATTCATGTGATAGAAGAACACATCATTTGGTGGGATACTGATATTTTGGTAGTTGAGAAATGAATTAAGTCTCTAGAAAAGATATTTATGGCCTTGAGATGTGATGAAAAAGAAAATGATTCAGATTTAGTGTATTATCTCAAAGGTGATGTTGAGCGGTGGTATTCATTGATCTATAATACTAGGGAGGAATATGAAATTGAACTCATGTAATATAAATATTTTAATGATACATTGTTAGAATAATATTCCCCTCCAGAAAACCAACTAAAATTAAGAGAATTATCATCAAATTAAATAAGAAGGAAGAAGAAAGTGTTACTGAGTATGATGTTACCATTTTAAGGTTAGTTATGAATTTATACTAATTACATATGCAACATGGAGTGAAAGATTGACCATTTATTTGATGGTATAAATATATTCCTCTAAAGGGATCGGATCTCTCAAACTTTATCTTCAAATGATGAATTAATTTTATGCACCATCAAAATAGAGAAGTAGTTATATATACCATGTATATTAAATGGAAATCAACAGCATAAGAGGTTATCCAAACAACATAAAAAAAGAGTATGTTGGAGAAGAATAATATAATGAATAAATTTCTACATTGTGAAAATCGTTTATATAATAATCCTAGAAAATGCCTGACTGTCATGGGGTTTTTTTATAAGTTCATATATATGGGAAAAATAGATCATTAATGAATGGGAATGAGAAAAATAAATTATATATAGTGACATATTTTTAAATAAATGAGGAATTATTTGCCCCAATGTACCATCTTTCAAGGTAATCTACCAAAGAAGAGGCTAAGGGGAGAAGGAAATTTTTTTTGATCACTACAGGTAAAGTGGATGTTTCTGATGATGTGGTTGAAGGTCCAGTAATTATTCCATTAAATTTAGATATTTGTTTTTTTGTTATAGATCCTCCCACTCTTTTATATCTATCTAGTTTTCTATAAAAATTATACATTCCCCTATTAATTTATGGAGGTATTTTTATTCAATATTCCAAGGAGATGTATCACTATAATAAGGCTACGTCAGGAAGCCCCCATTATTACCTACAAAAATTCTCTATTTGATGTATTTATTATTATAGAAATGTTTGACTTTGATAAAATCATTTTTATGGATTGGCATTCAAAATATGATGCAATAATTTATTTAAAGGATAATTAAATTATGATTTGTGATGAAGGTATGAAATCCCTTATCATTAGAGTGGAGACTTCATCATCTGAGTCATGTTCATATGCACCCTTAGTAGCTGTTCTATATGAGATTCATGGGGAAGAAGAGAAAACAGAATCCATATATGGAGAAGGTAATCTTCAATAAGAGGATGTTCCTATTTCATAGGAATATATTAATGTATTTCTTGTGGAATTACCTAGACATCCACTAGGTCATGATGTTGAAGTTTCAATTGTTTAAGTCCTGAAAGGAAGACCAATACCAAAGACCCATTATAGAACTATAACTACTTTTTTTCTATAATTGAAGAAACAGCTATGGGATTTGTGTGATATAGAATTCATACAACCTTATATTTAACATTAGAGAGCCTCAATTATATTTACTATAAATAAATATGGATATGTGAGGCTTTGAATATATTATAATGAAATCAATGTTAGTGTGATAAAGAATATGAATCATTTACTATGAATTGATTATTTATTTGACCAAATTTACATAGCTCAATATTTTTCTTAAATTGACCCTTGAACTGGGTATCATCAATTTCATGTAAAGAAGGATGAAATTTTAATGATTTCTTTCTAAACGAGTTATGGAAATTACAATTTATACTAATTAAATTTTTATTGACTAATACACCCTCTATTTTTGTGGATATAATCAACAGAGTGTGCAAGGACTATCTTGATTATTTTTTTGTAGTATTCATTAATGAAATATTGGGGAATTATAAATTCTACAGGGACCATGAGAATCACTTCTGGATCATTCTTGAGACTCATGGAAGAAAATAGTATTATAGGAAATTTAAAAGTGTAATTCCTGGCTTCAAGAAGATTATTTTATTTTCCATATTTTCTCAAATGTTGGAATCTCAATTGATCCCATGAAGAAAAAGGTTGTTATAAAATGTTCTACACCAATGAAGATAACTGAGGTATATAGTTTCATGGGATGGAGAAGTTTCTCTTAGCGATTAATTTAGAATTTTTTTGAATGGATAACCTGTTAAACAACATTACATGTTAATCGATTATGTTCATCTGGACTAAGGAAATTAGGGATTATTTTGATGAATTGAATTGGTCAGTGATCCAATTCTGATGTTAAAATTTTAAAAATATGGATTTTTATATATTATTATGCATCTAATAAAGGATTGGGTTCTTTCCTTATGTAAAATGATAAATTTATACATATACATCAAGGAAGTTGAGGATTCATGAACAAAACTATCCCCCCCATTATTTTGACTCAGAAACTATAATCTTTTCTTTGAAGATATGGATAAATTAACTCCATAGTGAATTATGGGAAATATAAATAGACCATAAAATCCAAAATACATATTTTCATGGAAATAGATCCAAATGAGAAAAATTAAATTGCTTGAGCAACTCATTGATTATGATTTCCCAATACATGACCACCCAGGGAAATAAAATAAAGTAGTATATGCATTCAGTTAGAAATATCTTGAAGTTATGAACCAAATAGGGATTGAGAGGGATAATATGCTCATAGATCTCGTAATGATATATATAGTAATTATTATCGTAGGGGTGACATCAATAATTTTATAAATGATTGAAAAACCATCTATATTAGAAAATGTAAAATGTTCTTAGCCTGATGATGATCGTTTTTAGAAGAAAATTAAATATTAGGTTGATGGGAAGTAGGAATAATTTTTGTTGTTAAAATTTTGAAATAGAACTTTTTTCTATATATATATGATATAAAAGGGAATTGTTTAATGACTCTCATGGCTCAAATTTATCTCTATAACCTAGTAACAACATGATTTATAGGGATTTGATGGAAAACTTTTTACGGGATGACATGTTGTGTGAAATTTTGGACTAGGTATCAAGTTTCTTGATTTATCAATAGGTCAATGATGAGAGACAACATCCTAGAGGAGTCATGAAACCTCTTCAAATTGTTTTGTGTAAATGTTATGAAATTCCAATGGAATTTGTTATATATCTACAAGAAACTCCTATAATCAATGATGCAAAATGTGTTATTATAGATCTCCTGACCTAATATGCACATTTCTTTTATATTAGAGAATATTATCTTCTTGAGGTCCTCACAAGGTTCTATATTAATGATGTTGTAAGACTTAATGGAACACCTATTCCAATTGTAAATGATTGTTATATCTATTTCACATCAAATTTTGGAATGATCTATATACGTATCTTGATATTGATCTTCATTAGAGCCCCACAAACCATCCTGAAACTGATAGGTAGTCTAATTTTTTTTTTAAAAACTAAATACATGTTGAGATCATGATCACCTGATTTTCAAGTTATTTGCGGTCAATATTTACCATTGGTATAATTTTACTAAAAGAATAACTTCAATTCAAGTATTCAAATGGATCCATATGAACCATTATATGGAAACAGATGTCATGCTTCCACTTTTAGGGATAATGGTCATGAATGGAAACTTATAGGACAATAAATTTTTGAAGAGAAAATATATAATAAATATTCACGATTATTGACACCAAAATAAGCATTTCAAGGGAGAGGTTAAGGATGGTGTGGATGGTTCAAAGAGAATGTAGTATAATGCATATTAATTATCCACTTAAGGGTGATGGATTCATGATGGTCAAAGCCTTTGGGAATGGAAGTGTGTCTTGGAAGTCCTCGACAGTGTGATGATGGAGGTTGTAACCTTCATTCAGTTTATCTTGGAACCAAAAAAAAATCATTGGTTTTGAGAATCCTAAGGTGGTAACCTTTTCATAGTTATTCAAGGAACCCTATCATTTCATGAGGCTCATAATCATCCAAAAAATACAACATCATTTTCCAAACCAATTACCTTTCCCCTACTTGGCCAATCAATCCCACAATGTATGAAATTTAAGGGGATGCAACCTTTTAACTTCTAAGAAAGGCCCTAAATTTTTGAAACTCAGATGCTTTAATAGAAAGAGATGAGAAGGATCTCTATAGCTAGCCATATTTCTAAAACTACCTCCCAAGGGTTTTTATGAAAATCAATCCATGGTGGAGGTTCCTTTCAAAAAATACCATGGCCGTCACATAAGAAGAAATCACTTTTTGGATCTTGGGGTATAAAGAGATAATTTTCCTTCACAAAATGAACGCCATGTCAACCAATACTACACTGTGTGGTGGTTTCACCTAGTTTTACAAAATAAATTTTTCACAAGACCCTAAAACATCATGAGACCGTTGACCTGCTAGAATCCTCCATCCTTCATGATGCCCATTTTGTTTGAAATCCATCCTTCAGGACTACCCATGGTTCCTCCTTTCAACCAATACCCATTCAAAAAATTTGATTTTTTAGGGCCCCCATACCAATCCAGGACTAGCTGATCTATACCTTAAGTCTTAGTTCCATATGTACCACAGACCATTATGTCCTATAATGTTTCCTCAAGTGCATCATGGGCCATTACACTTCCTATTTATTCTAAGAATAGGTATTAGAATGATTTTTTTCTATGAATATGCACCATAAAATTAGTCCAGTTGATTTCCATGCTTCCATGATAGAGTTTATGTCATTCCCCACCTTGAGGTGAATGAGAAGTGGAAGCGTAATCCCTAATGGGGGAATCACCAAGGAAAAAAACATACCTATTTTGATAGAGAGTCCTTTTTCTAGATCTTATTTTCTCCTTGACACAGTCCCCCTCAAGGTGTATGTCCCCATCCATGTCTGAGCTACATGATGTAAAACCGCATAACTTGTTGTCCTAATAATATGATGTTAAATTTCAAGACAACATCCTCAATGCAAGGCATCAAATTTTAGCCTTACCCCATGTGAATAACACCGGATTCCCCTTGTACAATCATCATTGGATTACATGTACTTTCCTACCATGGGATGAAACTCAAACCCCAAACATAAAATATACATAAGCTCCACACCATACCATGTTGATTCTCTTTTCACAACATGAGTGTATATACCGCATGAAGGTAAACTTCATGGAGCAGTACTATCACATGGCCTTAAATTATGGAATCAAAATGCTTGGGTTTGTTCCCTCCCTCTTAAATATGATACATTGTAAAACTCCATGATATCAAATCCTAACACCCTGATAATCATCTATACCAAACCTATCTATTAAATAAGATACCTAGGAAACCATTATGGGGTCCAATACCAACACCCTAACAACCATCAATCCCTATAGTGTGATCATCTTCCCCCCTTGGGGATAAACTTATTGACTGATATATCCTCTCAAGACATTAATATATTACCTGTCTATCTCCACAATACATTAAACATGAAACCCATCAGTTCCCTTAAGATGTTAAACCTGTGACCTACCTATCCCAATAATATGTTAATCTATCGACCCATCTTTCCCAGTAAAACATTAAAACTTGGACCCCTCATTCCTCACATGATGTTATATTGGAAATCCATCTTTCCCCGTATGATGTTAAACCTGCAACCCATCTCCCTTCATAAGATGTTAAAATGGACATGATCCAGAGACCCTACCCCATATAATAAACAAGGTATTCATGAGGTAAAAAACATCAGAAGACTTACCCCTAGAGTCAACTACCTCATGGATGACATGGGATGCCTTAGGTTCTAGGACTATGATGTCTCACACATCAGATTCCACCACCTTCATAGGGAATTTACCAAACAGGTTCCCAACAATCCCAACATTACTATCAAGTATCATTGAATGTTGTTTCCCTATTGAGATATAAGTAATGTAATTAAATGACATCCACCTCAAGATGGCACCAGGAACAAGTTTCACGATTATGACTCAAATATATAATAGAGACCTAAACTAGGCGATGATCTTGAAGGATAAATCCATGGAAGGATAAATCAATATCAAATCATATTATTTCAATCATGTATCTAGAATCATCGATTAAAGTGATGGAATATGTGTGACTTTGGAATGTGACAATGCACTAAAAATCATACGTTATGTGAATCCCTGGAAGAAAGCATTGAAAATATGGTGTACCCAATAGGAATATCATCTCGTCCAATAATGAGTAGATCAATAATGTTGGACACCATTACATTTTCGAATCACTAGTTCCAGATGCTTCTGGTATTGAGATTAACCAAAAATAAATTTGACCTGAGAAGAATCTCTTCTCTTTCAACAATGGGGACTCGTAGTGTTGGGGAACCATCTCATTTTCAATTCATCAGATCTAGATATATAGTGCCAGGTTCCACCACACATGTTGTGGACCTAGAATAGAACATTCTTATGGATTGGGGAAGATAATATTTGGGATCCTCAATTTGTGAAATCACTAGTGTGTATCCATACTTTATTTTAAAAAGAATAAAAGATGTTGGGGAATTGGAAGTCAAATTTATGATATCTATACTAAGATATAAATCCACATTCCTTATAGGAATCAAGCTATTGGAAAACGGTGACCTAACATCAATAGGCACAATGATTAGTGAATGTTTGGTGCACTAATCCCGCATGAATATACTCCTACAACAAAATCAACCATGCCATAAACTACTGGGTGCCTACACCCTATTTCACCCTCTAAGATCATTTCAAAGAGGGTAAATGATGACCTTGTTAACTAATATGAGTAGGAATGGGTAATTCACACTAGGGATATGTCCTGTTGACATGATATTATATCATGTAATTTTTTAAACATAATTGAATTGTTTTTGAAGGATTTAGTTAATAATTCACATTTATTTCAATGATTTATTTAAAATTTTGAATTTAAATACTATTAAAATAGATTTAAATGGATCTAAAATGAAGAAAAAAATTCATTTTGAATTTTGGAAATTATTTATGATATTATTTGAAATTATACATAATGTTTTGAATGATTTCTAGGTAAAAATATTTTCAAATATTAGAAATCCCTCAATGAAGGACCCACAACCACATATCCATTCCCAAAAAGGGGATGGAAATCTATGGAAGCCTCGAGATGATCCCATATAACCTCAATAGGGAGCATGGAATATAGGAAGTACCATGTTCATTATTGGTCCTAAGCCCACATGGGAAACATAGGGTCGGAATAACCCTTATTTATGTGTGAGTGTGTTGTGTCAGACCATCACTACCCCAAGAAACTGATATATACATACAAGTATTTTATATTTAAATAATCTCCTCATTTACTCTCATGTCCAATGTGGTATGGATAATTATTCAACACTATTCATATTAACATGAATGGGGGTTTCATATGTCTCTCTTACGTTCCATGTGCCAAGACACCCCTCACCACAACTCCTCACTGCCTCCACCACTCGACCCTCATCCACCACCATATACAATGCCCTAAAATTTTCATAGAGGCCTCTATAGAAGCTCAAACTCAAACCATGAATGAATTCCAATTCCCTAGACATTCATAGAAGACCACTAATGCCTTAAAAGATCTTGACTACACACCCTTTTGAAAAAGGTCAAATCCATGCATGAAAATGTTGTTCTTCCACCATTATTTTCTACTTCTGCACCTCAAACACCACATCCACATGCACCCCAGCTAAATCCACACTACAAAATCATCCGTGAATCCCATGAAAGAGGGGTTTTCACACACAAAATTCCATCCTCATGTAGAGGATTTCCTTTATGATGCATTCTACCCATGATTATATTTATAATCATGCGATATATTTCATATTTTACACCACAAGTATTAAGGGTTATGAATCTTATGTTCTTAACAGAATTAAAAAACATGAATACATTAGAGGATAAGTGTCATCCCTCTACCTATAAAATGTGGAATCCATAACCAAGGAGAATCACTAATATATAGAAGATGTATCATCAATATACTACTTTTTTATTCTTTTATTTCTAATCTATTAATTTTTTATGTAATGTAAATTTAGTTTAATACTTATATAATTCAAGCATTGTTTTTTTCTTAATTCAAGTGTTCCAAAAACATCTCTTCTTCTTATTCTATCATTATGTGTATTATTTTATTTTATTTTATTTTGTAAATTTTTTATTTTTATTTTATTCTTTTTTCTATTTTTCTCTATTAATCATTTTATCACATACAACATAACTCTATGTATTTTAATCTAATTGTTCTATTCTATTTTATTTTTTTTAATTTTATTTTCTTCTCTTCTTTCTAATCACTCTAAAGTGAACAGTAACTCTTAATAATGAGTGGCTAACATGAGGCTTGACCTATGGGGGTTAAATTCGATTTCTTTAATTATATGATTTAATTTATAAGTTTTATTTAAATTTTTATGGAGAAAGAGTGTATTGTATGAGTGTGGAGATTTTCCACCATGGGATGGAACTCAAACTCACCTATATTCATTTTTTGAATCTTTTCCCTTGCATGCTTTAATAAAAAACTCTTAATATTATGGAGTTGAATCATTCAATTGATTAAATGAATAATGATGGAGCTAAATACCAGGAGGATTCAAACTCTCAATTAAGGTTTTCTATCAATGATGATTATAGGAGGAGGTTGATTCTAGTTTGTTTAGGCCTTTAAGGATTCTCAATCACTAAATAAAGGAATTGTAATTCAGGAGTGAGATTTCACATTTGGGTTATCAATATATATTTAAACATCAATAATAATAATTATGGGATGTTAAAACAAACCATAAAGAATAATTTATAACCTTTATAACCACATTCTATCATAGCATGTTAGTTTAATTTTTTTGAAATATTTAATTTCTTTAAAAAAAATTTATTTTAAGAAAGTAATAGAAAAATAAAAAAATTAATTCTTATGTCAATTTTAATTAGTAATTAGAAAAATATGAATATCTTCAAGGGATATAGCTCTGGGCATCCACAGTTCTTCATAAGAAAAATTATAGAAATTTACTTTTTCCACAACCCATGATAGGCGTGCTTCAAAACTGCCACCATTTTCAGTGATAAAATCATTTCTTTATTATAATTTTTTATTTTTAAAAAAAATTAGATACCTTATCATTTTATTTATAAAAAAAACATTTCCCATAGATTATTCAAATTATTTTATTCTACTTGGACTGAAAACTCAAATGTGAAAGAATCAGTTACTAACTAACCCTAGTCTATAGAATATATTGTTTCATTATTTTATTGAAATATTATAGAATCATGGAGATATATTTTCATAGGGGAAAATTTTAACAACCTAATCCAGGAGCTTAAATAAACCCTTAAACAACCATTTTTTGAAGGAATGGGAAAAGAGAAAACTGAACTACAGGAGTAATCCCTGGAAATATTTCAGAAATGGATGAGACACAACAAGATTCATACATTCTCCTGACCAAAAAATTTAAAGAACCCGTAAAGAAAAATATCATGAAAAAGTGGGTGACAACATAGATTAGTTGTAATAAATAAATTAAATCATAGAATAATTTGACATAAATATATAATATATTACTGCATTATGTAAAATCTTTTAAAGAGAAACCTGAAATTTAATCAGAGGAAGAAGCCATACTATTTCTGAAGTTCATTAAAGATATATATGATGTATAGCCCCAAATAAATGACCATACACACCCCATAAATTTTAAGATTATATTCCAAACTAACCATGAAGAACTAGAGTGGATTCATGATGGGGAAGACAGGACTAGTGAACTAGAAGTGGGAGATGAACAAGATCTGGACATATTTGGGAATGTGTATGAGCTAAAAAATATCTCCCCATTTTATAAAATATATAATATCCAACAAAATTTCATTTCTATGTACCCATATAATAGTATCAATCCTCCCAAGTAGGGTAATTTGAATAAATTATGGAGGATCCAGACTTCCAACTTCCATCGACTGTGATCCAACATCATGAGGCACTCACCACTAATGAAGAGATTAAGGCTGAACCATCTCAGGGAGTTGATTTTATTGAAAACTATATCTCATTTAATTTTTTTCAATATGAATGGGTTATTAACACAAACTATTTTGAATATTCATATTCAGACAATCCATAGTTTTCCTTAGAATAAGATGAAGAAACATCACATTCGCATAATGAGGAACACATTGAACTTCTGGTACTAATTAATCATGAATTAAAGGATGCCCTTGAGGAAATACTAGTGGATGATAAAAAGGATAATTTTAATGAATCAAATCATATTTAAAGGGAAAATTTTTATTTTAATTATTCATGTCAAGATACGATAAATGAAAAAATAATTTATAAACTACCCTTTAAAAATTCAATTCATATAGCCCATATTGAGCAAGAACTAGTCAAGAAGGAGGAAGTTTCACATGTAGAAACCATGAAGGATGATGATACATACTTCATCCTACCACCTCCATGTAAGATATAGTTAATTGTGAAGTGGATGGATTTGGTATACAATCTCTATGGATTATTCCTCACTAATAAAGAAGAAGTGGAAGCTAGGAAAAGCCACATATAGTGGTTCAAATCCATGAAGATCCCCCCACCATCAAACTGTGGATAAAAAATGTTACTTCCCTATGGAGGCAAAAAAAATTATGGATAATTTGTGGGATAATACAAAGACATATCCTTTTACTTTCATTCTTTGAACTTTTGTTGTGTTATTTAGAATTAGTCTAGAAAACAGCCCCACTCCCTCTATCATTTTGGGAATTAATGACCTAGTCCTTGAGTTTTAATGATTAATTATATTTTTTATCATCATAATGGCATAAATTAGACCCCGATAACAATTTGAGGAAATATGAATATAGTATCATTTACAAAGGTAGTTCACATTTATGTTTGTCTTTTAAAATCCCAAAATTTTTCTGAGATTCTAATTTCAGATTTAAACTAGAAAATTACATTCCCCTACATTGAATTTTTTAAATTCATGTGATTTTATTTATTTTTTATTCATTTGATAAGTGATTTTCCAAATTCACATGTCCCATTCATGGAAGTATTTTCAACCAATTACTTCCTATTTTATCATGATAATATTTCTTGACTGATCTTGAGACAATACACCTAATTAAACTTGAATTGAAGTTTTTCCAAGATAATAAATTTGTAGAAACACAGTTAAAATGATTGAGGAATAATTTTAAAAATATTTACACTTAATACCACCATACAGATTTATCATGATTTTTCCCATAGAGTCCTTTAATGACCTTATTAGTGATGTTCCATATTTCAACCTATTTGAATCAATTCATACCATACTCTTTGTATTTTCATGATATTTTAATGTTTTTGTGCGAGGGTGATAGAAGTCATGGTGAATATGATTCACTACACTATAATAAAATTTGTGGGGGTCCTTATTTGTGGTCATTGAGAAAGGTTATTTATTCATACATTATAATCTTTAATATATTCAACTATTGAATAATATAAATAAATAAAAGAATTGTTTATGACTTGGAAGAATAAAAAATCACCATTAATAGATCATTGATTATTATAATATGTGGATATGAGGTGGTTTTGAGATTAATTATAGGAATAAAATTTTAAAATGTAAAAAAAATGAATAATGTAATTTAAAAAATTATTAAATTAGAAAAAATTCAATAATGTTATAAAATCATTCATTATGATTTTATTGATCAGGAATTTACTTTTAGGTTGGTATGTGGGATTTCACACAATTTGAAGAGGACAATTTCATTGATTTTTTACTTTTTATATCATGTACATTACCTTAGAGATGAAACCACCTCTTTTGGGACTGAATCTTGATCATTAACTCGTACCAACCTTATGCCTTAGAGTCATTTGAACCTTGATTTAAAAAAATTCATGTTTTTTTGTGAATATTTTCATTATAATGTAGATAATATAATTAATTTACAATCCAATATATGTGCATAATGTTCTTAGGATATGAGAATAACTATACTTGATTTGTTATCATGACTAATGGGAGAAAATATTCAATGGTAATGTAGATCATGACCTATAAATTTTAATAACTATAATTTTAGGAACACGTATTAATGATAGGATAATTTTGATAATTTTTTTAAAATTTTGAAAACCAAAAACTAAGATTAATTGTTTCTTTAAAAATTGAGAAATAAAATTGTTATTTTAATGATTTTTTGAAAGATTGATTTAACATTGATAATTGTTTTATTTTATTAATTTTGAATTTTAATATTGGTAGATTCGGTGACCTTTAGAATTCAATGTTGAGATTTAATTATTGAGGACTATAATTGTTTATGTGTGGTGCAATTTTATATTATCATATTTCATGAATAGTTTTAAAATTAATTAATGAGTTTCTGAAGGATTTTAATGAATAATTACGATGTATATAAATGATGTATTATGAAATGGTAATTTAGAAACATTGTATTAAAATTGATATAAATAGATCTAAAATGATGGAAAATGTATAATTTATAATTTTTTAATATAATTTTGATCATACTTGATATTATACTTAATTTTTTTTGAATGATTTCTGTTGAAAATTTATTCCAAGATCAACAATCCCAAAACTGAATACCCAAATCCAGATAGTTCACCCCATGAAGGGGCCATCTGGCCAATAATACTATCAAGAGAGCCTATTTTGGAAATAAAGGGAGGGTTAGATGTTGGAAGTGTGACATAATTTGGCCCAATCAAACACATTTCATGTTGGGTAGGCACAACCCATATTTATGTGTGGGTGTGTTGCAGGTGCCCATCCCCACCATAGGAATATGATCCATAGATAATGAGATTTTTATTTTAAAAGCCTCCACCTATTATATAATTTATGAAATGGGATGGATCATTTTGTGGAAAAATTAATTTTTACTAAAACAACCCAGTCTCATGCCTCGATCACACACAATGCACTCGAACACCCACATATTGTCACTCCTCAATACCTCTATCACTTGACAGTCAATTTCTACCATCTACAATGCTATAAAACAACCATGGAAACATCCATGAATATTGAACATGATCTAAGAACAACAACCAACTCCTGAGACCCCAATATAAGACATTTAGTTCCTGAGAAGAACTCGGTATGCCCCATTTTGAAGAAGACTCAAGCCCTACATTGGGGGGGGGGGGTTCTACCACCATTATATTCCACAATACACCAAATGCACCATTTCCACATGAACCCCTTCCATTTTTACATTTCCATGCTACCACATCATTCATGCATCCCATGATGGAGGTTTTTACACATCTACAAAACTATGCATATGTGGATGAGGCCACATCAAATCCTACATTCCGTGATAGGATTTTTAATCTCCTGATATTTTTAGGTGTTTTAATATTTTTCACCCTATGACTTACATGTGATTAATATTTTTTAAATTAATTTAAACACCCAAATATATGGGAGGCCAATTATGGTCCTTATTCATATAAAAATAGTAAGCTGGACACAAGGAGAAGTTCTCACACTGGGAGGCTGTATTGTTGATATTATACTATTTTATTATTTTCTTTTCAATCTACTTAGTTTCAAATGTAATTTTGATTTAGTTTATTATTTAAATAATTCATGATTTTTTATCTTAATTCACCATTTCTACAACATCATCATCATCTTCTTATTTTAACATAATGTGTGTTGATTTATTTTATTTTATTATTAAAGTTTCTATTATTTTTTATGATATATATATATATATCTCTCTTTGTCATTCTATCTCATCAAAATTTTTCATTTTATTTTATTATATTCATTCTCTTTTATTTTATTTTGTTTTATTCGTTTTATTTTGTTCTATTCTTTCTCATCACTCCACTATGACCTCTTACATTCAGTAATTAGGGGATAACCCAAGGTATGGATCAGGGGGGCTAAGTCAGGTTTCTTGAATTATAAAATTCAATTTATATGTTTTATTTACATTTGTTGTTATAAATAGTGATGTTCATGAGTGTGTCGATTTACCACGAAGAAATGGAACATAAACACACTTTTATTCATTAATTTTAATCTTTTTCAATTCCTTCCATTGAACACAATCCATTCACACAATATATTTATTCCATTCAATGGATGAATTGGAATATGATGGAGTTGGGTTCTTGATGGTATCACAATCTTGATTGATGTGAGCCATCAATATTTATTATATGAGGTGGTGGAATCATGCTTTCATTGGAATTCATGGTTTTTAAATCACTAAATAAAATAATAGTAATCCTTGGGTGAGATTTCGCAATTGTGTTATAAAAATAAACCTAATTATACAAGAAAAAAATTTATAGAAGCTATAAAACAGACCATAAAGGCCACGTTCTTTCATTTATAACCAAATTTAGTCATTACATGTTAGTTTAATTTGTTTATGAGATTTCTCTCATTTAAATTTAATTGTTTTAGGAAAATAAAAAAACCACAAAAAATTAGTTCACAAGTGAAATTGAATTAGTAAATAAAAAATGTGAAGATCCTCACGTGAGATTACCCTGGTCAACCACTATGTTGCACTAGAAAAAAAGTTCCATTACCCATGACAGGTTTGGGTCACTCTGCTAGATATCGAGGAATTGACTGCTAAATGACACTAAAGCCACCAAATACCATATATAGGGACCCCCCCCCCCAAATTCAAATGGAGACATGATTTGGGAGCCACTCCGCTAAGAGATCTGAAAAATCACTCTCTGATTCCAAGGAGAGTGGGGATGTTTGAGTCGGACCCATCATGGAAACCACAAGGGAGATTCTTGGATGGATCCAACCTGGTCATATTGGCACAAACATAGACAAGATCTAAAGGATGAAGAGCGGGTTGAATCTATCCTTGATCTATTGGCCCTGATCTAGTAAATTTTAGGCCAACAACGTTGGGTGATCTAGAATATCTACTAAAAAGAGGAATCTTATGTAGCTACATTGGACCCTTACACTAACAAAATATCCAATCAGATCCTCATTTATGCTCATGGGGGTCTATATCCACCTTATTGGGACCAAGACCCCATTCCCCTCATAGGTAGGTTTGGATGAGTCCCTCAGTCATTGGTGCCACCGACAATCGTCAAGAGCTATATCTTGATGTAGAATACTATTGTATAGATCCTTCCCACACTACCATCTACAAGTGAAAGGTCCTCCCCCCATAGCTATCAACCATCAAAGATGTCATTCTTATGTCTAATACATCCCCTACTCTATAGAACCATCCCAAAACAGGAGGGAGAACACTGATCGTAGGGTCAATGACTATGACACAAGCTACCACACACATGTGGGAATCCAAATAAACCCTCAACAACACAAACATGGAGAAGTCTCACAAAATTAGATGTGGGACCCTAGAAAGGGTCCTATCATTATTGAAATATCACATTCTGATGTTAAGGATGAATCAATGGGGAACATCACCTCCACTACTAGAGCCTACAGAAGATTATCATCAATTGAGGATTAAAATCCATGAATATGAAGTCCACAGGGTTCCTAAATCCCTCCAAAGATACCTACAGATGGAGGTTTTTCTTGCTTAATTACAAGGAATTGCAGCGATGTCATCTTATTAACCATTATTTTCCCTCCTCTTCACCTTCATTAAAGAAGTTGGATAAATGTTAGTGTATGGTTTGGTGCCCATAGATGATGGTGAGAACTCCACTATCCCTCAAAGGGATTATTCCCCCTCACACACGAGGATGTGTTATCCACCCCAACCAACATGGATATTATCATTTTTCCCCTACTATGAGAGACATCCTATAAAGTAGAATATATTTGGCTTGCCCCCACTCCTAGAATATCTGGCATAAATCAGATCTGTGTTGGTGCCTCCCCCTTATCTTAGGCAACATAAATCATTTCATGGAACAAACAGGAGTAGGATCCTCCCTTAATAGTGAACAAGAGTAAATATGGAAGCTTTTAGCCATTTACCATCTATCAATCATGTTTTTCCACTAGAATATTTATATTTTTTTCATCTTGATGTCCCTCACTAAGGAATATGTAGATTTTTTCCCAGAATATCTAGGTGACTTTCCACCTCCCTTAGGACAGTATACTATCCTACCTTGGTTTCTATGAGCACCCCAATTCCATATTCAAATACTTTAATAGGTTTGAGATCAAAACACTCCAATTATCTCTGCATCCAAGGTCATATGGCTATCGACAGACTCTCCAAAAAAACCTATGATAATATCCTTGCTTTGCTCCACTAGATCATGAATGAGGTGTCCCAACACAAACAGATCAGAGGATATGGGTACTATTCTACCCTCTTTTATATCCCTATTATTTAGATGTCATAGGGACTTTAATCTAGAATATAAACAAAAAATTAGGATTCTTATCTGTCTACAAGAACAATAAATGTGGTCACCACCATTCTTATGGAGGATTAGAGAGATAGGGTCACCAATAGAGGTAATGATAAGAAAAACCCACCTCAAGGGAAGATGTAGAACCTAGAATTCCCCTAGTAGTCCCTCGAAATCATCAGTATATATTGGTGATATGTATTATGATTCACCCTAATGAATTCTTATTGTCTAATTATTGATATATCCAGAATGCTAAGGGTAATGTTGTGGTCACCAAACTATTTGAGGTTGCACCAGAAGTGGGGTCATACCCCAAGATAGCTACCTTTCTTTAAGATCTTGAGGAATATAAAATCCCCAGAGCTGAGTTTATTTTTGAGTAGCTACTAAAACCCAACAATATGATAATAGATCCTATCTCTTCTCAAGTGGGTCACAAGATCTTTATCATCCAAATGAACCAATTTGAACTTTTTTACCTTGTGCACCTAGGTTGGGTAGAATTCAGGGGATATGGTAAATAACTGATATATGAGTCTTCCACCCTGCTTGCATAGTTCAACTGGAAGCCTCATGATTATGGTCAGACATATCCCTAGTATATGGTAATGTAAATGCATTAGTGACAAAAAAACCTCACAATGAATACATGATAACTACTCTCATTGCCTGTCATGAGGAACTTGAAACACAACATATAGCATTTCTACCTAAAAGAATATTGTAACTAGAATTGGGGGAACATTTTTGTGCACCCCATATTTTAGTAATATCAATATCACTATGTTTAATGGGATGGTTGAACTGCTAAATAATTGTTATCATTTGACCTCAAGGTGCAGTCTCATGATGGGAACTCAAGAAAAACATGGATCCCCCAATATCTAATACATTTTCCAAAATTTGTAATGGATTTCATTTTTGAGGTAATGTTATCTAACCATATGGTTATCTCCTAAACGTGATGACATATATAGATAGTTCCACTACTAGTTTAGCCCCACTTCACACAAGGCGAGCGTCTATAACCTCTTTAAATCACTACTACAAAAACGGGCTTTATCAGCACTCGAAATGGGATTTAACAACACTAGAAAGAACTATAAATCTCAACTCTGATAGGGGGGGGGGGGGTACCCTTTATCAGTGCCAAAAAAGCGCTCATAAAGGGATCCTTTATCAGTGCTAAAAACACGCTGAAAACGGATCCTTTATCAGTGCTAAAAAATCAATGATAAAGTGATCCTTAATCAGTGCTTGTTTAGAACCGATAAATTCCCTACCTATTCCCTACCTACTGTAACATGAAATTCTACAGCAACACACTTAAACAAAACCTATAAATGAATCAGCATATCAAACAAGCAGTTCACACAGATAAAATATGTAGTGGAAGTCAATTTGGGATCAAAGGACAGGAAAAAATCCATAACTAATGTGATTTACTAATTATTAATTATAATTATAAAAAGGTAAAATTAAAAACTATCTTCTCTAAATGCTATATTACATTGCCTCAGATAAAATATATAGAGAGAGAGTTCAATATCAGAACCTTAAGAAAAATTTGATTAAGGCATGCATGCGAATGCGTTTGGTCGGTTTTTTGTATGTCAGTGGTTGAGGTGGGGTTGACTCTTACACATCACACATAACCCATGGATTGTTGGCCTAATGTATAAATATAATTTGAATGGGTTTGGTAAGTTTTCCGTACGTCAGTGGTTGTTTTCACTTAAAATTTTGTCCATTTTAAACAAAAGAGAGACACTTTGACTGATACCGGTCACACATTGCCTCAGATTGATGCGGGGTTGACTCGTACAAGTAAACAATTACCCATTTATCGTTATACTAAAGTTTCAACACAACACTAATGAGTTTTCTCACTTTTTTGTTTGTCAGTTGTTGTTTTCACTTAAAATTTTGTCCATTTTAAACCAAAGAGAGACATTTTGAGTGATAATGGCCACACCGTGCCTCGGATTGAGGCGGGGTTGACTCTTACATATCACACATGACCCATGGATCTTTTTCCTAAAGTATCAACACAATAAAAATGCGTTTTTTTCAGTTTTCCTTTTGTTAGTGGTTGTTTTCAATTAAAAATTATGCCCATTTTAAACAAAAGAGAGACACTTTGAGTGATACCGGCCACACCATGCCTCATATTGAGGATAGGTTTACTTGTACATGTCAAAAATGACCCATGGATCATTATACTAATGTATCAACACAATATGAATGTGTTTGGTCCTTTTTCCAAACGTCAGTTGTTGTTCTCACTTAAAATTATTTCAATTTTAAACAAAAGAGAGACACTTTGAGTGATACCGGCCACACCATGGCTCAGATTGAGGCGGGGTTGACTCGTACACATCAAACATGACCCATGGATCATTATCCTAAAGTATCAACACAATCCAAATTCATCTGGTCAGTTTTTCATAAGACAATGGTTGTTTTCCCTTAAAATTATGTCCATTTTAAATAAAAGAGAGAAACTTTGAGTGATATCGGCCACACTGTGCCTCAAATAGAGCTGAGGTTGACTCTTAAAAATAAAAAAGGACCAATGGATAATTCTCATATAGTATAAAAACAATCGTAATGTGTTTGGTCAGTTTTCCTTATGTCAGTTGTGGTTTTCACTAAAAAATTACATCCATTTTAAACAAAAGAGAGACAATATAAGCGATACCAGCCACACTGTGACTCGTATTGAAGAAGGTTTGACTCTTAAAAGTCACAAATGACCAATGGACCGTTTCCATAAATTATCAACACAATATGAATGCATTTGGTCAGTTTTCCATACATTAGTGGTTGGTTTCACTTAAATTCTGTCCATTTCAAACAAAAGAGAGACACCTTGAGTGATACTGGTCACACCGTGAGATAGAGGCGGGGTTGAATTGTACACATCAAAACCGACCTATGGATCATTCTCTTAAAGTATCAACACAATATGAATGTGTTTGGTCACTTTTCCGTTTGTCATTTGTTGTTTTCACTTAAAATTCCGTTCATTTTAAACAAAAGAGAGACACTTAGGGTGATACCGGACATTACATGCCTCATATTAAGGTGGGATTGACTAATACATGTCAAAAATGACCCATGTATCTTTTTTATAAAGTATAAACACAATCTGAAAGCGTTTGGTCAGTATTCCATACATCAGTGGATGTTTTCACTTAAAAATCATGTCCACTTTAATCAAAAGAGAGTCACTTTGTGTTATATCGGCCACACCATGCTTTAGAATGAGGAATGATGGAATTTTACAAGTCACAAATGAACCATGGATCATTATCATAAAGTATCAACACAATATGAATGTGTTTGGTCATTTTTCCGTACATTAGTTGTTGTTCTTACTTAAAATTCTCTCCATTATAAACAAAAGAGAGACACTTTGAGTGGAACCGACCACACCGTGCCTCATATTGAGGTGGGGTTGACTCTTACACATAACATATGACCCATATATTGTTTTCATAAAGTATGAACACAATCATAATGCATTTGGTTGGTTTTCTGTACGTCAGTAGTTGTTTTTACACAAAATTCTATCCATTTTAAAAAAAGAGAGACACTTTGAGTTATACTGGCCACACCATGCCTCAGATTGTGGCTGGGATGACTCTTACACATCAAAAATTACCCATGTATATTTCTCATAATGTATCAACACAATCTGAATGTTTTTGGTTGGTTTTCCCTACACATGTTTTTGTTTTCACTTAAAAATTATGTCCATTTTAAACAAAAGAGAGACAATCTGAGTGATACCAGCCCCACCATGCCTCATATTTAGGAATGTTTGACTCGTACAAATCTCACATAACCCATGTATTATTGGACTAAAGTATCAACACAATTCGAATAAATTTGGTCAGTTTTTCTTAGGTCAGTGGTTGTTTTCACTTAAAATTCTGTCCATTTTATACAAAAGAGAGATAATTTTAGTTATACTAGTCACACCGTGCCTTATATTGAAGTGGGTTTGACTCATAAGTGTCACGAATGACCCATGGATTATTATAATAAATTATTAACACAATATGAATGTGTTTGGTCACTTTTTTGTATGTTAGTTGTTGTTTTCACTTAAAATTCTATCTATTTTAGACAAAATAGAGACACATTGAGTGATACCGGCCACACCGTGCCTCAGATTGAGGCAGGGTTGATTATTACACATCACACATGATCCATGGATTGTTGGACTAAATTATCAACACAATCTGAATGCGTTTGTTTAGTTTTCCATACATTAGTGTTTGTTTTCACTTAAAAATTATGTCCATTTTAAACAAAAGAGAGACACTTTGAGTGATACCGGCCACACCGTTCCTCAGATTGAGGTGGGGTTAACTCATACACATCTCAAATGACCCATGGATCATTCTAATAAATTGAAAACATTGATGTGGGTGGGGGGGAGACCCTATGGAGGAAGTAGGTTCCAACAATGTTCATTTTTTTATTATGGATATTCATAAAACATACAATTTTTAATTAGGAAAATGTTAAACGCATGTGAATCCATTTGGAATCTCGACGCTCATACTACAATAAATTTAGTATAGAGAGGTTTATTAATCTTTTCTTTGAATTTGAGTGGGCATGCGTGCTGTGAAGGTATTTTGGAGATTTTACTGGTGTTTCTTATCCAACGCCCAAATTAAAATGGTTCATCATTCTTGCATGTTATTGGTGAATTTAATTTGTTAAAATGAAAAAATGACTCATTTGAGAAAGGATATTTTATTTAATAACAATTACAATTTTTCTAAGAAAATTTACATACAACAATGTTTCATCTTTTGATCTCTGTGTACCCCCTCAAAAATGCCTGCAAATTGTACACATCCCCAAGTCAGATCTTCATGCTATTTGTGAACAATCTTCCATCAGGTATGTGGCCCACTCATTCATGAACAAATATATATCTTCTTGTGAATATGACGCTTTTCTATAGTCAGAGTAGTACTGAAAAATATATAAATAAATAAATAATAAATAATTTAAATGAAATAGTAGTTGATTTTGAAAATACCTCTTCAGGGATGCTAGTTTATTGATGGAAAATGATCTCTCTCATAAATTTACAAACATAATAACCAAAATATTTATTGTGTGTTTGTTTTGGACACTGTGAGAAATTTGATCATTAGAAGAATAAGTAACTTTTTTTTATATGTGTTTGGATAGTGAAATTCTATTATATATACCCTGATACTTTTCCATACATAGTACTCTTTCATCTCCTTATGCTTAGCCCCTATCCTCATTTCTTTTTTTAGACAATATTTATACACCACCCTATCATAACAAAATCCTCATAAAAAGATAATATAAATTATATAACTTGATTTTTAGAACTAAAACATAGGATGTAGTGTCTTATAGATTCACAAACTCCATCATGTGTTTTCGGTTTGATGGATATCCTTTCATTGAATCCAGAAAATAAATCTTTGGAGTATCCAAGTTCACCATAATTAGAAAACAATGTTGCCTAAAAACACAAAAAAGAATAAGTAATGAAAGAAGTGAAAATATAATTGATATGATTTAATCATAGAATTTTACCCCTATATAGTTGGTATTAGGAAGAGTCTGTCATCCGTAATCATGCTTTCGAATGGATTCAGCAAGCCTTTCACTATTTCATCCATTATTGATGGCTCTAATATTGTTAGTTGTGTAGATTTGGTATGAGGACTAACGAGTCTGAATTTTGGCTCATTGGGAAATCCCTTCAACTTTTTTTCATAAATACATCTGCAAATAATATAAAATGAATTTAGTCACAAATATAATATTATATCAGCTTTTAGAAAATCAATTCATTAAAATATACCTCATATATACATTTACAACTATGATACCTAGCCAACTGTATTCAAGGATGTCATTTAAAATTTCCGGCAGCAACATAATCTGTAATTTTCTCTCGGTATATATTCTCTTAATTAAATACTATATGTCTACTACCACTTTTTAGCTTTGTCTCCAAATGAGTCTTTAATGCTAGTAAATGTGGATAGGGAACATGCATTGTAATTTTACTTTAAGTAGATCTTTTGGATTGGTTGGTCTATCCTTTATATGCTTTTGAGCCCACGTTTCATGTCACCCCTTTCCTCTCTCTATCTATAATAACATTCATTGGTTCAATAATTTTTTATTATTAATTGTTAAAGGTTTAGCTTGATAAAATGGTAATAAATACCTTTTCATCCACATGTACTCTTAGAAGTTGTGATATCCATGAAATGAATGTACCAATATCCTTTTCAACCATATGAATATCATCTTCATCAAGTGGAATAAGTAGCTCTGCATTTGGCTCATGAGCTACAGTAATCGTCACTTTAAGATGATCTATTGGATGCGGTCTATTATGCGGCTTGTCCTCTAGGATGTTGATCACCATAGCCCTTACTACAAGGTGATAGGTGGGTGTTGACAGATATAAATCAGAGTCATTATAAATATGTATAATATTAGTACAATAAAAGTATCAGTGTTTTTCTAATTAACATTTCATGGGAACAATTATTAGAACATTGATTACCATGGATAAGACAACTCTTTGAGGGGAATGCCTCTCCTCAAAGCTGGTGGGGGTGGGGCATGATCTTCATGCCTATGTTATTCCTGAGTTATGTCTTCTCCTTGCTTATTACCCATAAAAGTTTCTAGTAACTCTCCCTGGAATTGAAATCATTCTTCAACATTTTCTAGTATTTCACTCATTTGTTTCATTTATTTATTTTTATCATCCGTTTTTTCCAAAATATACTCAGGGTGTCACCCCAAACCCCGCACCTCTGACACGACCGTATTGTTATGGCCAATTTAAAGTTGTCGATAACAGGTCTACATCTTCTATAGGAGTAGCTGATTCCTGTGACTGTCAGATATAGGAAAATATGTAATTATTATTATGTAATATCAATTTAAAACAAAATTTTTTATCATGACATAATTACACATATTTCCTACACTTTTTATGTGTTTTCATCTACTATCTTCCATTTTTTATTCACACATGAATCCCTCCACAGCACATGAAATTGTATGGAAGTGTCTTTGGATTTTGACTCGTCAATCTACATATAAATATTGAAAGATAATTATTATATTTTTTCTTATCACATAACAATATTACTGTAAATTCAAAATACATTCCATTTTCTTTTCTAGTGAAGAGTAACCCTTCCTTGCTTTACCAAAGGGGTATGTTGGTTTCGATGCAAGTTCCTTATTTCCAGTACTGAGTTGCTATTTCATAAATGAAATATTGACAATCAAAGTGATGAATACACGTATCCTCAAAAAACATATTATCATCCACAATGTACCTGAAACTTCTTATCCCCACGACGACCAATAAATGAATCAGATGCTTCTTAGGATATCAAGTGAGCATAGACAAGCGGTGGGAGTGGGTTTATTTTACATTTGGAATCTTTTAGGGGATATTTTGTTAAAATTGTGGGAAAAACTCAATGAATCCTTTAGGCAAGCCTTAGTACATAATTCTTGTGTGAATCATCTACAATAAATCTACTCTGTAAGGGATTTACAAGAGTAAGACATTGTTTCATTATATTATTTCCATGTAAATTAAAGAAATAATATCATAATGTTACCATAATTTCTTCCCAGATCATAGCATTCAACCCAGACACAACATTGTTCCATGAATCTATGTCAATCAGCATGCGTTGCTGAGTGACAATTCCAATGTAACTACTAAATATAGCCTTGTTGGGATTCACATGTTGGCCTCGTGCATTCCATCCAACATGAAATTTGATGCCATTTATTTTCGCCTTAAGAACTTTGGCTAACTCCATCAAACTACGATGCACCTGTGTTTTTTGTGACATCGGTCATTCATCACTGACCATTTCATTGATATGAATATCATCAATATGTTCATCTAGAATGGTAGTAATGACATGTGTGGATGGTTTTTGGACCTCAACACTAGGATAAATAATAGGTTCATAAACTTGTTTTTTCTTTGCACTGTGAGCAGCAGCAGCAACAACATATTGAGAGATTTGTTCAGCCTCAAGGTTAAGAGCACCAGAATGTGTAGAAGTCATTATCTACAAAAGTGGTTGAACAGTTAATCTAGATTACATAAATTCATTAATGATAAGATAATAACATGAGATTGCAAGATCTATATTACAAACAAAATATAACCTAGTTATTGAAATCTATTTCTTTTTTTAAAGTCTGATGGGATTTGACACCTCTATCGATTATGTAAATCCCTTCATTGTGGTCTCCTATAATATATAAAAATTCATATACATTGGGACCACTATGAAATGATTGTGACATACCACTGAAAGGATCATCCTCAATTAAAATTTCATCGGACACTTTAGTAATTTTGGATGATAACAGAACAATCGACCACTTTTTGTTTTCTGGATCTGGAACATAAAATACTTATACCACATGTGATTCCATTATAAACTGTTCGTCTTTGTACCATTCTTTACTAAAATCAACTTTCTGAAATCCCAATTCATCTAATTTAACAACACTATTTTTATCACCCCATTTTAATTGAAAAATATAAAATTGGAATTTCATATGATTCCCCTCCCATATTGGTTTGATAATGCCAAAGTGTGACATATTCAAATAAATTGGATTTCTGTCCTTACTGTAAGAAACATGCATCGCTTCAGCCACAAGTGAAACTCCCCTATTTTTTATGGTACTATCTTCATCATGTTTATCTGTATAGAATGTATAACCATTAATTACATAACCATTATAAGATAATACATACAAACTTTGTCTGACAGCTATCCATCGAAGCTGTTCTAAAATTGAATTTAGATTTTCATCTAACTCCTAAAAAATATTGTTCTGAAACCATCCTATAAACTGGTGATTATGTGTATTTGATATCCTTTTTTCATCCCTTGATGGGTTCAACTGCCTAAGAATTTCATTGTGGGTTTCAATATATGGATCAACCTCCCAACTGTTATGAAAAACACAAACATGGGCCTACTTGAAATCTGTAATATTGATTGTCACAACATATCTTCTAGAAATTCCATCACCCTCAATGCGTCTAGTGGGACATGATTCCAGGAGACCAATGCTTTCCACATCAGATAGGTATTTGGTACAAAATTCAATGGCTTCCGTAACAATATATATCTCCCCAATACAACCCTCTGGATGACTTATATTTTTGACATACCCTTTCAAAATCCTCACATACCGTTCAATGGGGAACATCTATCTATAGTGTATAGGACCACAAAGTCGAATCTCTCTCCCCAGGTGAACCATCAAATGAACCATCATATCAAAGAATGATGGTGGAAAGAACATTTCTAATTCACATAATATGATGACAATTTCACTTTTGATAGATAGAAATTTCATTGGTTATAAAACTTTGCTGTATATAGATTTGGTAAAGAAACAAGGTTTGGTTAACATATGACGAACATTCTTTGGCAAAAAATGCAATGTAAAACTATAGGAATTAAATCCTACATCAGAACAAGGAAGTCATGTGATTTCAAACTGTTTAACTTCAAATCATTCATTGACACAATGTTCATTGTATTTGATGAAAAACCCTCTAGAACCTTTACATCATTGAAGAACTTGAAAAACTGATATCCCTCCTCCTTGGAAAGAGTGTAAGAAGCTGGAAGAAGAAACATTCAGTTTTCACCCTTCACGAGAGCCAAATCTTCTCATATTACCATGTCAACCATGTCCAACCTTTCCTTAGTTCCATACTATGTTTTTCCAGGTGAATTTAGCAATGTTCTGATAACACTTTCATATACATTTTATCCACAAGAATCACATCATGAAATTTTTTGATATTCATACAATTCCAGTATGGTAATTCAAAAAAATGATCTCTTTTTTCCAACTGATTTTCGTAAGGTGTTTTGAAAATGGTTTACCAATAATAATTTTTACAAGTTTTACATTCTCAAATAGCTGATAACCTGTTAGTGGAGATGGTGTTGTGCAATGCTCTGAACTTCCATTGAATGATGTCGTCCAAGATCGGTACTTATTCCGATGGGGTAGAAATATACAATGTCTTTGAAACAAAGATTTCAAGGAATGTTTCAACTTAATTGATTCTGTATCTTCTTCCCACATGGGACACCCTTGAGTTCCTTTAATGCTATATCCTATCAAATTTGCATAAGTAGGGAAATCATTTATCATCCCATACAACATCACTCTTAATGTGAAGTATTCCCTTTTATAAGCATCATACAACATAACACCTGAATCCCCCAATAACTTCAAATACTTGATCAATGGAGCCAAATAAACATCCATATCATTACCTGGTTGTTTTGGTACTAATATAAGCATATATAACTTGATGAATTTTTGTTTCAGGCATACCCCGGGTGGCAATTTATAATTTACTAACATAATAGGCCATGTACTGTGAGTGCTGGTTTGAAAACCAAAATGATTCACTCTATTTGTAGGTAACACAAGATGAAGGTTTCTCAGCTCATTTCCAAATTCAGGATACTCATGATCAATTCCCTTCTATTTAAGATAGTCAGCTAGGTGATGTAATTTCCCTTCTTTATTTCTTTTATCTGCATGCCACAACAACAGTCTTGTAGTTTCTTCACTTCCATATAGAGGCCAAAACCTTGGAATGATTGGAAAGTACCTTAAAAATTTAATGGGACTAGATTCATCTATCTGGTATCAAGAAGCACCACACTTTGGGCATTCTGTAAGTGATTTTTTATCTTTGATAAACAATATATAGTCTTTCAGGCAGACATGTATTCTTTCAAAAATCCTACCCATCTAGCGTTGCATTTGTTTAGCTTCATATGTTCAGTTTGGGAGCTCATTATCTTCTAGGATAATGTCATTCAAGAGAGAAAGTAGTTCCATAAAACTGAAATCACTCTTTCCATTTCCTTCTATCAATTTATACAACTTTAGTAAAACTGACTATGCTATATATTTAGTGAAACTAGCATACAATCACATCTTTGCAGAACTCTTTAACTTCTCAAAAATTTTTAGGTAATCACAGAGTTCATCTTCAACTGTCCTTTGCATTTCCTCAATATGATCTTTATTATCATTGACATCTGTAATCACATCCTCCAAATGGTCTTCTTCATTATCCATATTTTTAATCATATCTGATGAACCATAAAATGCATTTTATCCCAGCCTGTAGCAACATTTTCTTTTTCTCCGTGTTTATTAAATAGTTATAACTCCAATCTATTCTCTAACATATAAAATGTTTTACCAACTCCTCTGGAGTAATTAGTCTATAATAATAACAACAAAAACATAGACAAAGTATTTGAGAAGTATCCTTTGCATGATCCATTGCAAACTTGATGAATTCTTTCATTCCATTCTCATACTCTATTGTTAAACAATTTGCATCCATCCAATCTTTACTCATCTCCATCCTATTTAAATCTAAAATATTATTATTTATGATTCTAATAAACATAACAAGACTTCCAAATATAGTAAAAGAGAACCAATTTCTTATAAAAATAGAGATTAATAGAGCCTAACCATTTCCAATAGAGATTTGCAAATCAAGAGAACATGGATAGACCCACATCCAAATCAACACACTTTCCAACCCCCTTACCAATAGTTCTAGAACCCACCACCCTTGCCACAAAAAATTAAACATACTTCTAACCACCCCTACCAACCACCTCATTCATAATAAAATAATCACATTAAACAACCCAAAAATAGTGACCAACTCAAATAAAATGAAAACAAGGATGCAATTTTAATGACAAAACTAATATAGTAGATACATTTCCAAACACAAAGGGGTTCACAGGGGACACAAAGAACCTAGGTTTATCAAAAATTACTATAGAATATCATAGGTTTTGTTACCCAAATTAACATAAGAAATAGAAAATTGTGGTCAGTGAACTTAAATTCTATCAAACCTCCTCACACTAACTGTTAATACCTTCCATAATATTGAAAAAAAATTCTAAAATAAATTTTATAAATAAATTATTTCTCCAAATCAAGACCCGTAGATTAGAAAAATTCCCATCCATTTAGGTAAATATAAATATGCTTCATTTTTTCTTATGAATCATTAAATTTGGACAAACACACTAACCAACTCAATGAAATTCAAATTTTCACAAGAATTTGAATGTAAAGAGAGATAAACAATTCCATTGAAAATAATTCAACAAAATCTTTTAGTATAAATTGAAAGAGGGTATTGGTTAATAAAGGTATGAGGTCAATATTTCAGGATATAATCATGCCTAGACACTCAAACCAAACTCAGCACATCCCAAAATTTTATCAACTAAAACATGAATATCCGACTAAATAAAACTACACAATACTAAAACCATGAAACACCATGCATCATGGGGAACTCATACTACTGATGCCCCAATGCATCACCATTGAAATAGATCAACTATACTGTTATGGTACACCTTGAGATACTAAACCCTAGGGCATAATCATCACCCTACATCTAGAAAATCTCATCACTCCCTTATTCCTCATTCCATTAGGACCCCAACTCAAGACACCATCATTAGCCTTCTATGAAACTCAAAGAAAACCACCCTTGATAACATCATCACAATCCCTCATATTGAACCAAAACCTCAAACATAAACTCTCAAGCTTCCTTAGAATATCTAACCTCAAAGTTGACTCAAAATTATAGGATTTCATTTATTCATTACCCAAGTGTTCTAAAAACTAGACCATCAATGCACAGATTTGAATCCCAAGGGAAAGCACACTGTATACAACTTGATTGAATTCCATGATTTTCTGTATACACTCATACTTCTATATCTAGGGAATTAAATTATTCCTAAAACCACTTTTTACTGAACATGATTTTTCTTCCATCATTCTCAATCCACCCTTAAATGTAATCCCACTACTAAGGAAATCCATAAATGAGCTAGAATACTATCCAATTAAAAAACCTCCTCAACTACTTCTAGAAAATTATAAACCTTACGACCCAACACCTAGACAATAAACATAAACACCTCCTACTATTTAAATTTGACTACACTCTATCCCATGTCTCTTTCTACTACCTGTTCACTTTACCATGATAATGTTTCAATCTGTATAAGAATCAAAAATAATAAATTTAATCCCAAAAATTAAATAACTTACCAATGCCAAGGGATACTCTTCCACACTAAAAGAATCATATATACCCAAACACATATAATCTAAAAAACCATTTTATAATACATTACCAAGTATTATATTCCTATTAAATCATCACCATCAGACCCTCCAATAACACAACCACTTTGTCACCCCATTCCACGATTCTTAAATCCATCAAAAAAATATAACAACCACTTTTCTCCTTCTCACTACTTGCATTTACAATAGAGTGTTTAGAATAATCCTAATCTTGAAAATAACTTAACAAAACCCTATATGTAATAAACAATTCACTTGGTAAAAATTTAATCACTTCATGCATTTTTGAAAGAATGTAACCTAAAAGTGTTTCCCAAACACACAACACAACACAACCCAACCCAAACCAAACCAAACCAAACCACCATAATGAATATTACAATAAGAACAAAAGGAAGAAGATGAGGATGAGTGGTTAAATCACCAAATATCAAATATGGGAAGTCGAGAATCTATCCTCATCAAAAGGAATCCCAAACACTTGAAGTAAGGTTTACAGGAAGTAGGGTCCAACATGGAGGTGGAGAAGTAGGGTTCATGGGGAGGAGGACCCGTGAAAGAGGTTCACGGGGGAGGATAAGGAGTCGGGTTTGCGGTGTAGTAGGTCTAGCGATGGCAGAGTAGGGATAACAGCGGCAGAGTAAGGCACCGGTGGCAGAGTGGGGTAGTGGCGGTGTAGGTTCGACAAAGAGATGATCGGGGGCGGGGGGGGGGGGGGCGTGGGGAGTTGTTGTAGGGGTACCGTCCCGTGAGAGATTGAGGTCGTGATAAACAGAGGGCACTGTGCACCTCATTTTATAAAATGGGATTATGGTTTTATCAGTGCTAGAAAAGTGATGATAAAGTGTCACTTTATCATCTCTTTTATTGCCCAGATAAAGAATCACTTTATCAATGCTACAAAAGCACTGATAAAGTGACACTTTATTAGTGCTAAAATTTTATCACTGATAAAGGTTGACTTTATTAGTGCTTTTTTACTTAGAACTAATAAAATTTGGTGTTTCCCTTGCTCGTTTTTGTAGTAGTCAGTAGAAGTATAAAACTCATGAGTGAGGCATTTAATTTTTTTTCTTGATGGAAGGGACCCAAGTATTCACTCAAAAGACCCTTTTATAAGAATAAATTCTTACTATATTCATGAACAACATCAGTATTGATCTTTTCCATACGCTCATTTCTCCAAAACTACCCGAGTTGTTTTTTTGAATTCTCTAAAATGAATCATCATTAGAAAGAATCAATAATCTAGACCCTTTTTAAACCTGTTGAACCTTCTATATCCTATGAAAAGGAACATAAAAGAATAATTGACCACTATATTGTATGAAATATTTCATAAACCAATATACATAATGGCCCCTTTTTCTAAATAATACACACCAAGGATAACATCACATAGTGTAGCTCTATCCGAAACAACCTCACCAACCGAGGCTACCTCATTGGGATAATGTGGCTCTATACCCCCAATAAGGCCATACTTCTTAGATTCATTTCATAGAAAGGATTAATAGGACTTATTAATTCATGAATTCAAAAGTCTTGAGATATTTCATTTTATCCATTGATACAGAAATCTTGATGCTTCCAGAATACATATGGCTCTATGAGGTAAAACTTGATGGTTAGGTTTTTTACTTCACATCTCACATGATCATCAGAGTCACCATTAATTAATTATTTATATTCTGATACTATCTCCTAGACCAGGTAGATCATGATATGGTTACATTGGGAAATCTTCCATCATAGGCCACACATGTCATTTCTAACCTCGATAATGATAGTGATCACTCCAGTGAGTAGTTATAGGATCTGAACCATGGGATTAAAAAGTAAGATGACATATTGCCTTGATGAATAGTCTCTCACACCCATATCATAATCTCTTCCCTCTTGAGAAATCCCTAACATTATGTGGTTTATGCAACATCTTTGACCATTGTTGCCAAATTTATATCATAACCTCCCATGTATTAGAAGAACTGACACTAATGGAGAATGTGAATTTAGATTCCTCCACTGGTTCCAAATCCATATTTCTCCCTAATTGAATTTATGAATCCTCTGTTGGTAGAAGTGCCTAGGGACATCCTAGATACATTATAATCTAATAATGATGAGAAAGATTACACCACCATGACTGTTTTTGAACTAATAAACTACTTCTAAATTCCCAACAATGATGAATTATTTGTGGTCCCATCTAGTTCTTTTGGATGACATCATCGAAGAAGAGGTCAAGGAAATGTTAGTAGACATAATTCTCATATTATCACCTCAAAATAAATTATTAATGCTACTTTGACTATTTAACAAGCCTTTCATTGGGATAAAAATGAATATACCTCCTTATCAGTGATATCTAATATTCCTCTACAACCAACGATATTATTTGACCTCAGACCTCATCCATGAGAACACCATGATCATCCTCATATACCTAGGACCTTAACTCAACTGATCATTACACATCTGTTAGTTTTTATGTGAAAACAAGATAGCCAGCATCATAAATTCTCAAGTACTGGACAAGCCCTAATGGTTATGCTAATTTCATATGTTTCACCCCCTACCGAGGAACAACCAACCCCGGGAAAAAATATACCCCTAACACATAAGTACAAATTTCTAAATAACCTCACTAATATACCCCTGACGATTTCAATTCCTGAGGAAATATACTTATAAAATTAAATGCATGAGGCCCCTTCTGAAGCCTTAAAAATACCACTTCAATTAGAGGCTAAGGTAGGTTCCACTGAGACCTACAATATAGGGTATTCCAAATAGGTGGAATGTTGATCCATTTTCTTGTTTTTGATGGAGGAAAATGGGGTCACCATTAAGGGGAAAATACAACCACTATATATGATAGGTCAATTCACTAAAAAAGAAATCAGCCTATACCAAGTGGATACTATCTCATGGATGAATCACATTCCTACCCAAAAACTACATTGGACAGGGTATAAATAAGAAGATAAAACTTCATAAATCCTGAAATATCAAGGGTACGATAAGAGTGGGTAGAAACCACAAGGAAAAGATTGGATGATGAGCCAGTTTAGTGGTATGATATCAAGTATTGAGTTTATTATAGTGTTATAGGATACTTCCTACAACATGATTCTAGGAAGATCCTGACATCATTTCAATGCAACAGTCCCCTATTGGTATTACTCATTCCTCAAATAGTCACTTGATGATCGTGTAGGTTTACTCTTGGCTGATGTGTCACCCTTTGACTTTTGGGAGTCCTACTATCTAGATTTTTGTTACTAAAAAAGGGCAGGAAATCTTGTCTAGACTAATGGGGTTGTGAACATGAATTCCCCTAATGATAAAACAACCACATTAACCAATCCCTAAGTAGAAATGAAAGATATTTTTTTTCATCACAATTCATCTGTTAGAACTTATGATGCTAACTATAGGCTTTGTTTTCTAATCTCTAATAAAATGGAGTGAAAAAATATTTCCCCATATTCCTACAATGGAGGACCCCAATGGATACTAGAAGAACCCACTCTTGTGAAGTACCAAGAGGTTCTACCCATTGTCAATGATCCACAACATTCCCTCATGTTCCATAAAGTAGGTTTTACTTAGTGATGGATGGAATATTTCCCTTTCTTCAGTATCAAGTGTGTAAATCATAGTTGGAAATTTAATAGAATTGGATTAAGATCTTATTACACCACAGTTTTTGCAGTGTGAGAACCCCTTGAAGATGATTTTCTATCATTAATAATTGACACTAGTGCTTCCCTGAGGTTATAAATATCAGAATATATGCCTCTTCCCTCTGATACACTTGTCTCATATGAATAAGAGGATTTGGAAGACATACATCATATATTTAAAGAGGATGTCTCCACCACTAATGATGATTTAAACTATATGAACCTTAGTACTAGGGAAGATATAAGGCTGAAACTTATCAGTGTAGCCATATCCCCAAAGGGGAGGTAGATGTGTATGGACTTCCTAAAATAGAACAATGACATATTCGTATAGTGCTATGATGAGATGCCATGGTTATACCCTACTCATCACTGTGGCCTCCAATTGAGCCACCCTGAATACAAACAACCTCCAAGAAATATGAACCACCCTCACAGTGATATGGTCAAGGAGAAAGTTGAAAATCTTATTTAATACAATTTTTTCGAGGATGTCCAGTAACCCTAGTGGTGATTCAAAATTTTCACATTCTTGAAGAATATTGGGAGAATTAAAGTATTAACTGAATTTTAAGTCTTCCACCACCATTCTTTGAATGATTGTTTTCCCTTGGAAGTGATAGAGATTATTAATAATGATATGGATACATTCTAGACACTCTCATTTATGGACATACACTCTTGGAACAATTAGATCATGGGGACCTTGAGGATACGGATTCCACCACATTCAGTGTGCTCCATGGAATATTCTTCTATTAGGTGATTACTTTGATCTTAAAGAACACTATATCTATATACTAGTGGGTCATACACCACATATTTAATATTATTTTTGGGAAATTGGTGGGCTATTAGATGATTGATTTGGTAGTAAAATCTCCTTAGTGTTAGGACCATCTGAAGGATCTTGTGAAAGTATTCATCTTCTTATCCTCCCAAAAAATGAATATGAACTCCCTAAAATGTTAATTTGGGGTCACCTTAGGGATATTTCTTGGATATTTTTTAATACATAGTAGAATTGATATTTACCTAGAGGAAATAAAGGTTATCAGTCAAATGCCTCACATACGTAATTTTTCAGGAGTTGCAAGGCTCGTAATAGGACTAATCCTACATACGATGTTTTTGAAAAATATAACTATAAAGTCTAAGACCTTATCAAGGACCATGAAAAAAGGAACCATTTAATTGTGGGATGGGGAGTTCCAAATAGCCTTTTAAGATATCATGGAACATATGTTTCAACCTTTGGGTCTGATGCCACACATTATAGGAAATACTTTTGTCCTCATCCTGACCTCTCTTAAATGTTCCCAACACTCAATTTGAGGACCAAAAAACAACAAGGGTAGATTAAATAACCTAAACTATCAAATAAGGATTCTCTATGAAATGGAGAACAAATACTCCCCCATCGAGAAGAGTTGCATCAGACTGTTTCTTTCATTATAGAATTTAGAACACTATTTTGAGCCCCATGAGATACATACAATGTCATGAGTAGATCTGATAATGTATTAAATTATCCTACCCATTATAATAGGATGAATAGCATCTGGGGGGTATTTTTCCAGCAGTTTGACATTAGTTTTGTAGCATATATGTCTCTTAAGGGTCAGGCATTGGTATAATTTTTGGATGCACCTCCTTCACCTGAAGAATGTACAATGGATTTTAGTTTCTCGAATGATGCTACTCTTTTAGTGGATTAGGCTTTATCATGTTAGAGGATTCAATTTTATGGTTATTTATGACGTATAACCGATAGAAGGATCAATAACCCCAAGATTAGTAGTGTAGGAAAGGGGATCATCATCATTACTTCAGAACATGCCACTTTGTTGTAATCTTTCTTATTATTAAATGATAGTGCCAACAATGATACATGGTATCATTCTGTCACTACTATTCTCATGTTAGACATTGCGATTTATTTTCCATATTTACATGTGATGGGAGACTTTGATCTAGTCATCAAATGGATCAAGTGTGACAATATAATAATAAAGGAATAGCTTTCGCCACTGATGGAATATACCCATCTGCTGATGGTCTAGTTCTATTTCTTGCCATAGGTGACCCATGTTACTTGAACATAGAATAGTCAAGCTAATGTAATGGTATGACTAACTACGTGTCTTTTAGAAATTGAACAGAATGACCTAGTTATTCATATGGTGCACTGGTGGGTCATCTCCCCTAATAACTAATAGTATAACAATTGATATATAAATAAAATAACTATTGGTACATCTTCTCCAAGGCCCTCAGGTCCCCCATAGTAAATGAATTTACTTATAGGACAATTCCCCTTATTGAGTATCTCCATTTGGAATTCTCCCACTAGACAGAGCCAAGATAGAGAGAATCCTCTAGCAGGCATCACAGTTTACACTCTAGAGTGGGTCTATCCTTGAGGAAACCCTCTACAAGAATTTTTTTAATGGAATTATTCTATATTTAATCCAATTAAACAATATACCTCAAGTTAAGATTGAGGTACATAATAAATCACGTGGCACCCATAAAGAAGGATTGATTATCTCCCACCAAATTATTAGATTGGGCTTATTATTGTTTACAATGTTTGATGACTATATTGAGTTCACTAAGTGGTTTATTGAATATTATATCCTTGCTAACATTTTACATCATTATCCATATCTTATACACACTAAAAATATTCGTTTCCATTTACAATATGGGGAATAAACATTTTGGGGCCATGCATTCCAGTGAGACCTTGATTGTGCCCATTCATTTTGACCACAATTGAATATTCATTCTAACTAGGAAGAAGAAATTACCCTAAAGATAGTAAAAACATCGACCATGATTGATTTCATCAACCCTCATAACATTTATCATTTTGGGGTGCCTACTATTATACTCACAGAAAACAACACCAACTTTCAGGAAGTTGATTTGGAGAAAGTGAATTCCATGTACAAAATCTATTCAAACCATGCTTCTCACTACCATGTATAGGTTTATGGGAAGATTCAGGCATCCAAAAATACCCTCTATATCATCTTGAAGAAAATAGTATTCTAGAAAAAAAGGATTTGGCCCAGAAAATTCTCTATCTCCATTTCTCATACCATTCAATGACAACAAATTCCACCCAAAAAACCTCATACACCTTGGTGTATTAAAAAAAGTATTATTACGCATTGAGGTAATGTTTTCATCAATACAAATTGTTTTTTATGATTAGAAGACTCTAGAATGATTGGAAAATGTATATCTTGTAGAGATGGAAGTCATTGAGGAAAAAATATTCAGTCCTTACATAACACAGAGATGCACTATAATAGGATATAAATTGAATTCAATAATATTTTTTTTCCTTCGGTCCTTCATCTATGGTAAAATGGTACTAGCACTCATAACACCTATGATAACCGAAAAAAACCAAAGAAGTTGGATCCCAAATAGGATTGACCTTTCATAATTCATAATGTCTATTCAAATGAAGCATTCTATTTAATCACCAAGGTTGTATAGTGTATCACACCTCCCACCAATTCCAGGTTTCTCAATAATTAGTTCACATGAAATGTTGTCTAAACTATCTAACCATAAAACCGAGTCTTCATCAATGATATTTAAACGTAAACTCTATCAACCAGGGTCTGAGATATATAAACATAAACTATCAAAAGACCATAGGGTCCAATCATTATGACCACAAACTATTTGCAGACACTATAATCCAATCTATATTCAAATTAAAAATTATAAACCATATTATGAGTTATATGAAATTATTGTATAAATCCAAGTGTCCCCATTGCATGACCTTAAACATTGGTCTTACCCAGTTTAATAAACATATGATTTCCTATATACCATGTGTGGGATGACTGGAAAATAAAACCTTCTCAACAGGTGATGATAAACTATATCCTTACCCCGTGAAATAATTATGTAATACCCCATGGAAAAAATGGGATGAATAAATTCAATCATTAAAGAGGATATCCCCCAAACATTTAACATTAGTTTCGTGCACCTCCATTATTGAGAATGTATTGATTTAATAATTTCATTAATTTTTTTTGGATTTGAAGTTCAAAAATACGGAAATTTTTCTTACTATTGAATTTTATTTTAAGTGAATTTTATGAAATTATTATTCATGTAAATATTTATTTTGGAATCATATTAAATTCATTGATCTGTGAGGAATATTCATTTAAGTATTTAGAATATGTTTTATTGTATTCTAGATACACAGTCCATATTCTATGTGTGCAAGTGTAATATATGAAATTAGACCTATATTTATAATATCACGTATGGATCATATATCCTATATTTTCTAGAAAGTATGGCCTTGGAACACTATATTTGGAAGTATCCCTACTTTTGAGGAATCAAATGCATGCTACAACAACCTAGATTTTATAATCAACCCTACATTATCAACCCAAAATTTGGAATTTTTGTTAGCTCGTAATATTGAAAGGATACATAATTGGGGGTGTCTTATGTCTTTTCAATAATAATGATATATTATAGCTTTTGAATTTCTGTTCGATTAATAAAGATACACAGAAATCAGTACTACAAGGAATTAGGAAGAAAATAAATAGTAATGATGAACACATTGATTGTTATAGTGCTTCATATCACAAAGACCCCCTAACCCACTCCACCAGTGCTCTCTTTGGGTATATGGTGATTTTCACTAGAAAGGTAATATTATCAAAATACCTTCAAATCACAACTGAGTACAAGAAATTGACACCTTTACAATAAAGATAAATGGAAACTTCTGTTTCTTTTACAAGGAACCAATTATCTACAAATTAGTGCATGAATCTGACACTTAATCTATGATTGAGTCTAAGCAGTCGAATCTCCAATAAATCAAATGAGCTTTATTTTTTTAATGTTTAGGGTTTAACTTCCCAATTTCACTATCAAAGGATATAATATGGATATTATTTTTTAAATATGAATTTTATTCAAGAAATAATATCTCTGAAGAGATCTTGGTTGAAAGATAACCTCAATACGAATAGAAACTAATAAACAGAAGTAGTTATAGAAATATGAGATTGAAATATATATCAACAAAGCATGGCCTCCATAAAAATAAAAGAGTTTTTCATTCATTTAAGTAGTTATATAGAGAAGATATTCACCTAAAAAATAATGTTTAATATCTTATGAATTATGTTTTGATAGAGAAAATATTCTGATTATATATATATATATATATAAAGCTTTCTTTTGTGGGATCATATCCCAGCAAATCACCTGATAGGACACTGATACTCAAATTACAATAATTCAGAGGAGTTAATTTTTTCAGAAATAGGAACTATTGACTCAATTAAAAATAGTTATTTGAATTAATTAAAACAAGGCATTTAATTAGTTATAAAATATAATTGAAATGGTCTATATTTCTATCAAAATCGGGGCATAAATATCATATAAAATCACAGATTTTAATCTTCACCATTTAATAGTAAAACGTAGGGTTCAACTGTGTAGTGTCTTGTTCCTTTGTGTAGAGTAGGGATTCTTTTCATATAATAGGGTTCGTTTTCATTGTGTAGGTTTACTTTATGTAGTGTTGGGTTCCTTTTCATAGCATAGGGGTCCAAAATAACATAGGGATGGGAATTTATACATTCATATTTCTATCACATGTTATGAATGGTGATTCTAGTATTCAATGTTGGATTGTTATTCCATACATCTATTCAAAGGTAGTGTTGTTGATCCATATATTTTTTGAACTTAGCATTTCTGATCTATTTGTTTATTCACCAAACATAAGGTATATACAATATTTCTATATCATATCCTATAAATTTTTATTCTGTCAAAAGGATACATAAATTCATGATATATATATTTTTTTAAAAATACTTTAAGAAACATTATTATAAAACAAACAAAGGGTATTTTTGAGAATCATAATCAATAATACTTATAGATGATTTTTGATACAATACATGCCCAAATATCTCCCCTTTTTGATGATCACAAAATAAATTATAATTTACTGAAAATATAATAATTTTAAATACTAATAATATAATATTTAAAAACATTATATGTTTTGAAAATAATTTTTTCAATGTATTATTTTGATTTCACAGTATTATTTTGATGATTAGAAATAGATACTCCTAAATTTTTAACGTAGTGTTTAACCAAATTTATCCCCATTTGTGTGATATAAAAAAGAAAGTATATGAAAAAGGATTGAAATAAATTATATTTTTTATATCATAATAAATGAATGTTATATTCTACTTTGTATAAAAATAAGACATGCGATATAGAATTAGAGATGAACAAATAATAATATTAATAAATATTATGTAAAAGTTAGTGTAAATTTATAATAAAAAAAGATTACAATCCATACTAAACTTAAGAAATGTTTTAAAAAGAAGGGTTTTGGTCAGATTGGTGGGATGGATCTGAATCTCCAGTGGAAGGGGGTGAAGCATGGTGAAGATTTGATAGGAAATTACCACATATATTAGGTATAATTACTAAAAAAATATGAAAATGATGGTTGGATACTTATATCAATTTTTTTAGCATATTCCTTGACACTTGAAATCCTCAAACTTTCAACCAAATTTTCCTTTAGAAACTAATTAATCGATTATTCAGTCTGAATGAATGTGGACAAATAAACTTTCATTTGATGAAGAACAAGGCATAACCAAGATTCACTGGAGGTTACTTGACTGATCAGACATATTTTATTATCCAAAAGAACATTGAGGGGAGTACTCTCAGACTTTAGGGTTTGTAGCCTATTATTTAGTTTAGATAAAACATGAGTTATTTTCTCAAATATTCTAATCACATCTGGAGAAGTTTTTTTGAGTAGCATTTGGTGCTTGATGAATTTATATGAGAGACTGAGACTCTCTCCAAAAAAATTACTTCAACTCATTAAAATTATATTTCATAACATATAATTCTTTTAACATTTCAAACTCACTAGTCAAAGTATTGATAATATCCTCAATATTTCCCATGGAAACAAGAGTTTCTTTAATATCCATGAATTGATCTTAGAGGAACTCAAACTCAACTCCAGGAATAGTTAATATCCTAATTTATTCCACTTTATTATTTTTATCTTATAATTATTATCTTAGGGATAATTCATCTTCATTTAATAGATTTTATTTACAAATCAAAGCATTAGTATTTCTATTCAAGGTGACAGAAGACTTAGTAGAATGTTTTCTAGAAGGGTTACTATCCTCCACTAACACCAGCCATGGATCATCCTTAGAAACTATAGTTTCAAGACTTTTTTACTTTATCTTAATACAAACTCCTCAAAATTTATAGAATCACCAATAATAATAGATATATTGACAAGGGTGTCTCCACTAGAAATAGGTAGAATATCCCTAAGTTGATCTTCCCCAGGACTCGTTTTCTCAACATCTTCACCCTCATGAGACTCATGCTCAACTCTTTCATCATTTGATTCTTCTGCCTCACTCACATCCTCAAAAATGTTATATGAAATTATTCTCCTTTGAGGAAGACCAACCTTTTAAATTCTCAATTCAGTTTCTTCCTCAAGCTTTGGTCTAACAAAATCAATAATTTGAAATAATCTCTTCTCCCCATGAGAAGTAGCCATCATCCTTGTTCTACAATTCCAAAAGGTGAAAAACCATTACACGAATTGCGTATGATATATACTAATTTATGTAATGTTACAACATTCAAAATATTACTGTGATAGAATCTCGTACCTAATGAGATGTCCACTAATTTTCTTAATCAAAGTAACAAGAGAGAAATAATCCTTCCATATGGATTAAAAGCCATTTTTTCTTTTTTATGAAATCAATGATGCATGTATTTCAACAAATACTTACTAAAATTCAGATTGATAGTATTTATAAACAAAAATTGAATATACATATATATATATCCTGATATAAATCTGTTTTCAACTAATCAGTTCTCGACATAATTTCTTCCTTGATAAGCTTTATTAAGACTTCCTGATAGGCACATTGGTTTTTTAATCATCTTCTTAATAGTTTATTTTCCAAATAGAGATGACATTATATACTCTAATGTATATTTTTAATCTCCTAAATTTTTTAAAATGAAATGAGATACCCCATCATGGGAAAAAACCTAAGACATAGCTATTTATGATGAATAAATAAAGAATACATTATGGTAAATCTTATAAACAATCATATATTCATCAATTATGAAATTGAATTAAGCATTTTATTAAAACAATTTTACATAAATTTTAAACCCAAAAGGCATATTACTATCCCTAAAAACAAACTCCAAGAGTTGAAATATAATATTTTTCTTCCTCAATATGTATTTTTTGATTTAAACAATTGAAATATATTACATTTACATAAATAACTTTTTGATACTTAACATGCTAGAGGACATGCTCACATAGATGAACTTCATCAACCCTGCATCATGTTTTCATTCCTGAAGGTTTGAGGATTGAAGGTTTAAAGGTTGTAGTTTAAGAAATATAGAATGAGAGACACTCTGTAATATAAAGGGTCATAAAGGAATAATAATGAGAGTGGGAGAGGTCTGATGGTTTGGTGATGTGGTTTAGTTTCACATTTTGATTATGTGGGGTAATCAATAAAATTGTAAATTTTGAAATGAAGAAATTTAAAACCAAAGTTAAAAAAATATTTTCTTTAAAAAAATAAATGAAAAATTACTAAATAAAAATAATTGATTGATAAATTAACAGAAATTAATAAACATTTATATAAAATAAATATCGATACCCCCTAATAATATCAAAAATATTCTTGGGAATTTGTTTAGTAAAAATATCAACTTATTGATATTCAGTATTCACAAATTCTAAAAAAATATACATTTTAAGGACATGATCTATCAGAAAATATTTCCTTATATCCATATGCTTATTCCTGGAGTGACTTATATAATTTTTTGTAATAATTATTACATTAGTATTATCACATAAAATAATAATATTTTTAAAAGTTAGTCTAATGTCTAGTATGGTGTGTTTAATCCTCAACACTTCTGAAAAAAAAACATCCAGTAGATACATATTATTCCAAATTTATTGATAGAGTAATTTAATATTGTTTATTACTCAACCATAATACTAATGATTTCTCTAACAAGGGACACGTTTCTAGGGTACTTTTTCTATCTAATATAAAAATCCAAAGTTAGAATCTAAATATAAAATAAAATTAAAATAAATGGTTTTTGGGTCAAGATGAGATTTAAAAATAGTTTCTTTTAAATATCTAAAAAATATTTTAACATTAGTAAGATGGGATTATTTTTGATTTGATTGAAATATAGCACAAATACATACAAAAAAAATTATTTATGGTCTTCTGGTAGTAATATATATAAACTACCAATCACACCTCTATATAACTTGTGGTCAACTCATTTTAGAACATCATCAAAATAATGTTTTACATTAGAACACATATGATTTGTGTAGGTCTTATTTTTTTCAAGTCTAAAAATATTCAATAATTCAATTATATATTTTCTTTTATTTTAAAAATATATATAAAATTTTTGGTATAATTGATATCCAAAATGGAAATTCAATTCTACCATAGTAGTAATTTAAAATTATTTTCGTGTTATATTTGTAAAATCATTGCAATTTTTTTTTTGTTTTTTGAACCAAAAATAACATCATAAACATATATTTATACTAATAAAATATTAGAACAAACAATTTTCTTAAAATTATTTTTATATACTAATGCTATAGAAATTCCATTTTCCATCAAAAAGAAGTTTAATATTTCCTTCTATGATCTAGGTTCTTGTTTATGGCCATAAAGTGCTTCTATAATTTCAAAAATATAATTTGGTGTGTGATGGCCTTCAAGACCAGGGGTTTGTGCAACATAAAATTCCTACATTAAATATCCATTTAAAATGGAAACTTTAACAACCATCTAATATAATTTAATTTTTTTTTGAGATGAATAAGCTAAAAGGATTCTAATCGCTTATAATCTAGCTAGAGGAGAAAAGGTTTCATCATAATCCCTTCCTTCTTCCTGACTATATCCATTTTCAACTAATCTAGATTTATTTCTTGTTATGATCCCTTGATCATAATAGTTTTTTCAAAAGATCCATTTAGATCCAATTACTTGTCAATTTGACTCCTTTCTAATAATTTCCAAACATCATTTCCTGTAAAATTTATTAGTACTTCTTGGATGGATAACAACTGAATCTCATATTGTAAAACTTCTTCAATAGACTAATGTTCTAACTAAGATTGAGAGAAGGAGAATTAAAATATGTTTCCTACACTTCTTCTAGTTATGAATCCTATGTCCATGTATCCAACCACAGTTTATGAAGGATGATTCATTGAGATTCTAGTTTGTATAGGTGAGACACTTTCAGGTTCCTCGGTTTCATGTTCTTCTGATCTAGACTGAATTTCATTAATTTTATTTTGAAAATCTGTCTCAGGTGAATCAACTCTGATGTTTTTAATAGAGTCTATATATTCATTAGTTTTACCTATCTCTTTAATTAAAGTGTCATTTTCATCAAATATATCTGGATCTAATACTACAAAAATTTATTTACTTTTAATTAAAAAATTTATAGACATTATAAGTTGTTGAATATCCTTAAAATATTCCTTTATCCAAATTTGGATTGAATTTACAAGGTTATCGTTAGCATTCAAGATATATAAAATGAATTCAAATACTTTAAAGTACATTACTTTAATTTTTATGTTATTACAAAGTAAATAGGGTGTATTTTAAAAAATGGTTCTTATAATAACTGTATTCATAATATAAAAACTCTATTTTTATGAGGAGTTATTGTTGATGAAAATGTGCTTTTAGTTCGAAAGTTTTTCAAAAAGAATTAAATTCTTGATTGTCAAATTCTCCACCATTATTACTTCACAATGGAATTATTTTAAAATCCCTTTCATTTTGAACAATTTTTCAAAATCATTAAAAAACATTGGATACCTAACATTAGAGTATTAGAAAATAAACCCATGTCTTGGAAAACCATTAACTAAAATATAAACATATAATTTACTAGCCAAACTCACGAATCTTGTTTTTTTAAAAAAAAATATTGATATTTTCTAATGATTTAGATCTATCAATTTTTTTAATTGGTTTCAAAGATGATTTATGTTTTTTCCAATTCGACCTGCATCACAAAATCAATAATTATCAAACATTAGACTAGGAAAATCAAAAATTAATTTTTTTAATAGAAAATTTTTCTAATTAATATATATTGAAATTTCCATGTCTCCTATGCCAGATCCAAAATTCTTTTTTCTAAGTAGTTAAAAAATTCAATATCTATTTACACAAGGAATTGAGATCCAAGTTATAAATTTTTTTAGTTCTTGCTGCTCTAAAATTATGTAGTTTATCTTTGAAGAATGAGTAGGAATTGTTAGGGAAATCAACATAAAATACATCATCACAATGTTGAAAAACAATGATAATGATTTTCTTTAGACCATGTACATATATTACTTTATTGATTGATATTAACTTTTTATTTGGAACTCATCCAATAGAAACAATAATTACTTTTTCATTATGTCCAAAGGTGACTAATCCACCATCAAGTTTTTGTCATTTTATGAATATAGGAAGAGTATCCACTCATTTTTTCTAGATAAATCTCTATCCATATACCATATAGAATATTTTTTCATACGTTTTTTATCCTAAAAAATAATTTAAACATTTTTTTTATTTTGGTACCCATATTTTCTTGGGTCCACTTATGTTAGGAAGCAATGATATAGGAATCTTGAATTATCTTAACATTCCAAAATTCAAATTAATCACTTAAAAAATACTTTTAGAAATGATATCCTTTTTAATACCACTTTTTTGAGGATTTATTAAGTAAAAATTATTAGTATAACATCCTTTTATTCCACAGTAGTAGTAGGTAGCACTTTTAGAATTGGGTAGAACATAATGTTTTTATATTTTTTACTTCTCACCCCTTCTTCTTGTTCCATATTTTTTTTATTTCAATAAAATTAATTCAAATAATATTATTTATAGTTATTTCTACTTTAGGTAAAATACTAACAACACTTTTATAAGATTACACTTCGTCAAATAATTCTCTTGTCCTTCTTCCATGAACAATACAATTTTTTGTAGATGAATTGAATTTTTCCATAAGTTCTTGATGTTGTTTTAGAATAGTGTCTCTTTAACCTAAAACAAAATTGAGTTTTTATTAACTTATTCTTCATTATTAAATAATAATATTTATATTCAAGTATAGAACTATAAGAATAAAATTTACTATTTTAGAAGCTATCTAAGTAAAAAGATGAAGAATAATTAGATTGTACCTCTTCTTATTATTTTTCCATAAAGCACATATTTAATTATATAAATTTTTACCTTTTTCTGAATCAGATTTGGAGTTGTTTATAGAGTCTTCATACAAGATCCATGTATCTTTTATATCTCTTTTCTCTCTATTTTCATAATCATTATTCTCTGATATTTCTCTTCATTCATTATTCGTTCATTTTTTAATTGGAGGTAATAAGTTTTGATGTGACCAATCTTTTTTCATTAGTAATATATTACTTATCTTTGTTCCTTTTCATCCTTCTTATGAGGACTTTCCGAGGCCTCTTTTCTTCTTGTTGAATTTTCTAAACTTTCTGAAAAGCAAATTGAGTTTCATTTTAGAGTCTGAGGAATCTATTTTTTTCTTTTGACATATTGTTTTTATTTTCTTTCATGTTTATGAGATTTCACCTAAAGAGTAAAGTATACCCTTTTTACTAAAATATTTCGATTATCAATTTTATCCTATATTTATGATTCATATATCATCTGTATTTCTATTAATTCTATCATAGTCAAATTCTTGACAGATGATTATTGTTGAATAGTTATAGATATGTAATTCCATTTAGAGGGATGTACTCTATGTACTTTTTCAATTGATCTGATTATGAAATTGGTTCTCCAATGGAAGTAATATTGTTGAAAATTACAGTTAAACATAAATTTATTTATGTGATTCCTTCACTATTGAACAATTTTAAGGGGTCATACTTTATTTTTCTGGTATCATATATCATCTCTCTGTTGTTATATATTCTTTTATAAGTGACTACAATTTTCTTCCACATTTCATAGGTAGTAGGGAATTTTTATTCTCAATTGAATTCATCAACTATGAGACTATATTTGACATGATTCATTTCCCTTGAGTTTAAATCATATTCATCTTTTGTTTCATCATCCCAATTCTTTGGTTTCTCAGGAATTACATAAGTAGTGATGATCTTTGAATGGACTCTAAATCCTAGATTCTTCAGGTGGATGATCATGTGAGATTTCCAAAATCCATAGTTGTCACCATTAAAATATATATCTTGAATCATAAACATAATTTATTTTGAATTAAACATTGAAATCTACATTATATAGACCTTATTCTATTCACCTTGATAGAGATTCATATACTTTATCAAAGAATCTACCAGTGATACCAATTGTTATGACAGAATAATACAAAGATACACAATTGGGGGTGAATTGTGTCTATTAAATAATATTTAAAGATTCTAGGTTTTTAATTTCTTTGAGATTAATGTAGATATGCATCATTTTTTACTATAAGAAATTGAGCAGTTAATAAACTATAAATATGAACACAATTATTTTTATAATGCTTCAGGGAAAAAATATCCCCTAGTCCACTCCAACAATGCTCTATCTGCAAGCGTGGTGATTTTCACTATAAAGGTCTTATTATCACTAGACATTCAAATCCACAACTAAGTACTAGATGTTTACACCTTTGTTATAAGGATAAATAGTGCCTTATGGTTCTTTTATATGGAACTGATTATCCACATATTAGTGCATGAAGTTGACACTTAATCCATGACTGATTCCTAGTTGTCAAAACTCTAATAGATTAAAAGAGATTTATTTTTAATTGGTTTGGGTTGAAATTCATATTTGTAGTAGAAAATAACATAATATGAATATTATTAATCAAATATGAATCTTATTCAAGAATGTATATCTTTGAATAGATCCTAGTGGAAAAAGATCATCATTATGAATAAGAACTAAAAAATAGTATAAGATATAGTAGTTTGAGGATAAAATGTACATCATCAATGCATAACCTATTTAGAAAAATAACATAGTCCTTGATTTATTTTAGATGTTCTATAGAGAATAGATTCACCAGAAAAATGTAGTTTAATATTAAATTATTTGGTTTTTATAGGGAAAATATTTTGATCATATATATATATTTATTTCGGATGAGAAGATCCAAGAAAGTTTCCATGTATACCAATAACAATTAAATTCTAACCAATCAGAATACTCATAACATATTTTTTGAAATATGAAGGATTTAAAACATCGAATATGTTTCTTTGAATCAATCATAAAGAGTCTTTGAATAAGTTGTAAAATACATTTTAAATAATCTTTATTTCTGTCAAGGCATTTGAAGAAGTCTCAGATAAAATCATGTATTTAAATTTCTGTTGTTGAATAGTTAAACATAGGGTTCACCTATATAGAATATGGTTCCAAGGAATAGTCTAGGGTTCCATTGCATAGTGTAGGGTTTTTTTTCATAGTGTAGAGTTCCATTGTGTAGTGTAGGGTCTCAAAGCAATGTAGGAATGAAAATTCATTTTTTTATATTTCTAGTGTTGGGTATGAAGAATGATTTCAATAATCAATGTTGGATTTTTTTTTCATATGTTTATTCAATAATTGGATTGATGATCTATAAATTTATTCAAAAATATGGTTTTTGATCCATATGCTTATTCACTGAATGTAATCTGTAAACAATGTTTCGAAAATACATCCTATAACTTTTGTATTCCTTCAAAAGGATATATATAGTCAAGGTATATATATTCCCCTAAAATAAATAAATATTTTTTTTATAAAACTAACAAGGTTATTTGTGAGCATTAAAATCAATAGTATTTTAGAGTATTTTTGAAACAATACAAGAACAACTGTTTGGTAGTCGCCTGAAGGAACCCTATGTTTGACTATCAACGATGGAGTTTTAAATATATGTTATTATCTATGATTTATGCAATGATATTAGTGTAAATAATTATCTATTAAAATATTTTCTATGACCAAATAAAAGGATTATTTTGTTTTATTTAAAGAATCATATTCAATGGAGTATGTTAATACTATTTTAAAGGGATGTTACGACCTCTCTTAATTTTTTTGAATTTAAGTGTTCATAATTTACTATGTAATATTTCTGGAGTTGGTTTGTCCTAGAGTTTTTCATCCTTAAATAAAAATATCAAGAAAATCATTATAAAAAAATATATAATAATATACTGGAAATGTGATATACATACAAAATCATCTGTTTTTTCTTATAGAGCCACACTTTGGAGACGTACATGTTTTGATATATCATCTAGTTATTGTTGTTTTTGTTTTTGTAACTTCTAATGGACATTATCATTACATATTTTGGTTCATTAATGATGAATAATTTACTAGAGATACACTTTGGAATCATAGATGTTTAAACATATGTCTTCTTCTTTCTCTATTGCTTCTTGATAAAAGCATATGTGAAGTTGAAGAATTATTTTACTACTGTGCATTTTTGAAGATTTAAATACATCTGTCAATTATTAATGATACTATTAAATTTAATCTATATTATAAAAAATATATATCTATTTATTGGGTGAAGTTTCATATTCTTGGACTCAGTCATGGTTACATTGCAACTTCATGCACTATACTGTGGATTTACAGTTCCCTATAAACGAACAAGAAGGATTTATAAAGTATTTTTGTAATGTTGTCAACTACCAGCACTCAATTACGTATTTTAATAGTATTAGGATAATATTTACTAGTTATAATAAACAACTTCATGGATTTGAGTTATAGTGGAGTGGATTAAGGGATCTTTGGGCCATGAACCATGATACATCACCATGTTCATTTTCATTATTTATTTTTGATTCCCGATCGTCTTTGAGAGAAAATTAAGGGAACACTGCCTATCAAGAGAGGTGTTTTGAATCTGTAAATTTTTTTAAATAAAAAATTAACTCCATCATCTATATTTAACTTCATCATTATCATCCATACCTAACAATTTATATCATATTCAAAGCTCTACTAGTGTATTTTTTTCTGGAAAAATTTCTATTTAATATTATATATTTAATTAAAAGGAAGTTCTCTATTTTTTTAGATCTGTTTGTTACTTTAAATTTATATGAAATTATTTAATTATTCTATAATATATCCTCAAGTGATATATAAAGGCTCTACTAAACATTTACTGGCTCCAACTAGCCTGAGTTAAGGATTCAGATAAAGACATCCTGAAATGGTTGATTCTATGGAATTTATGGTGATGCACCATGATTCATATTTTATTGGTGGTAATTATGGATACTGGAAAACCGAAATGATTATTTATTTAAAAAATATTATGTTGGGAAAAAATCCCTCAAGGTAACATTGTCGAATTTTTGGGTTGATTGTGTTTGTTGAAAAAGTGGGTTTCCATGGACAGTTGTAGAGTCCAGAGAGTTTGTTGACTAGGAATGTTGAAAATGATACAAGAAAATATAATGGATTCAATTGATGTAGTACAAAAAATTTTGTACACAAGGTGATGACATTTCCCAATGTTAACCAAATTTTTGGGGTCCAAATTTTAGAATTTGGATAGCATCACAAAATATAGATTTCCTTGAAAGGCTAATAAAAATATTGAAAGAGAATGAGCTTCATGAAAAAAGGTTCACAAAAGGTGATTTGTGAAGGTTTGAATATTTTTATGGTGATATCTATGAGTATTATGAGAATTTTGAATGAAAAAGGTGAGGAGCATCATGAGTGGAGCATCACTATGATGTGAAGAGTCTTACAGTGATGTCCAAGACAATGATAGAAATAATAAAGGAGAAATGGATTAGATATTCACAAAAAAATGGAGCATTGCGTGGGAAATGATGGTGCATCACAAAAAGGTGCAAATGTGGATGAAAGATTCAAGAATCGGTCAAAACGCCTCTAAATGGGCCTTTACCCATTCAGAAAAGCAGCGATTATTATCAAAAATCTTGAGGATTTGGAATAAAAAAGGTTGTTCTTAAATTTGGTTTGTGAATGAGTTTAATGTATAGATATTTTTTAAGTTTATAAAATCCAACTGAATGTTTTGAGCATCATGAATGTAAGTAAATTCACAAAGGATAAGTAAGATTTTTGAATAGAATGTACTTCGTGAAGGCTATTTGAGATTTTCTGAATATGTGTACTTTATAAAGGATAAGTGATCTTTACCAAAAGAAGATGTGTCATGAAGGATATTTGAGCTTCATGGAAGAGGACCCTCACAAAAGTAGAGAGTGTCACAGATGATTTATTGAAGGAATTTCCTAGTAAATCTTTGGTAATGTTGTATTAGTCATGTTTTGAATGTGGAACTTCAATAGAGCATTCATCTACAACTAAGGATGCATTCATTAGAGATAATTAAGGGACCTACATGTCCATACAGTATATGTGAATTCCTTATATGAGCAGTGATTGAAGGAAGAGGAAGTAGGTGATCCATTTCACCAACAGTGATCTAGAGACCTAGACATAGGGTGAGGCCCTTGGGATTCTAGTGAATATAACCTAAACAGTGTAAAGTAAGTGAGCCTTGGTTTAGATGAAACAATATCATAATGGGAAGAATTTTTAATTTGTCATGCCATGATTCACTATGCTTGTTAGGGTATTTATCATAATTGGGATAACAATTGGTATCAGAGAGAATGGTTGAATTATAGTGGTTCTCTATGAATAGAATAAATTGAGGTTTTCAATCAAAAATGGATTCCGATCATCGATGGAAAAAAATTTCCTTTATGAAAGAATCAGAAGCATCACTACTTCTGATCATTAGAAATGAATGTATTTACAGTAACTATGTATGGAATATAATCCAATATTGATAGTTGTGCTTTATAATAAGTTGATATAAGGTAATTGTATGTTGATGCTAAAGGGATTAATGCTTTATGTGGATCCCTATAAAAATAAATTTATATGAAGGTGATGTCATGTAATTCATCCCATGATATATTAGCAAAGATGTTGAATATTTATAATGGAAACTAAAAATTCAGAGAAGAAAAGTTTATGGTTCTATTGAATAAATATAAGGACCTTAAAACGCACTCCAATAAGGCAGTTTATACAATTTTTTATTGGTTGAATCTTTCTGTGGAAGACATACTAAATCTCAGAAAAATTATTGAAGGTATAAATATTGTTAAGTGAATCATGAGAAATCTTTCACCCCAGTTTAATCTGAAGGTTTTCGTATCAGAAGAAAAATATCAAAAGGAGATGAAATTGGATATATTATATATTAATCTTGTAGAATATGAAATGATAAATGATTATAATGATGCTATGGAAAAGGGTAAGTCCAATGAAGTGTAATTAAAGGCCATTAAGAAGCTCACAATTGAATATGGATAGGAAGATAAAGATATTAATGTGGTAATTTTATTATTTTCATAAAATCATCATTGAAGAAAAGGAAAGTTCAAAGGGAAACTGTAGATAACATGCATTTGATATGGAAATGTTGGACATCTTGTTGCAAGGTGCCCCATGAAGTTTCAAAATATGGAAAAGTTGAAGTCGAAATCCCCATGAAGAAGTATTCATCCTATGTGAAAGGAAATAAAAATTTTAAGAGAAATTTCTTCAAAAAGAAGAATATACTTTCAAGAGAAGATGATAGTTCTAAAGAATCATAGGTAGAAGAGTTAGAATACTATAAGGGTTATAATGAAGATGTTATGGTGGTAGTTATCAGTAATTCAAAAATAATGGAAGAAAGTGGAAATTAAGTATAATAAGTCCAAGAAAGAGTTGACCTTCAAGTAGAATTAGAAGATTATCTTAGAGAGATAGAGTTTTGGATATCCAAAATGAATAAATATTACAATGTTCTTTGTTATGCCAAAATTTATATGTTGTAGTAGTTAAAAGGGAAGTCTGAGTTTAATGAATAAATTGAAAAAACTAAACTCATCGTTTCTAAAGAGCTCAAAAAAGGTTGTGGAGTACAATCTCAATAATGAAGAATAGAAAAAAGAAATTGATAGTTTGATTAACAATGGAAAAGAAAAATTCCAGATTATTGAATAACATGAAGAGGAAGTTTCATGCCTACGATGAAGTGTTAAAGATCAAGAAAAATTCATAAATCTCAGTATGAAATTAGGAAATATTATTATTCATGAAACATAGAAGATGTATGTGAAACATAGTGGTTTATCAAAAAAAAAATAGTCAAATCCAAATGATAAGGATGGTAAAAGGGTTTATAAAAAAAGGAATTGTGATTATTAATTTTAGACTACAAGAATCCACTATGAAATTGAAGATTGATTTTGGTATGAAGAAGAGTTAGAATATTTAGATAACCCATGGTTCAACTAGTGGTGTAAAGGTGATACATAGGAATTCTCCTTGCATCAGATGTTATTATTGTGGAAGAATAGGACACTAAAAAAATGTGTATTCCACAAACAAGAGATATCTAAGGAGATAATAACACCAATGGAATAAAAAAAGATCACATTACTAAAAAATATATTTGGAGGGACATTGTTTTTTGGTACGGAGGATTTGGACCCATGTCCAAACACTTTACATCAACCATGTATAGGAGTGTTTCAAAACAGAACCAAACTGGTCACAAGCAACAATTCAATGAAACATCAAGTGATCTGAAGATTAGAAATAATTTTTCATTATTTCAAGATTAATCTGGTGCATCATACACCAAGGAATATAAATATTATCAATTCACAAAAGTTATTAAGTAAAAAACATGGATCAAGAATAAAAGAGATGTGCAGGTAGTTGTTGTAGAGATTTCTTTTAAAGCATCAGATCAAACTGGGATATTGATCATTGATAGAGGATGCACCTCACATATGATAATAAATAAGGATATAGTGACCAAAACTAGGTAAGATAAATAATGTACTGTAAGATTTAGTAATGATGAAGGCTTGATAATTATTGGCTCTAGAAAAGAAATGTTTGGGGGAAAATACATGCGATAAGAAAATGACTTAGTTGTTGAAGGTCTTAGTAAAAACATTCTTAGTGATACAAAACTATGTGAATCAGTAAATTCAATAGTATTTTCACGAAATTATGTGTCATCATGGAAAAAGACGGTGCTATCATTTTGTAGGGAATGTGTATAAAAGAGATTCTCTACCAACCGAGTAGAGAAGAAGATATGTGTTTTTTGTCAAAGGAAGTAGAGAAAAAGTTATAGCATAAACATCTTTTCCATTTGAGATAAACATCCTTGGAAGATATAGGTAAATATGATGCTGCTTGAGACCTCCCAATATTGTCATTTTATTGTACTTATATTTGTGATTCTTATCAATAAGGGTAGATCATTCAAAATACATATAAGGAAAATGAGAAAAGGTCAGAAAAATTGCTGTAGTTGGTGAATATTGATGTGTGTGGACCAATTTAACCAATAGTTATTGATTGGAGGAGATAGTATGGTCTCTTAATTCATGATTTTAGCATGATGGAATGGGTATCTGTCATCACCACCTAGTCTGATGTGTTCAGTTTCATTACATGATATTATTGGGATGGTGAAAAGATGCAAGGTCAAAAAATTGAAAAGATCAGAATAGATAATGGAAGCATTACCATGTAGAGGATTATCTCAATAAACATGGGATAATGAACCACGTTTTAGCATTATGAACTCCATATCATAATGGAGTAGTTGGGAGAAGAAATTAGAGTATCAACAACATGGCTCGAACAATGCTCATTAAGAAAGACCTTCTAGAGAAATTCTGGAAATAAGAAGAGATGGAATCAATATACACCTCAAATAGAGTATTAATTTTTCCTAAAGAATTGATTTCTCCATAAGAGATATGGTATGGAAAGAATCCATCATTGATGTACTTTTGAGTCTTTGGATATAAGTTTTTCATTCTTAATAAAGATAAACACAAGAATTTTTATTTCAATGGATATGAAGGGATATTGCTTGGCTACTCAATGAAAATAAAATCATTCAAATGCATCAATAATAGGCTAAGAATCATAGTTGAAATCCATGATGTAACTAAAATTGAAAATGAGTAGAATATTCAACAAATACATGATCAGTCTTAGGAGGGTAGTGATGAAGAGTTAAGTAGATCAGGGAATGTTCCAAATCTTGAGGCTGATTCAAAAGAATATTAAAATAATGATAAGTTTGAGTACCATTCGGTATCTCTAAAAATATACAAAAGAAGAGATGAAATTAACAAATAGAACCTAATTTTTAACACCCCAATCTTCCACAGTACACTTCTCATTGAATAATACAATATCGTGTGTTGTACGCAACTTCGAGTTCTAACACACCACAACCAATCAAACTAGCCGTTATGAATAGTAATACCAAATTTTTAAAATTTTGTACCATTTATCTTTGAAAATGGAATTCATTTTTGGATTTATAATATCAAAATTAGCGTAGGGTTAATTTTTGGTGTTTTTATGAAAACTTTCAATTTTTGATGAATAGTGAAAACCACAGAGTTATTGTTTAATATCAGCTTTTTATTTATATAAGTATTTATTTTATTTAAATTTATTTTAGGCAAAAATAGTTATATAATACCAATATAAGATCAATTTAATTCATTGGAGTCATTTTATAAAAATTTTAGATATATAAAAATTTTATTGAACTTTTTACCGTCTTTTACCACCTCCAAGGAGCATTTTCAAATTTACATAAAACATAATTTTATAGCTTCTGTGAGTTGAATTTTGAAAATTGGAGAGACACAGATGATATCAGTAAGTAAAATTCGGTTCAATGAGATGAAAATAATTTTTGTTGAATAATAACTTTTGACTTATATTTACCACCGTTAAAAGTAAATAGGGTAATTAAAGGTAAAAATGATATTATTATTAATCTAAAACATGTCCTAATTCTATTGGATAAGTGTAATTCGACCCAAAAAAACCTTAGGAATAAAATATGATCCTTTAGGTCCACTTGGATTAGATTAGAACATTTATTATTATTTAATTCAAAGAAGTGTTAAAAGTGTTAAATTCAATGTTTAATAACTAAAACATTTTTAATATAGGGTTAAACATAAGATAAATTCGACTGTAAGTATTAATTAGAAATATAAAACCATTTCCTTCATAATGGTATTTTATTTATATTTTTTAGACATTAAATAATTTAATTTATTTGTGACACAATGATGATGTAGTAATTACCTTATTAATGAAATATTAAAAATAATTGATATTAAAAATATCCAAATAGGTGTAATTTGAGAATTTTTTGGAATTTAACTAATTTTCTCGGTTAATATGGCATTTTAGGGTTGATTAAATGAATTTGTTTTGAAGTAATAATTCTATTAAGAATTTTACATAAAAATACCAAATAGTGTTAAAATTGACAAAAAAGACTTTTTAAAACAAATATTATATTATCAATTGATACTATATTTATAAAAATGTAAGGTTCAGTTTAAAGACTTATATAATGATATTTTTATCATTAATTTACCACATGGGGTTCTCTTGAAAGTATATAGTAGGTTTAGAAACCATGTAATATAAAAATACAAAGAGACATGGTAAATGTCAAACTATTTAACTATGAGTAAAATCTAAAAGATAAGGTTAATATATTAACCCAAACCAATAAAAAACCTATTGGTTGAGTTTATTTAGACCCATAACGACCTTATAATTTAAATAATTAATTTTGGATCCATTAGAAACTGAAAATTATTTTATTATAAAATAATATTTCTAGCATTTCCTAAGGTGCCCCTCACCCCTCTAATAAAAGGGCACTCAACCTTCTCTCTAATTCACACCTTCAAAGCCATTTTCCTTGGCCAAAACCTGCCCAAATACCCTCTCAACTATAATAACTTAATCCTATAGGACTTCAATTAGTTATAAAGCGAACCTATGGAGCCCTTTTGATCAAATCAAAAGGAAGAACCCGAAGAAGAGGTAAATATTTCATCACCTCTTTCAAGTTCGTTTCTTCTTCCACATCCACTTTCTTTGTTGTTTCCATTATAAAATAATAAGTCCAGTATATTCTATATACTATGATTTTATTATAAATTTGGTAAGAACATATTAATTATTCTATCCATCCTTTGAATGACATGTCAACATACGTGTGTACGTACGACTTATCGTCTCCACGTCATGGTGTAATTGTTATTCAATACATTATTATTTTGATGGGTATAATAATGATGTGTAATTTATTTAAATAATAAATATAACATGATAATGATTTTTTATATATGATATAACATCCAATTATATATTATTTTTATATCAAAATAATGATATTGTCGCTCGTGCGTACGTACGAATTATCGTCTCCATGAACGCGATGAGAATCATTTTCCATCGTATCCATTCAAGACTAATTTTCATTAGATGATTAAAAATATGTTTAAAGACATAATATCATTGTTAATATGAATAAGATACATCCAATCCAAAAAACATTACTTAAGTAACAAATCATATAATGGAAAATGAATCAGTTAACATCCAAAATGACGATAATACTAAAATATTATTAACAAAACAATAATAAACGATCATATATGATATAATATTAATGTATATGATTCTTGCATAATTTAATAAAAATTATTTCACCATTATACAGGTGTTTAACCTACACTCGACCAATTAAAAGTAATGGTAAGGGTTAATTTCACAATCTCTTCATTATCTGAGGTTGTTTATACGTAATAATCTACTGGGACCTCTTTATCATCCAAATCCATGCTTCTTAAAATTGTAATTAAATTTTTTTTACTATTTAATAAAAAATGGGTTAAAGTCATTTATACAATTATTGGACCATAAATGTTTTGAAAGGAACATTTTCTTCATTTTCCAAACAAGGTACTTTATGACCTTTTCGACAAAATTAAGGTAAGAATGTTTTTTAACATATACAGCGTGTGTGGATATTTTCTACCGTAATAACATCATCAAAACTTCCCTTAAAATCTTATAAGAAAAATTTTAAAATAAATGACTTCTTTATAATTATTTTTCAAAATAGAAAGAGATATTTCTCTGAAAAAAGGTTTTGATTTCATCTATGCCAACATCCTTTGAAGGATTTTAAGCTTATTTGTAGTTGATTAATTATGATACAGAACTTCCATATTGTATTGAAGGTTTTGTGATATGTTTGAATATGGATGTTTTATTTTTAAAATATTCATGGTTATAGATAAAGTATTGAAATTTAGTATGCTAGTTTTAATACAAATTTTTATGTTATGTTTAAACCTTTTTATATGGGGAATTCATAGGACTTAGTAAGTGACATGTGGAGCCCGATATAGCTCCTCGATGCATCGGTAGGTCTCATGAGACAAACTAGTTTTTTGGAACATGGCTCTGAAAAAATCTTATTTGTAGTCTTGGCACAAGGCCTTGACTCTGTGGTTATGAATGTCTAACATTATGCATTCCATCATTATGAAATTTTCTATTGATATTGCATGGGATTATTCGACTAGAAGAATATCCATGTGAGTATGTAAAAGGAATTATTTTGATTTATATTTTCCATATTATGATTAATTACATGTTGAAAAGGATTTTGTTTTAGTTTTATACATTTTCTTAAATGTTTACACTTATTTATGAAAGTTTCCTCTTTATTGTTATCCTTACTGAGCATTCGAGCTCACCCCTTTCTATGTTTTATTTTTCCCAAGAAGTGAAGAAGTATATTATGACTGACCTCCAGGGATAGTCTATGGGATCTCAGTGTTGTCCATGGAAACAATGTTGTTGTTTTTTTCCATTTTATGATGTAATTTAATGCTTATGATTGTATCTAGTACTTCCAAGGAAACTAAACTAATCGGTATTTCAAGACTTGATATTTTGTGATCATGCCAATGATATGTAATAATGCACCGACTCTAGGTAACTAGGGTTGGGGTGTTACAGTTGGTATCAGTGTAAGTTTAGTACAAACCATGGAATCTAGATTTAGGTAAACTCTAATTAGATAACATTACCCTAAGATAGAATTAGAGGATTATTATAGAAGAACTTCCTATAATTTTGGAATTTTAGAGATTTTGTTAGTTTTCCAAGAAATGAATCCCTGTCTGGATACGAGTTGGTAGAGGTGGCTCGAGCATAGATGTACCTAGGGGTAAAACCTGAATACACTGCTTTGAGCTAGTCTCAAACGGGAACTGGTGCATGATAATGGGCCTTGCTGCTCTCTTGGTTACAACACTCCCAGGGGATATGATTAGGATAATTATCATTTTTTTACAAACCATTATGAAGGGATTATGATTATATACTTCTCAACAAAAACATTTTTTTATCATTATGGATTATATACATAAACTGTTCAATTTATGTTAAGTGTTTTACAATATTGGAATTATGAATTTTTATTCATAAACTGATCTAGTTTATGCCATTGTTTAGAAATGGCGCCTAGTGGAAGGAATGGAAACTGTATCAATGCATTCACTCCATGTTGGGATTTCCCTCCTTCTGCAGATAATTATAGTGGAGCTGGTGAAGCAATTGGTGCTGATCAGCTTATCACCATAATGGGACAACTCACTCAGGTTATGAATATTATGCTTACCCGTATAGAGCACCCTGATCCACAATATGGAGGTTCAATGTTAGATCGCTTCATGAGGAAAAAACCACCAACATTCAATGGGGTTAAAAATCCACTAATAGATGAGAAATATATAAATTCTTTAGAGAAAACATTCCACGCCTTGGGGAGTAGTAAAAGGGAAAAAGTTGTCATGACAGTTTGCTGCCTCACTAGTGATGCTGATCAACGGTGGTCATTGATTCAAAACTCAAAGTAAGATGATGAAGTATCAAATATGTAAATGAGGTAGTTTAAAAAAATTCTTAGAAAAACACATTCCTCATGACCATCGAGTGGATATGGAATGAAAATTTATGAGTCTGAGGGAAAAGAAGGATGATAATGTCGCAATGTATGAAGCTAAATTTACAAGGTAAGAGAGGCATGCTACAGATTATATACATAACCCAAGAAGTAATATTGTTGTTTCTTTGATGGGTTAAAACCATTTCTTCATTGATCATTAGTCTCACAATACTTCTCATTGTACGAATATATTGTCTCATGCGCTATCAAGATAGACAAATAATTCTCTAAGTCTTACGACTTTAAAGAAAAGAAAGAGAAGAAGAGATCTACAGAACACTCTAGAAATGGGAATAAATGGAAGAAGGGAAAATTTGAATATCCATCCTGCAGCAAATGTGGGAAGAAACACCCTGGTACATGCCTGAAGGGAATGATTGTCTGTTACAAGTGTGGTGAAAAAGGCCACCAAGCTCGAGATTGCAAGGGGAAGAAAAATGTTGTTGATGTTGAATTCTATAATTGTAGAGAAAGGGGGAATTATGTGAATGAATGTCCTAAGAGTTCGGGGAACTTACCTCAAAAAAGGCCAAGGGATCAAGACCAAACTTATGCTATCACTACTGCTAAGGCTGAAGCTCCGAAAGATGTAGTGGCAGGTAATTTAATGGTTTCCTCAAGTTTATAAAAATCTTTATTTGACTGTATATCATTTCATTGTTTCATATCTTCCCAGTTTTCTAAGAAAATTAGATATTTTAAATTTGATTTTACAAGGGAGTAGTCAGTCAAAACTCTTAAGGGAAGTATCATTGCAACAAAATTTTGTGAATCTATCCCTATTAGGGAATATAAATGTTCTTTAACCACTATCTCAACGTCATACCCATGATTCAATATGATATAATCTTTGGTATGTATTGGCTTTCGGACTATGATGTGAAAATTTATTGTAAAAAGAAGGAGGTTACAATTTTTGATGATGATAAGGAGTACCTCATCTTTAGAGAAGAATCGTCAACACCTAATTCTTATCTAGATCCACCCCCAGTAGCTCAACTAAATTAAATTATTGGGGAGGAAGAGAATGAAATAACTATGTGTGAGTAAAGGAATGATCAAATAGAGTTTGTACCTATTGTGAAAGAATATGTTGATGTGTTTTCAGAAGTTTTACCTGGACATCCTCCCGAACAAGAAATTGAGTTTTCCATTGAATTAATTCCAGGATCCAGGACCATATCGAAGACCCCTTATTGAATGGCCACTGTGGAATTAGTGTAACTAAAGAAACAACTAGAGTAATTGAGTAAAAAGTGATTTATTCTCCCTAGTGTTTCTCCATGGGAAGCCCTTATCATTTTTGTTAAGAATAAATATAGATCTATGAGGTTGTGCATTGACTACATGGATATCAATGCTATGAAAATAAAAAACATGTATCCCCAACCTTGCGTTGATGATTTATTTGACTAAATTCATGGAGCTCAATACTTTTCAAAGATTAAAATTTGATCTGGATAGAATTATTTGTGTGTGAAGAAGGAAGACATCCTGAAAACAGCATTTCGAACTTGGTATGGGCATTACGAGTTTACATTAATGCCTTTTTGATTGACTAATGCACCCTTTGTCTTCATGGATATAATGAATAGAGTTTTCAGGTAATATCTTGATGAATTTTTGGTGGCATTTATTGATGATATCTTTGTATACTCCAAAATATACGAAGATCATGAAAATAACTTGCGCATTATCCTGAAGACTCTTAAGAGACATGAATTATATGGGATGTTTAGAAAGTGTGAATTCTGGATTCAGGAGATTTCTTTTCTTGGACATATCATCTCTAAGGATGGAATCTCTGTTGATCCTTCTAAGACTAGAGAAATCCAAGAATGGACAACACCGACAAGTATAACAGAGGTACGTAGTTTTATTGGTCTAGCAGGTTATTACCAGCGTTTCGTCCAGAATTTTTCCCGATTGGCTAACTCATTAACCAAGATCACACGTAAAGCGGTTAAATTTGTTTGGAAAAAAGAGTGTGAAGAATGTTTTAAAGAACATAAGAGAATATTAGTCAATGCTCACTACTACAAAAATGGGATCTATCAGCACTGATAAAGGCGGGTCCCCTTTATCAGCGCTAAAAAAGAGCTGATAAAATGTACATTTATCAGCGCAAAAAAAAGAGCTGAAAAGGCATCAGTTTATCAGTACTAAAAAGTGCTGATAAATTATTCCTTTATCAGCACTCTTTTAGAGATCATAATTGTGGATTTTATCAGCACTTTTTTAGTTCTGATAAAGGCCTCTTTTATCAGAACTAAAAAAGCACTGATAAATTCCCTGTCTGCTGCACAAAACAATTTCTGCAGCAGCACACCTAAACAACACCTGCAAATAATTTAACATCTTAATAAGTATAACTATACAGAATTAACACAAAAAATCATAATCTAATTACACAAACTATACCCATACACCATTAACACATAATTCATTAGTTAATTAAATACATAAATAATTCTATTCAGAATTTAAGGGGTTGGGGGGGGGGGGGGGGTTGTCCAGGGTTTTGGGTGGCTGTCCAATGGGGGTGGGGGGGTAGGGGGATATCTATGGGGTGTCCATGGGGGTAGGCTGGTGTATGGGGTGTGGGGGGGTATCTATGGGGTGTCCATGGGGGTTTCCATGGGGGTGGGCTAGTGTCCTTGGTGTCGGGGGGCTTTCTAGGGGGTGGGGGGGGGCTGTCTATGTTGGGTGTCTATGGGGTGTCCGTGGGGGTGGGTTGGTTTCCAGGGTGTCGGGGGGGGGGGGATTTCTAGGGGGTGGGGGGTGTCAGGGGGTCTAGGGGGTTAGTGGGGCTATCCAAGTGGGGTGGGATGGTGTCTGGGAGGGTGGGGGTGTCCGTCCATGGGTGGGGGTGTCCAGGGGGGTTGGGGGTATGCAGGTGGTGGGGTGGTGTCAAGGAGGGGTGGGGGTTCCATCCAGGGGGTGTGGTGGGGGGGGGGGGGTTTCCAAGGGGGCTGTCCGTGGGCATGTCCAGGGGGTTGAGGGGGCTTTCCAGGGGTGGGGGTGCCCAGAGGTGTGGCGGGTATCCAGGGGGTGGGTTGGTGTCCAGGGGGGTCCAGGGGGTTTGTGTGTTTGACTCTTACACATCACAAAGGACCCATGGATCATTCACATAAAGGATCAAGACAATATGAATGCGATTGGTTGGATTTCCATAGGTCAGTTGTTGTTTTCACTTAAAATTGTGTCCATTTTAAACAAAAAAGAGACCCTTTGAGTGATACCATCCACACCGTGCCTCAGATTGAGGCGGGGATAACTCTTACACATCACAGATGATCCGTGGATCATTATAATAAAGGATCAATAAAATACAAATGCGTTTGGTCGAATTTCCGTAGGTCAATTGTTGTTTTAACTTAAAATTGTGTTCATTTTAAACAAAAGTGAGACCCTTTGAGAGATAACAACCACACCATGCCTCAAGATGATGCTATAATGAATCATACACGTAAAAAAAGGACCCGTGGATCGTTATCCTAAAATATCAATACAATCTGAATGCATTTGGTCGGATTTCCGTAGGTCAGTTGTTGTTTTCACTTATAATTGCATCCATTTTAAACAAAAGAGAGACCCTTTGAGTGGTACCGGCCACACCGTGTCTCAGATTGAGGTGGGGTTGACTCAGACACGTCCCCATCTCACTTGTAGATTTTTCTCTTAAAATATCAAATCAATCCAAATGCGTTTGGTCGGATTTCTGTAGGTCAGTTGTTGTTTTCACCTAAAAATTTGTCCATTTTAAACAAAAGAGAGACTCTTTGAGTGGTATCGGATACACCGTGCCTCAGATTGAGGCAGGGATGACTCATACACATTAAAATGGACCCTTGGATCATTATAATAAAGAATAAACAAAATATGAATTCATTTGGTCTGATTTTCGTAAGTCAGTTGTTGTTTTCACTTAATATTGTGTCCATTTTAAACAAAAGAGAGACCCTTTGAGTGATAACAGAAACAACATGCCTCAGATTATGTTGGGGATGACTCTTACAAGTCACATAGGACATGTGGATCATTCTCTTAAAGGATTAATACAATTCGAATGCATTTGGTCAGATTTATGTAGGTCAGTTGTTGTTTTCAATTAAAATTGTGCCCATTTTAAACAAAAGAGAGACCCTTTGAGTGGTACTAGCCACACCGTGTCTCGGATTGAGGCGGGGTTGACTTTCACGCATCCCCAATTCACCCTAGGATCATTATCATAATGGATCAACACAATACGAATTCATTTGGTCTGATTTCCATAGGTCAGTTACTGTTTTCACTTAAAAATTTGTCGATTATAAACAAAAGAGAGACTTTTGAGTGGTATCAGACACACCGTGCCACGGATTGAGGAAAGGATGACTCGTTCATGTCACAAAGGAGACATGGATCATTATACTAAAGGATAAATACAATCCAAATGCGTTTTTTCAGATTTTCATAGGACAGTTGCTGTTTTCACATAAAATTGTGTCCATTTTAAACAAAAGAGAGACCCTTTGAGTGATACCGGCCAAACCGTTCCTCGGATTGAGGTAGGGATGACTTCGTACACATCACAGAGGACCCGTGGATTGTTCAACTAAAGGATCAATACAATCAGAATGGGTTTGGTCAGATTTCCGTAGGTCATTTGTTGTTTTCACTTAAAATTGGGACCATTTTAAAGAAAAGAGAGACCCTTTGAGTGGTACCGGCCACACCATGTCTCGGATTGAGGTGGGGTTGACTCATAAATTTCCCCAAAACACTAGTGGATCATTCTATTAAAGGATCAACATAATCAATATGAGTTTGGTATGATTTCAATAGGTCATTTGTTGTTTTCACTTAAAAATTTGTCAAATTTAAACAAAAGATAGACACTTTGAGTGGTACCGGCCACACCATGTCTTGTATTGAGATAGGGTTGAATCATACACATCTCCAACGTACATGTGGATAATTATCTTAAACGATAAACACAATTGGAATGAATTTGGTCAGATTTACGAAGGTCAGTTGTTGTTTTCACTTAAAATTGTGTCCATTTTAAACAAAAGAGAGACCCTTTGAGTGGTACCTATGAAACCGTGTCTCATATTGAGGTGGAGTTGACTCGTACACATATCCAACACAGCCATGGATTATTATATTAAAGGATAAACACAATTTGAATGCATTTGGTCAGATTTCCGTAGGTCAGTTGTTGTTTTCACATAAAAATTTGTCCATTTTAAACAAAAGAGAGACCCTTTGAGTGGTACCGGCCACACCGTGTCTTGGATTGATGCAGGGTTGACTCTTACATGTCCCGAATGAACCAATGGATCTTTTTATTAAAGGATCAACACAATCCGAATGCATTTGGTCATATTTCTGTAGGTCAGTTGTTGTTTTCACTTAAAAATTTATCCATTTTAAACAAAAGAGAGACTCTTTGAGTGGTACCGACCACACTGTGCCTCGTATTGAGGAGGGGATGAATCACACACATCAAAAATGACTCGTGGATCATTCTAATATAGGATAAATACAATCCTAATGCGTTGGGTTGGATTTTCATAGGTCAGTTTTTGTTTTCACTTAAAATTGTGTCCATTTTAAACATAAGAGAGACCCTTTGAGTGATACCAGCCACACCGTGCCTCAGATTGAGGGGGGATGACTCGTACACATCATGGAGGACCTGTGGATCATTATTCTAAAGGATCAATATAATCTGAATGTGTTTGGTCATATTTCCGTAGGTCAGTTGTTGTTTTCACTTAAAATTGTGTCCATTTTAAACAAAAGAGAGACCCTTTGAGTGGTAACAGCCACATAGTGTATTGAATTGAGGCAAGGTTGACTCTTACACATCCCAAACGCACCTGTGGATCGTTATCTTAAGGGAACAACACAATCCGAATGTGTTTGGTTAGATTTCTGTAGGTCAATTTTTTTTTTTCACTTAAAAATTTGTCCATTTTAAACAAAAGTGAGACTCTTTGAGTGGTACCGGCCACACTGTGCCTCGGATTGAGGTGTGTATGACTCGTACATTTCACAAAGAACCTGTAGATCATTCTCCAAATGGATCAATACAATATTAATGAATTTGGTCAGATTTCTGTAGGTCAGTTGTTGCTTTCACTTAAAATGGTGTTCATTTTAAACAAAAGAGAGACCATTTGAGTGAAATCGACCACACCGTGCCTCAGATTGAGGTTGGGATGACTCTTACATGTCAAATAGGACTCTTGGATTGTTTTCCTAAAGGATTAATAAAATTAGAAAGCATTTGGATGGATTTCTCTAGGCCATTTGTTGTTTTCACTTAAAATTGTGTCCTTTTTTAACAAAAGAGAGACCCTTTGAGTGGTACCGGCCAGACCGTGTCTCGGATTGAGGCAGGGTTGACTTTTTCACGTCCCCAATGAACCCATGGATCGTTATCTTAAAGGATCTGCATAATATGAATGTGTTTGGTCGGATTTCCATAGGTCAGTTGTTGTTTTCACTTAAACATTTTCCATTTTAATCAAAAGAGAGACTCTTTGAGTGGTACCGACCCCAACATGCATCTGATTTAGGAGCGGATGACTCGTACATGACACAAATGACCCTTGGATCTTTATCATAATGGATCAATACAATCCTAATGCATTTGGTTGGATTTCTGTAGGTCAGTTGTTGTTTTCACTTAAAATTGTGTCCATTTTAAACAAAAGAGAGACCCTTTGAGTGATACCAGCCACACCGTGCCTTGGATTGAGGCAGGGATGACTCTTACATGTCACATAGGACCTGTGGATCGTTATCCCAAATGATCAATACAATAAAAATTCATTTGGTTGGATTTCCATAGGTCAGTTGTTGTTTTCACTTAAATTTATGTCCATTTTAAACAAAAGAGAGACCATTTGAGTGATATTTCCCACACCATACCTCATATTGAGGCACAGATTACTCCTACACGTCACATAGGACCCTTGTATCATTCTACTAAAGGATCAATACAATCCAAATGCGTTTGATCGGATTTCCGTAGATCAGTTGTTGTTTTCACTTAAAATTGTGTCCATTTTAAACAAAAGAGAGACCTTTTGAGTGGTACCTGCCACACCGTGTCTCAGATTAAGGCGGGTTTGACTTTTAATTGTTTAAAACACAACCATGGATCATTCTCTAAAAGTATAAACACAATCCAAATGTGTTTGGTCGGATTTCCGTAGTTCATTTTTTGTTTTCACTTAAAAATTTGTCCATTTTAACCAAACGAGAGAATCTTTGAGTGGTACCAGCCACACCATGCCTTATATTGAGGCATGGATGACACTTACACATCAAAAAGGACTCGTAGATCATTCTCCTAAAGGATCAATACAATCCTAATGCATTTGGTCAGATTTCTATAGGTCATTTGTTGTTTTCACATAAAATTGTGTCCATTTTAAACAAAAGAGAGACCCTTTGAGTGGTACCAGCCACACCGTGCCTCGGATTGAGGCAGGGATAACTCATACACATCAAAAAGGACCCATGGATAATTATCCTAAATGATAAATATGATCTGAATGTGTTTTGTCGGATTTCCGTAGGCCAGTTTTTGTTTTCACTTAAAATTGTTTCCATTTTAAACAAAAGAGAGACCCTTTGAGTGATAAAGGCCACAAATTGCCTTGGATTGAGGAGGTAATCACTCATACACATAAAAAATGACCCGTGGATTGATCTACTAAAGGATCAATACATTCTTAATGCATTTGGTTGGATTTCCATAGGACAATTGTTGTTTCCACTTAAAATTGTGTCCATTTTAAACTAAAGAGAGACCCTTTGAGTGGTACCGACCACACCATGACTAGGATTGAGGCAAGTTTGACCCGTACACATCCACAACGTACCCATGGATCGTTCTCTTAAAGGATCAAAATAATCTGAATTTGTTTGTTCAGATTTCCGTAGGTCAGTTGTTGTTTTCAATTAAAAATTTGTCCATTTTAAACAAAAGAGAGACTACTTGAGTGGTACCGACAACACCATGCCTCTGATTGAGGTGGGGATGACTCATAAATGTCAAAAAGGACCCGTGGATCATTCTACTAAAGGATAAATACAATCTGAATACGTTTCTCTGGATTTCCAGAGGTCATTTTTTGTTTTTACTTAAAATTGTGTCCATTTTAAACAAAATAGAGACCCTTTGAGTGGTACCTTTTACACTGTGCCTTTTATTGAGGTGGGGTTGACTCATACATGTCCCCAATGCACCCGTGGATCATTCTCTTAAAGGATCTACACAATAAGAATGCGTTTGGTCAGTTTTTTGTAGGTCATTTGTTGTTTTCACTTAAAAAATAGTCCATTTTAAACAAAAGATAAACCCTTTGAGTGGTACCAGCCACACCATGCCTCAGATTGAGGCGGGGATGAATCGTAAGCATTACATAGGACCCATGGATCGTTCTCCTAAAGGATAAAGACAATACAAATGTGTTTGGTCTGATTTCCGTAGGTCAGTTGTTGTTTTCACTTATAATTGTGTCTATTTTAAACAAAAGAGAGACCCTTTGAGTAACAAAGACCACACCGTGCCTTGGTTTTCGGTGGGGATGACTCGTACACGTCACAGAGGACACGTGGATCATTCTCCTAAATGATGAACACAATCCGAATGCGTTTGGTCCGATTTCCATAGGTCAGTTGTTGTTTTCACTTAAAAATCTGTCCATTTTAAACAAAAGAGAGACCCTTTGAGTGGTTCATCATTATTGCATGTTTTTGGTTCATATCATATGTTAAAATGGGAAAATAACTCATTGGGGAAAGGATGTTTTAGTTAATAACATTTACAATATTCCTACGAACATTTACATACAACAATGTGTCATCTTTTGATCCCCTTAACCCCTCTCAAAAATTACCACCAATTGTACACGTCCCAAAGTCAGATCTTCATGTTATTTTTGTACAATCTGCCATCAGGTATGCGGCCCACTCATTTATGATCATATCTTTATCGTCTTGTTAGTATGAGGCTTTTCGGAAGTCAGAGTAGTACTGTAAAATATAAAAAAAAAGAATTAATAAATAAATTAAACTAACTAGTAGTTGTTTTTGAAAATGCCTCTTTAGGGATTCTTGTTTGTTGATGAAAAATGATCTCTTTCATAAATTTACAAACATAATAACCGCAATCATTATTGTTTGTTTGTTTTGGAAATTTAAAAAAAAAAATTTATCATTAGGAGAATAAGTAACATGTGTTGAGATGTGTTTGGATAGTGAAATTTTATTATATATACCCTGATATTTGTCCAGACGTAGTACTTACTTGACTCCTTATGCTTAGCCCCTATCCTCATTCCATTTTTAAAAGATAAGGATACACCTCCGTATTATAATATAATCCTCAGTAAAAGATAATATAAATTATATTACATGATGTTTAGACCTAAAACGTAGGATGTAGTGTCTTACCGATTCACAAACTCCATCATGTGTGGTCGGTTTGATGGATATCCTTGCTTTGAATCCAGAAAATAAATCTTTGGTGTATCCAAGTTCACCGCAATTAGAATCCAATGTTTCCCAAAAACAAAAAGGAACAAGTAATAAAAGAAGTCAAAATATAATAGATATTCTTTAATCGTAGAGTCTTACCCCTATATGGTTGATATTAAGAAGAGTCTGTCATCTGTAATCTTTCTTTTAAATGTTTTCAGCAAGCCGTTCACTATTTCATTCTTTTTTGATGGCTCTATTTTCATTAGATGTGATGATGTGGTATGAGGACTAACGAGTCCAAATTTTGGCTGATGGGAAAATTCCTTCAACTGTTTTTCATATATATGTATTGCAACAGTATAAAATTCATTAAGTGATAATTTTCACATTAGATCAGCTTTTAGAAAATCAATTTACGAAAATGTACCTCATATATATATTTACAACTGTGATGCCTATCCAACTATTTTCAAGGATCTCATTTACATTTTTAGCAACAACTAAATCTTGACTTTCCTCTTTGTATATATTCTATTCAAAAACCACTATATGACTACTACCACCTCTTAGCTTCTTATCCACATGACTCTTCAATGATAGTAAATGTTGATAGAGAACAAGTTGTGTTATTGTTCTTTCATTAGCTCCTTGGTATCCGTTGGTTGACCCTTTAGATGTTTTTGAGCCGACGTTTGTCACCCCCTTCCATTTCTCTGTATATAATAACATTCATTAGTTCAGACCCTTTTTTCATTAATTGTTACAGGTTTAGCTTAAAAAGGGAAATAAATACCTCTTTGGCCACATGTAGTCTTACAAGTTGTGATGGCCAAGCAATTAATTTCCCAACAGCCTTTTCGACAATATGAATTTCATCTTCATCAAGTGGAATAGATAGCTCTGCATTTGGATCATGAGATACAGTAATCGTCACTTTTAGATGATCTTTCATAAGTGGTTTACTATGCAGCATGTCATCTTGGATGTTGAACACTGTATCCCTCACTACAAAGTGATAGGTGGGTGTTGACAGATATAAATCACAATCATTATCACCCTGTAGAAGATCAGTAAAGGAAATGTATCTGGGTTTGTCTGATTCACATTTCATGGGAACAATTATTAGAATATTTATTACCATGGCTAAGAAAAAACATTGAGGGGAATGGCTCACCTCAAAGCTGGTGGTGGTGGGGCGGGATCTTCACACGTTGGTTGTTCCTGAGTTGTGTCTTCTCCTTGCTTACCACTCATAAAAGTAACTGTCAACTCTCCCTGCCATTGCAATCGTTCTTCAAGCGTTTCTAGTTTTTCACTCATTTGTTTCAATGTTTCATCTTTATCATCCATTTTACCCCTCAAAATATCCTCAGGGTGTCACCCTAAAGCCTGCACCTCTGACACAACCGTATTTTTTGGGCTACTTCAAAGCCGTCGATAATAGATCTGCATCTGCTACAGGAGTAGCTAATTCCTGTGACTGTTGGATATAGGAAAATAACTAATTATTTTAATATAATAGAAATTTAAAACCAATCTTTTTATTGTCGTGTCATACTTACACAAATTTCCCAATTTTTTTGTGTGTTCTCATCTTGTATCTTCCCTTCCATATTCACACATGCCTCCTTCCAAAGCACATGATGTGGGATGGAAGTGTCTTTGGTTTTAGACTCATCAATCTATATATAAAAATAGAAAGATAATTATGATGTTGTTTGTTTTCACCTAACAATATTACTATAAATTTAAAATACATACCATTTTCTTTTCTAGTGAAGCGTACCCAATCCTTGCTTTATGATAGGGGTATGTTGGTTTTGATGAACGTTTCTTATTTTCATTACAGAGTTTCTATTTCATAAATGAAATACTGAGAATCAAAGTGATGAATACACGTATCTTCAAACAACGTATTATCACCCATGATATACATAAAACTTCTCATCCCCACAGAGGCCAATAAATGCATCCCATGATTCTTGGGATATCAGGTGAGCGTACAAAATTCGTGGGTGCAGGTTTATATTACCTTTGGAATCTTTCAGGTGACATCTTGTTAAAATAGTGCGAAAAACTCGATGAATCCATCCAGTAATCCTTAGTACATAATCCTTGTGTGAATTGTCTACTATAAATGTACTCTGTAAGAGATTGAGAAGATTAATACATTGTTTCATTATTTTATTTTCTACTAAATTAAAGAAATAAATTCATAATGTTACTGTAATTTCATCCCAGATCACAGCCTTCAGACCAAGGACAACATGGTGCCTTGAATCTATGTCAATCGGCACGCGTTGATGAGTGAAAAATCCAATGTAACTACTAAACATAGTCTTGTAGGGATTCACAGGTTGGGTTTGTGCATTCCATCTTACATCAAATTGGATTCCTTTGATTTTGGATTTACGAACATTTTCTAACACCGTCAAACTACGATGCACCTGTGTTTTCTGCGACGTCGATCCTTCATTCCTGACCATTTCATCGATATCAACATAATCTATATGTTCATCTAAAATGGTAGAAACGACATGTGCTAATGGTTGTTAGACCTAAACACTAGGAGCAATAGGATCCGCAGTAGTAGGAGCAGTAAGAGAAACTGGAGCAGCAGCAGGAGCAGCAACAATAGCAGCAGCAGCCGCAGCAGGAGCAACAACAGCCGTAGCAGCAGCAGCTTGAGAGACTTGTTGAGCCTCAAGGTTAGGAGCACCAAAATGTGCAGAAGTCATTATCTACAAAAGTGGTTGAAAATTTAATTTATATTACATAAATTCAGTAATGATAAGATAATAGCATGAGATAAAAAGATCTATATTACAAACAAAATATAACCTATTTATTGAACTCTCTTTCTTTTTTTTCAAATGTTTTAAGGGATTTTACACCTCTATAGAATATCCAAATCCCTTCATTTTTGTTTCCTATAACATATAAAACATCATCTACATTGGGACCACTTCGAGATGATTGCGAAATACCACTGAATGGATCACCTGCAACTGAATTTTCATCAGAACCTTCAGTTGTTTTGGATGATAACAGAACAATCGACCACTTTATGTTTGCGGGATCTGAAACATAAAAAACTTGTACCACATGTGATGCCATTATAAACTATTTGTATTTGTACCCTTCATTACTAAAATCAACTTTCAGAAATCCCCATTCATCTATTTTAACACCATTGTTGTTATCAACCCTTTTGCATTGAAAAATCGTAAATGGGAATGTCGTATAATCCAAATCCCATATTAGTTTGATAATTCCAAAGTATTACATATTTGAATAAATTGGATTTATGTCCTTACTACCAGAAACATGCATCTCTTCATCCACTAGTGTAACTCAACTATTTTTCATGGTACTATCTTCATCATGTTCATTTGTATAGAATATACAACCATTAATTACATAACCACTGTAAGATAATACATACAAACATGGTCATGTTTCTATCCATCTAAGTCGTTCTGAAATTGAATTCAGATTTTCATCCAACTGCTTAAAAATATAGTCCAAAAACCATCCTATAAACTGGTGATTATGTGTATTTGATAACCATTTTTCAGTCCCTAGTGGATTCAACTGCCTAAGAATCTATTTTCAAGTTTAAATATGTGGAGTAACCTCCCAACTGTTATGAAAAACAAAATGGTGGGCCTACTCCAGATCTGTAATGCTGATTGTCACAACATCTCTTCCAGACATTCCCTCACCCTCAATGCATCCAGTATGATGAGATTTTGGGAGACCGATTATTTCAACATCAGATAAGTATTTGGTACAAAATTCAATGGCTTCCTCAACAATATATCGATCCACTATACAACCCTCTGGATGACTTAGATTTTGGACATACCATTTCAAAATCTTCATATACTATTCAATAGGATACATCCATCTATAGTGCACAGGACCACAAAGTCGAATCTCTCTCACCAAGTGAATAAATGAACCATCATATCAATGAATTTTTGTGGGAATAACATTTCTAATTCACATAATATGGTGAAAATATATTTTTCCATAGCTATATATTTCTCTAGGTCTAAAACATTGCTACATATAGATTTGAAAAAGAATCAAAGTTTGGTTAACATATGATGAACATTCTTGGTCAAAATGCACCGTAAAGCTATAGGAATTAGATCTTGCATTAAAAAATGGTAGTCATGTGATTTAAAACCTTTTAAATTCAAACCATTCATTGACACAATGTTCTTGATATTTGATGAGAATCCCTCTGCAACTGTTACATTATTGAAGTTGTTTCAAAACTGGTATCTCTACTCCATAGAAAGAGTTTAAGCAGCTAGAGGAAGAAACATTCGACTTTCACCCTTCACGGGAGACAACACTTCTCATATTCCGATGTCAACCATGTCCAAACTTTCCTTAATTCCATCCTTTGTTTTTACAGGGGCATTTAGTAACATTCCGATAACACTGTCACATACATTTTTTTCCACATGAATCACATCAAGAAAATGTATCATGTACAGAGAATTATAGTATGGTAATTCAAAAAAACTGATCTCTTTTTCCAAATGATTTTCGTAAGGTTTTTCGAAAATGGTTTACCAAAAACAGTGTTCACATATTTTACTTTCTCAAACAGCTAATGACCTGTTAGTGGAGGCGATGTCACATGTTGTTTTGAACTTCCATTGAATGATGTTGTCCAAGATTGATACATATGATGATGAGGTATAAATCTACGATGTCCTAGAAACATTGATTTAGGTGAATGTTTCAACCTAATTAATTTTGTATCTTCTTCGCACACAGGACACCGTTGAGTTCCTTTAATGCTATAGCTTGAAAAACTTCCAAAAGCAGGGAAATGATTTATTGTCCCATACAACATCACTCTCAATGTGAATTATTCCCTTTTATAAGCATCATACTATATAACACCTGAATCCCACAATAACTTCAAATCCTTGATCAAAGGAGCCTAATAAACATCAATATCGTTACCTAGTTGTTTTGGTCTTGATATAAGCATAGATAACAAGATGAATTTCTTCTTCATGCATAACCAGGGTGGAAAGTTATAATTTTCCATCATAACAGGCCATGTACTATGAGTTCTGGTTTGAAAACCAAAATGATTTAATCCATATGTAGATAATGAAAAACGAAGGTTTCTCGGCTCTTTTCTAAATTCAGGATACTCATGATAACTTTTATTCCATTTAGGAGAGTCGGTTGGATGACGTAATATCCCATCTTTATTTCTTTTATCTGCATGCCATGACAATGGTCATGCAATTTCTTCACTTTCATATAGATGCCTAAACTTTGGAATGATTGGAAAGTACCATAAAACTTTCGTAGGATTGGATCCATCAGTCTTGTATTTAGAAGCACCACACTTTGGGCATTCTGTAAGTGATTTTTTCTCCTTGAGAAACAATATACAGTCTTTTGGGCATGCATGTATTCTTTCAGAAATCATACCCATCGAGCATTGCATTCGTTTAGCTTCATATGTCCATCTTGGGAGCTCATTGTCTTCAGGGAGCAAGTCATTAAAGAGAGAAAGTAGTTCCGTAAAACTAACATCACTCCGTTCGTTTCGTGATTTCAATTTATACAACTTCATTACAGCTAACAGTGTTGTATAAATGGTGCAACCAACATACGATGGAATCTTTTCACAACTGTTTAACTTCTAAAATTTTTTTGGGTAATCACAGAGTTCATCTTCAATTGTCTTTGTCATTTCCTCAATACGATCGTCATCATCATTGATATCTGTAATCACATCCTCCATACAGTCTTCTTCATTATCAATATTTGTATTCATATTTGATGATCCATAAAACACAGTTTTATCCCAACCAGTAGATACATTCTCTTTTTCTTCGTGTTTATTACAACATTTATAACTCTTATCTATTCCTTTACATATCAAATGTTCTTCAAACTCCTCTAGAGTAAGTAGTCTAGAATAACCACAACATAAACATGGACAAAGGATTTGAGAAGGTTCCTTTGCGTGATCCTTGGCAAACTTGATGAACTCTTTCACTCCGTTCTCCTACTCTATTGTCAAACGATTAGTATCCATCCAATCTTTATTCATCTTCATCCTATTTGAATCTCAAATATTAGTATTTATGGTTCAGGTAGACAAAGCAAGACATCCAAATACACTATAAGAGAACCACTTCCTTATAAAAATAGAGATTAATAGAGCGTAACCATTTCCAAGAAAGATTTGGAAATCAATAGAACCAGGACAGACCCCCATCAAAATCAACAGAGTTTCCAAACACAAAGGGATTCATAGGGATAATCACTTATTTCATAGATTGTAAACCTCACATGACATCATCCTCTATGGTAAAACATGGTATTAGAGAATAGGTTAGTTGATTTCATGTTTGCTAGACAACTATCAAATAGACTCCACAAGCGGTGATGGCCCCTGTAGTGGTTGCACCAAGTGAAACTATCACCTGAGAAGCTGAGATCAATGAGGCCGTTCCCAGCCATGAAATGAACAAACTCCATGATGGCCTTCCTCTGGAATGGACTTCTAACATTACTTTCCTTTGGGTTTCAAATGACATTAAAGTCACCCCCAACAAACTATGGATGATGGTTGGGATCAAAGATATTTTGTTCACTCCATAGAGATTCCCTTTGATGAGGGTCATAGCTTCCAAAAGCAAAATTCATAATGAAGGAGGTGTCACCGTTGGACACCTTGGTTGTGATGAATTGATTGCAATATTGAACAGTCTCAAAAACATATTTATAGTTCCAAAATACCCATTTCTGTCTGTTGGAGGGTTCAGAGTGTATAAATCCATGCAACTTAATCTTCCAGGAGAATTATATGATTATTATAGGGTTTTTGATGTTATTTTACAACAACAACAATGACATTATGCCTTTTGATTTCTATGGTGAGGAAGTCCAATTTAACATGGGCGCTAAAAATATGATAATTACATATAAAGATAATAATTATGGGTAAGAAAGATCTCTGACATTGGATCTAGAGCTAGTAGCCTTATTGAAGTGGAATGATGATCTCTCATTGAGGTCCCTTGATTTTGAACATGTTCATAATCCCTTCTTGTTGGTAAGCTTCATATGAGTGGGAGATAAGGATCCAAATGAGCAGGGGAAGGATGGGTAATGAATCTTGGGGGCTGGTGAGGGAGTTCTCTCTGGATCTATAAGTATTAAGAGCTGGATGACAGGCTCAGAGCCAAGGGAGACTGAACAAACACTGCTAAGAAGGGGCCTGGCCACTTCAAAGAAGTAGTCAGTAACCTCAGTGAGGGAGAAGGATAGAGATAGAGGTATGGGTGGAAAGGCTAGAAAGCTTGGTGGTATGGGCATCATTCCATACAAGTGCACTACCAGACAAAGTAACTTAGATAACATGAAGGAAAGAAGGGGTAAAAATTGCGCAAAACGAGAAGGAAGGAAAATAATTTGGAATGGAGAGGAAAAGGGCTTGTTAGATTTACATGTAATCAATGAGAGAGGAGGGGGAATATATCTCAATTGATTGGGGGAGGTGTGAGGGGGAATCCATCAATGGAACACCTACTGACGTCGGGAAATCCATGTGAGAGACATCCGAGAGGGGGAGAAAACCTATCCCTATTGATCAAGATCTTAGGGGGGGTGGCATCGGTCCCCTTGGTGTCACCTTATACAACCTTGAAGAGAATTCCCTTAGAGAAGACAGTGGGAGAAAATCCTAGATAAAATATGGTAGATGATCTCCTGAGTCCAGAAGAAGGCATCATACACCCGGAGCATCATATTGCAAGGTAGGGTAAAGGAGGTGTCCAGCTCCAAAAAGATTCAAAAACACAACACTAATAATAATAAAATAGTCAAGAAAAGTGTAATAACTATCAAAATTTCCTCTCATTAATAGATATTTCATTTTGAATATAGAAATGTAAAATTTCACATATTCCCATTTCTAATATTTCAAACAATCCTGAGGGACCCCAAACATAAAGAGTAAGTCAATTATGTGAAAATATTGATTCTAAACAACTATCACTACATTTTGACCCTATGAGTTTGTAGGGGAAAATCATAAATTAGGTTCCTAACTAAAAGATACTCCTCTGAATAAAAATGATGAAACACACAAAATAATAAATTACTAACACAAAAAAAACAAACAATAGTGGTAACCCAATTTATTATAATTCCACTAAAACAGTAACAGTCTATTGAAAAATATTAATCCAATATGTGAGCATGATTAACATAATCAAAATGAAGAGAAAAACTAAAAAAAATATGTGAGAAAATATCGTTTATAGGGAATGATTTTTATGAAAGAACATTTCCAAAAATCCATATGTATCATAATAAGTCACTATCACTAAGACTAGAGATAACCCACTGTCTCAAAAAATAAAATCCTTAATGAACCAATGAGGAAGAAAACAAAATTATAGTTTTATCATATGATACTTTCATAAACAAGGATAATAGATGATAACATTTTAATAGAGGTAGAATATGAGGTAGCATGGGGTTCTATTACAAAAACACTAAATTCATAGTTAAACCATCCAAATATAAGAAGTTATAGCATGGGCATAACCTATGAAACTAAGAAAGAATATCAAAATCATCTAATAATGTAAAATCATTGAATCACTTACCACACACTTAGAAACTACTAGAGGTGGAGGTGCACAGGAGGAGCCACCAACTGAAGATAAATGGAGGAGTAGAATTAGCAGGGAGTAGAGTAGAGTGAAGAGAATGAGAAGTAGGGTTTTTGGGGAGGAGGATCCGCCGAAGGGGTTCGAGGGGGGAGGATTAGGAGAAGGGCTAGCGGAAGAGGTCCGGCAAAGCAAAGATCTGGGGCGGCGTTGTTCCGGCAACGCGAAGCTTGGGGGCAGGGGAGGGGAGTCGTAGGGTTTCAGTACTGCGAGAGCTTTAGGTCGCGATAAAAAGAGGACACCATGCAGCCGATTTTATAAAATATGGGACTACAGTTTTATCCATGCAAAAAAAGCGCTAATAAAGACTACCTTTATCAGCGCTAAAATTTTTATGCTGATAAAGGTCCTCTTTATCAGCGATAAAAAAGAACTGATAAATCCTTCCTGTATGAGCACTAACATTTTAGCACTAATACATGCCTTCTTTATCAGCTCTTTTCTAGCGCTGATAAATAGTGTCTTAATCAGTGGTTTTTTAGCACTGATAAAGGTTACCTTTTATCAGTGCTAAAATTTTAGTGCTAATACAGGGGTTTTTTAGCAGCACTAAAATTTTAGTGCTGATACAGGGTATCATTATCAGCGCTTTTCTAGCGCTCATAAAGAATCCCTTTATCTGTGATTTTCTAGCACTGATAAAGATTACTTTTATCAGTGCTAAAAGTTTAGCACTGATACAGGGTTTCATTATCAATGGTTTTTTCTTAGCACTAATATTAGGTGGTGCTTCCATTGCCTTTTTTTGTAGTAGTGGATCTTATATTGAATCTACCATCAGGGAGTGATGGTTTTGTTATTTATAGCGATGCTTCAAAGAATGGACTTGGTTGTGTCATTATGCAAAATGATAGGGTTATTTTCTATGTATCACGATAGCTAAAATTTCATGAGAAAAACTATCCTACTCATGATATTGAGTTATCAGCTGTAATATTTTCTCTTAAGATATGGACAAACTATCAATATGGTACAAAATGTGAGATTTATACTTATCACAAGATTTTAAATTATATTTTCTCACAAAAAGAACTGAACATGAGGCAAAGGCGATGGCTTGAACTTCTCAAGGATTATGATTGCACTATACACTACCACCTGGGGAAGGAAAATAAGGTGGAAGATGGTTTGAGCAGAAAAGATCATGGGGTTTGGAATAAGATGAGAGTTGAAAGGGATCCTATTTTCATGGATCCAGTAGATATGGATATGGGAATATCCATGGAAGGTGAAACATTGTTGTTTTTTCAAATGGTTTCCAAACCATCTTTACTAGAAAGGATAAAAAGTTATAAGGTTGATGATAATGAGTTTCAAAATAAGTTTAAAGCTGTGAATGATGGGAGATTGAGTGACTTCGTATATGAAGATGGAATTTTGAAATTTGGGAAGATAATTTGTGTTCCTGATATACCTGATCTAAAAAGAGAATTGTTGGATGATGCTCATAGTTCCAATTTCTCTATACACCCTAGGAGAACCAAAATGTATAGAGATTTGAAGGAACATTTTTGGTGAGACAACATGAAGAGGGAGATTACTGATTTTGTGTTAAGATGTATGGTTTGTCAACAAGTGAAAGCTGGAAGGAAATAGCCTAGAGGAGTCTTGGAACCTCTTCCAATACATGAGTGGAAATTTGATAATATTATGATGGACTTTGTCTTGTGACTACCAAAGAATCCTAGAAAAAACGATGTAGTATAGGTCATTGTTGATCGTCTTACCAATTCATCACATTTTCTTTCTATAAGAGAAGATTTACCACTCGAACTTCTAGAAAGACTCTATATTAATGAAGTTGTGAGACTTCATGGAGTACCCTCTCGATTGTTTCTGATCGTGATCCACGTTTTACATCAATATTCTGGAAAAGTCTTCAGAAATCCCTGGATACTGAATTTTGTTTGAGCACTACCTACCACCCCTAAATTGATGGAAAATCAGAACCGACTATTCAAACCTTATAAGACATGTTCAGATCGTGCTCACTTGACTTTCAAGGTATGTGGGATTAATATGTACCTCTGGTAGAATTTTACAATAACAATTTCTTCTAATCAAGTATTCATATAGCACCATATGAAGCGTTATATGGAAAGAGATGTTTCACACCAACCTGTTGGGATGATGTTGGTGAAAAAAACTCATAGGCCTAGAACTTGTAGAGGAAACAATGTAAAAGGTTAAGGCAATCCAAACCCACTACAAAACATCTCAATGTAGGCAGAACAACTATGCCAATAATCGAAGGAAGGATTTGGAATTTCAGGTAGGAGATTATGTTTCAGTGAAGGTATCTCTATGGAAGGGTGTTATACGTTTTGGTAAGAAGGTAAAATTAAGTAATAGGTACATCAAACCTTTCAAAATTCTAGAAAAAATTGGGGATGTAGCTTACCATTTGGAAATTCCACCATGTATCTCCAAAGTTCATGATGTATTCCATGTATCACTGTTGAGAAAATACATGCCTCACCCAATGCATGTACTCACCTATGAGGAATTAGAACTGGAACCCAATCTATCTTATTGTGAAGAGCATGTCAAGGTTCTTGATACAAGAGACCAAGTGCTAATAAACCAGACAACTCGTCTAGTAAAAGTTCTATGGAGAAACCATAAAATGGAAGAGGAAATGTGGGAACCCGAGGAACTTATAATGAAGAAACACTTGATTATTTTTATGCAGTAATATTCTAGAAATTTTGAGGAAAAAATTATTTGAATGAGGGGATAATTTAACACCCCAAGCTTCCTGGTACGCTTCTCTTTGAATAATACAATAGCGTGTGTAGTACGCAACCTCGAGTTCTAACACACCACAACTAATCAAAAAGCCGTTATAAATACTAATACCCACTTTTTAAAATTTTATAAATTTTATCTTTCAAAATTGACTTTATTTTTAGATTCGGAATATCGAAATAATCTTAGGGTAAATTTTTGGTATTTTTCTGAAAAGTTTCAATTTTTGAGGAATAGTGAAAAACACTGAGTTATAGTTTAATACTAACTTTTTATTTAAATTTATTTTAGGTAAAAATAGAAATATAATACCTATATATGTTAAATTTAATTCATTGGAGTCAGTTTATAATAATTTTAGATATATAAAATTTTTATTGAACTTTTTACCGTCTTTTACCCTCCTCCTAGGAGGATTTGCAAATTTATATAAAATTTAATTTTACCTCTTCAGTGAGTTGAATTTAGAAAATATGAGAGACACGGTTTATTTTATTAAGTAAAATGTGGTTTAATGAGATGAAAATAATTTTTGGTGAATAGTAACTTTTGACTTTTATTAACCACAGTTAAAAGTTAATAGGGTAATTAAAGGTAAAAATGATATTATTATTACTCTAACACATGTCTTAATTCTATTGGATAAGTGAAATTCGAAAAAAAACAACCTTAGGAGTAAAATATTATCCTTTAGGCCCACTTGTATTAGATTAGGACATTTATTATTATTTAATTCAATGAAGCATTAAAAGTGTTAAATTCAAATTTTAATAAATAATCCATTTTTAATATGGGGTTAAAAATAAGATAAATTAGAATATAAATATTAGTTATAAAGATAAAATTATTTACTACATAATGGTATTTAATTTATATTTTTTAGACATTATATAGTTTAATTTATTTAGGACACAATGATGATGCAGTAATTACCTTATTAATGAAATATTAAAATAATTGATATTATAAATATCGAAATAAATGTAAACTAAGACTTTTTATGAATAAAACTAATTTTAAAGTTTAATATGACATGTTAGGGTTGATTAAATTAATTTTTTTCGAAGTAATAATTCTGTTATGAATTTAACAAAAACTAAATACTAAATAGTGTCAAAATTGAAATTATAGTGGTTTTAAAACAAATATTATATTAATAATTGATATTCTATTCCTAAAAATCTAATGTTTGGAAAAAGGACTTATATAATGATATGTGTATCATTAATGAACCACTTTTGATTCTATTGGAATTATAAAGTATTTTTATTAAACATATAATATAAAAATACAAAGAGACAGGGTAAATGCCAACTATTTAACATAGAGTTAAATAAAAAATATAACGTTAATATCGTGACCCAAACCGGTATAAAACATAATAATTGAGTGGTTTATGACCCATACCCACCTTAGCGTTTAAATAATTCATTTTTGAGACATTATAAATCAAAATATATTTTATTACAAAATAATATTTCAAGCTTTTCCTAAGGTGCTCCTCACCACTCTTATAAAAGGGCCCTCCCCATTATCTCTAATTTACACCTTCAAAGCCATTTGGATATGCAAAACCCTAACCAAATACCATATAAATAGTCCTCCCTTAAATATATAGGTCTTACTTTGGCCATAAATCCCACATATGGATCCATATTTATCAAATCAAAAGGAAGAACCCGAAGAAGAGGTAAATATTTCATCACCTCTTTCAAGTTCCTTTCTTCTTCCACTTCCTCTTTCTTTGTTGTTTCCATTATAATGTAATAAATATAGTATCTTATATATAATGTAATGTTATTATAAATATGGTACAACCATATTCATTATTCTCTCCTCCTTTGAATGACATGTCACCATACATGCGTACGTACGACTTACTGTCTCCACGGCGTGGTGTAACTGTTATTCAATACATTATTATCTGGATGGGTATAATAATGATGTGTAATTTATGTAAATAATAAATATAAATGATAATTATTCTGTATATATGATATACCATCCAATTATATATTATTTTAATATCAAAATAATGATATGGTCGCCCGTGCGTACGTACGGATTACCGTCTCCACGAACGTGATGAGATTCATTTCCCATCATATCCATTCAAGACTAATTTTCATTATAAGATTAAAAATAATGTTTAAAGACTTAATATCATTCACAATATGAATAATATACATCCTATCTATAACAAACCTTACTTACGTAACAAAGAATTTAAAGGAAAACGAATCAGTTAACTCCGGAAACGACTATAATACTAAAATATTATTAACAAAGCAATATTAAAAGATCATATATGATATCATATTAATGTATAAGATTATTGGATAATTTAATAACAATTATTTCACCAATATAAAGGAGGTTAACCTACCATTAAAAAAGGAAAACTACAAGGTAAGGATTAATTTCACAATCTCTTCATTGTCTAAGGTTGTTTATACATAACAATCTACTGGGACCTCTTTATCACCCACATCCATGATTCTTAAAAATGTATTTTAAAACATTTTTACTATTTACTAGACAATTGTTTAATGTAATTTATACTCCTTTTTGACCTTATATGTTTTAAGAGGAATCTTTCTGTCATTTTCCAAACAAGTTACTTTATGACCATTTTACAAAATTAAGGTAAGAGTGTTTTTTTAACTTATACAACAGGTGATGCTACATTTCGACGTTATAACATCATCGAATCTTCCCTTAAAATCTTATAAGAATATTTAAAAAAAATAAATGTCTTCTTTATAATTATGTGACTCTTAAATGATTTCAAAATAGAAAGAGATATTTCTCCAAAAAAGGTTTTGATTTCATCAATGTCCACATCCTTTGATGGATTTTAACCTTATTTGAAGTTGGTTTATTATGATACAAAACATCCATATTGTGTTTATGGTTTTTTAATCTGTTTGACTATGGAAGTGTTATTTTTACACTATTCATGGTTATAGATAAATTATTGACATTTCTTATGCTAGTTTTAATACGAATGTTAATGTTATGTTTAATCCTTCTCAAATGAGGAATGCATTGGACATATTAATTGAAGGTTGGAGCATGCTATAGCTCCTCGATGAATCAGTAGGTCTCATAAGACAAAATAGTGTCTTGGCACAAGGCCTTGACATAATTTTATTTGTAGTCTTGTCACAAGGCCTTGACTATGTGGTTATTGAAGTCTGGCATTATTCATTCCATCATTATGAAAGTGGCTATTGATATTTCATGTGATTATTCGACTAGTAGAATATCCCTGTGAGTAAGTGAATGAAATTATTTTGATTTATATTTTCCATATTATGATGAAGTTTATGTTGAAAAGGCTTTTGTTTTAGTTTTATACATTGACTTAAATGTTTATGCTTATTTATGAAAGTTTCCACTATATTGTTATCCTTAGTGAGCATTTGAGATCACCCCTTTCTATGTTTTATTTTTCCCAGGATGTGAAGAAGTATATTATAACTGACCAGTAGGGATGGTCTATGGGATCTCAGTTTTTTCCATGGAAACAATGTTTTTGTAGTTTTCTATTTAACGATGTAATGTAAACCTTATGAATGTATCTAGTACTTCCAGGACTTCTAAACTAACCAGCCTTTCAAGACTTGATCTTTTCTGATCATTCCAATGATATGTAATAATGCACTAACTTTGGGTAACTAGGGTCGGGGCGTTACATAATTGGTTATCATACAACTCTAGTGTAGAAAAGAAAGATAATGACTATAGTGAAAGCATCATACCAATCATAGTTGGAGCCTAAATGTTTTGAGGAAGTAGCTGGAGATGATAATTGGGTTCAAGATATGAATAAAGATATTGAAAAAATTTAGATGAATCAGACATGGGATATTTTTTCAAGGCCAATAGATAATAATTTCATTTGGACTAAAAGGGTCTGTTGAAATATGATGAATAAAGATGGATCACTTATCTAAAATCAAGATTGAATAGTTTTCTATGGGCACACCCAGATATATGATATTGATGTGGATGAGGAATTTTCACATGTTGTGAGGATAGAGACAATCACATGATCCAAAGCCGTATTACTGTAATGAAGGGTCAATGTTTTCTAGAAGGATGTCAAATCGACATTTCTAAAAGGGGTTCTAGAATAAGAAGAGAATATTGAGAATCTAGATGGTTTTATCATTCCTGAAGGTGATAATATAGTGTTTCTATTGAATAAGGTACTAAATGGGTTGATGTAAGAATGAAGGGCATCTTATTCAAGGCTCGATCAGTTTTTGATGATGATCAGTTTTCTGCGTGGAGGAGTAGCTTCCAATCTCTATTTCAATAATGATTGTATTCAAAGTATGATGGTTCTGGTGCATGTCTATGACATAATATTCAGTGTATTAGATTAATAATAGTCTACATAGTTTTCAGAATTCATGAAAACTGATTTTGAAATATCAATGATCAGTGAACTAACGTTTTTCCTTGGTTTACAGGTAACACAATGAAAGAATGGTACATTCATTTACCAATATAAATATTCCAAAGAGGGTTTGAGAGATTTGGGAAAGATAATTAAAAGGATATTATGACTCTAGTGGCTACCTAGAGGAAATTGTCATGGGATGATGAATACAATGAAATTGATGTCACAACATATAGGAAAATAATTGGTCATCTACTACACCTTACATAAGCAATATTTGATATTGTTTTTCCCACATTCCAAGCAGCACTGTATGGATGTAATCCCAAACAAACCCAAATTATTTAATTTAAAATAATACTTTGATGTATCATGGGAACAATGGATTTTGAGTTTATGTATAATGAAAAATATCGTCCAATGTTATTGTGATATACTGATGCAGATTGGACTAGATCAACATATGAGAGGAAATCAACTTCATGTGGTGCATTCTACTTGGGTGGTTTCGGTATTTATTGTTCTGTATTTATTGCATTCTACTCAAGAATGCATGCAGTTATTGTGTATGAATCAATAGCTATTTATATGGGAGTTAAAGTGAAGTCTCCGATTGGAATCCATTTCAATAAATCAACTGCTATAAATCTTAGAAATAATAAACTCCATAATTAAAGGAAAATCACCGTGAAATGAAGTATCATTTTTTATGGATAATGTGGATCATGGTCTTGTGAAGTTGGAGTATTTTTCTACAGAACTACTTGTTGCAGACATTCTGACAAATCCCTTAGCATTTAAAAGGTAGTGACTGGATTTGGGAGATCAGTCGACTCCAAGTACTTGTAAAAGTGTGGATGTGGGACCCAATATCCCTAAGGAATGATGTGTTTTTCCTTAATATGATTATATATGATCTTTACCTTGTTTTAGACCATAATGGAGTGACCGTTGGGTTCATTTACAAAGGGAGAGAAATTGTGGCTGTCAAAGGGGAGAAAGTTTCTTAATAAAGATGGGGGGAGATGATGATTGGTGAAGTAGTGAGATAAGGGGATTTTTTAATCTAAAAATTATAAATGTGATCTATCAAAGTCTATATATCAAGATATATGGATTTTATGATGAAATTAGTTGATAAGTTTTGGAATAAGGTGATTTATTGATGAAATTTTTATGCTACTCTTGTTTCTCACACTAAGAGTGGCTTAGGTGGGCTTAGAGTGTGTGTTGAGTAAATTTTTGATCTCTATCTAAATAAAATGAAGCAAATATTTGTAGAATATGGAATAAGGTTCAACAAGGTGTCAACATTTGAATAGTATTAAATAAAACCAAAACTGGATATTGTTGTTAAAACATCTCTCAAGGTAACATTACAACATTTTTTGGTTGATTGTGTTTGTTGACAAAGAGGGTATCCAGGGATAGTTGTGGAGTCCATAGTGTCTCTTATCTTGGAATGTTTACAAATATTTAAGACAAATGAATAGATAACATGAAATTGGTACAAAAAATTGTGTACAAAAGGTGATGTTGTTTCATAGTGTTTTCCAAATTATTGGGGTCGAAATTTTAAAGTTTTTCTAGAATCATGGAAGATGGATTTCCTTAAAGGCCATGCAAAAATATGGAAAAGCCATAAGTTTCAAAAAGATTAGGTTTCTGAAGGGAGATTAAAAAATGTGTGGAGATTATAGTGGTGAGATCTATGTGTATGATTAGAATCATGAATAGAAAAGGTGAGGAGCATCACAAGTAGAGAATCCCTGTGATGTGAAGAGTTTGATGGTGATATTTGTGACAATGAAAAACATCATTAATGGAGAATTATCATAGAAATTCTCAAAAAATGGAGCATCATGAAAAATTGCAGACATGGCTTAAAGCCTCTTGAATCTATGGAAACCCCTATAAATGGGCCTCTACCCCGTTATAAAAGAAATGATACTTAAAAAAATTCTTAAGGAACTAGAATCATGAAGGTTTTTTTTGGGAAGGTTGTTTGTGAAGGAGTTTCATCTGACTAAGTTCAAAAGGTCTATAAAATCTAATTTAATTTTATGAGAATTATGGAAGTAATGAAATTAAAGAATGCTATGTATGGTTTTCGAAAAGAATAAGCTTCATGAATTATAGTTTATATTCGCATAAGAGGTGTGATTTATGAAAGATAAGTGAGGTTCATGAAAGGAAGGAGCTTCACAAAGTCTATTTAAGATTCATCGAAGGGTATCTTCATGATGAAATTTTGAATAAAAAAATCCAATCATAAGGAATTTCCTAGTAAATCTGTGTTAAATTGTTATTCCAATATTTGATGAATGTGGACCTTTAAAAGACTAGAAATATTCAACTGAGGATGTATTAATCAGAGATAATAAAGGGACCTACAAGTACATAAACTATGTGTGAATCCCTTCCAAGATCAGCGAGAAAAGGAAGGGGAAGTAGGTAATCCTTTCCACCAGTAATGAGCCTAAGAAATATACATAGGGAGTGACCTTTGGTAATGCAGTGAGAAGACCCTAAACCCTGTAAAGGTACTGAGCCTGGGTATAGACATGATCTTGCCTGACCACAATTCTTAGCAGTGAGACTTAATGGATTTGGTACAATCAGGATATTTTCATTGTATGCCCCTTAGATGTATCCAGGTTAGGGTGAAAAGAGTAAAATTGTTGTGTCACATATATGATTTCAATTCTATTCATACATTCCTATATGAAATAAATAGAAAAGTGTTTTGTTTAATAATGAAACAAGACCCAATGGGGAAGAAGTTTTAATCTGTCACACCCTGATTCACCCCCCTCTCAGGGTATTTTACATAATTAGGCTAATAACATATAACAATGTTTTATTTGAATGCAGTTAAACCATATAAAATTAATAAGTAAGGTTTGGATGATTGGAATGATAAATAAGAAAAGGAATATAACCTTAATTCAAAATCTATGAATTAAAATGTATGTGGTTTATGAACTAATAAATTCAGTCTTGTATCTAAATATTCAACTACATATGATATGTGGACGATTATTTACATCACCTATGAAGGAAATAAAAATATCAGACAACTATGGTATACTACTATAAAATTAATTTTTGATTCTTCCATAATGTATTAGGATGAAATTATCAGTCAAATAAATTGAATATTAGAAGTTATTATAAATAATTTTTCTTCTTTAGAAAATCAAATTTCACAATGAAAAATAGAGTGAAAGGAACATAGAGTACTTCCCTCTATGTGGAATGGAATATATGCAGCTATATATCAACCTACACATATGAGAAAGTTAGCTTTGATGGAGTCGATTGGAACTTTGATGATGTTTGATGTTTAGATGCATAATGAATATGAAAATAGATTCAAACATGAAAAAGATGCCCTGAAAACTACTATAGATGAATTATATTATTAAAATAATCATTATTTGGATAATTATTTTTTAGATATTGCTATGAAATTTGAAAATCTATATAGAAAGAAAAATAATGGGACTGATGAAAGCATTTAATATGAATGAATGTGAAAATGGCATAAGAAGATAATTGTTCTATACTCAATGCTTAATGTAAATCCAACCACAAAAGAAAATTCTGGATATTTGTGAAGGATACCTTGAGTAATACTTCTAGTTCTCAAGATGAGTTCTCTATAGATTTTAAGACTGAGTATAAAAAGAAAATGGTATGTCTTATGCAAAATACAAATCAGGAGGTTCAATTTTCTTTCACTCAAGACTCTAGTAGTAAGAAACAATCTTATGACAAATTAAACAAATATTGTTTTATTCTACAAGACAATTATGAATAATTAAATAAATTTCATTTTAAAATTAAGAAATATTATGATACTTTTCATTTAGATAATGAAATTTTTTCAAAATATATTATAGATAAAATATTTGATTCTTCTAAATCTTGTGATTTACATAATAATAAAATTAAATAACTATTGGTAGAATTTAATAATATAAAATAGAACTCTATTATGCTGATAGAAGTAGAAAAATATTTAATTAAAATCCCTGATAAAAATAAAATACCTAAAGAAAAATTTGGAATAGGATGAAATGGTGAAAAACCAAAATTGTATAAGAATTATTTTGTTCCTCATTTAAATAGAAAAACATGTCAAATGTCAAATGTTTTCATTGTGGTATTAATGGTAATTATGAAAATTATTTTTTTTAGAAAACATAAAATTTCTATTTTTAAATGTTTTTATTGATCAATATAATAGTTTTAGAAGAATAGTATAATTCCCACTCAAAATAAAATGTATGGTTACCAAAATATCTAATTATTAACACTGATGGAACCAAAAAAATATGTGTTCTAAAGGAAACAAGTAATTGATGTTTTTAGGATTATACCCCTAATATGCATTGTTAATCTTCAAGTGTTTGATTTATGGATATATGTTAAATTATTTACCAATTGAGTGAACAACTCATAAGTTTTTTGTTATAAAGAACTCCTCAGTCCTAAAGTCACTGATTCCAGATGTATTTTATTTTAATATTTATATACTTATAATACAATAATTATTTTATACTATAAAATAATATTATTTCTCAAAGGTTAATAAATTTTTTTCTTTACTATTTAAATAATGTTTTATCCTATACTAAGTATATAAATGACTTTTCAAAATTCCCAATTAGTTATTTTGAAAATAAGGTATTTTTTATAAAATGTTTATATTTTATTTTTTTGAAAACATTTGTTTTTTCATTAAAAAAATTCACTTTTTATAACAAAAAATAATTTTGATACATAGTATACAATTACTGTTCTATATTTTTCTGCTAACGGAAAATAAACTCCATCTGTATGGTGTGAGAACCAAATATTTCTTCTTCTTTTAGAATCTATTCTGTCATGCATTCATTCTCTTCTAATTATCTTTCTCAAAAGTTATAGGAAAACCATACACAAAAATATGATGTGATCTAGTTCTTCATGTTCATAAGAGAACCATTCTTAAAAAATAATGGAAGGTAATCAATATGTTTATATATTTTTTATGATGAATATTTTCTTGAAAAAACATTTTAAAAAGATATGGAAGTTCAAAGTCCTAATGAATATGAAATATATTCTTCTAAATTATCTTATGAGAAGCTTATGTTCAACATTGAAACTATGAATAATAAAAATTTGAAGCTACAATCTAGTTTGGATGTGTCTAAAAATTCATATGAAGATCTTTAGAAAGAATATGTATCAAAAATAGTTTCCAATTAATTACAAAAGGAGTATTAAAATATGAAATCTAGTATAATATCAAAAGTAGACATTGAATATTTAAAAGTAGAAATGATATTTCAAATGGAATTTATTAGAAAATAATATACTACCGAGATATACCTTTATAATCTAATGTTGTTTCTAGTTGAATAGTATTCATAGTCTTTATATCAAAGAATAGAATATGTTCAAAATTTATTAGAAGAACTGTCAAGTGTTTTGGATACTCTATGTGAAAATGTTTCAAGTTAGTAATGCACAGACAGATAGTTTATTCTATTATAAAACTTTTTTTTTATTTTTTCTTTTTATTTAATATTAAATCAGCTCTTTTTAAAATACATTATTTAGTAAATTTTTTTATTAATTATGCACTATTAGTTATTTCTTAAATTTATTTTTTTATCTCACAAGAGGATTTATCTAATATTTAATTATCTTATAAAAGGATGTTGTTGATAGTATTTTTATTTTACTAATACAAAAGTTTTACTTGTGAATAATTAGTCAAATGATTTATATGATATGATTTAGTGGGAGTTTTAAGAAAATAATCTCTTTATTATGTTCCTTTATTTCTTATCTATATTTTTATCTTGAACTTAGAGGGAGTTTATTTTAAATACTCTATACTCTTATATTTTTGATTTTATAAAAGGGGCATAATTTTATATCAATGAATATATTTTTCTAGTACGTTGGTGAAAAAGTTTTATATAAAATTTTAAGGTTTCTAAGGCTATAAGGAATTCTTTTATAGTATTAAGTTTATGTGGATGTTTTATAATGATATGTTTCTATTATTAATTATGTTAAGATATTGAACATTAATGTGATCCTTGTAATGTAGGATAAGTTTTTATAAAGGGATAATGGGGGAGAAGTTTTACTTAATAAATAAAATAAATGTTATATCAAAGAAGAAAAACAGATTTTTTTTAAATTCTATTAAAAATGGTTTTATACATGGGTTTTATATCTAACAAAAGTGAGATATTTTTGAGTTTGTGTTGATTCAAAAATTTAATTTATTTTATTTCGGTTTTGATGCTCATAAGCACATACCATAGTATTACTAATGAATTTTCTTTTTAGTGAATTTTGAGAAATTATTATTTGTGGAAATATTTATTTTGGAATCATATTCAAGTCATTGATCCTTACGGAATATTCATTTAAGTATTCAGAATGTGTTTTAGTGTATTTTGGAAAAATTGTTCATACCTTATGTGTACAAGTGTAATATATGGAATCAACCATACGTCTGGAACACCACATATGGATCATATACATTATATTATTGGGAAATTATGGTTTCAGAACCCTATGTTTTGGAAGCTATCCTACATTTGCTGAAACAAACTTATGGTACATCAACCCTACTTTTGTAATCAACCCTATGTTGTCAACCTTATTTTTGGAGTTTTTTCATCATGTAAAGGAACCCTAAATTTATTTATTCAACGATGGAGTTTAAAATATGAAATATTATCTAATATTTATGCAATGGTCTTGGTGTACATAAATATCTATTCAAATATTTTTTATGACAAAATCAAATCATTTTTATTTTTTAATTGAAGAATCATATTAAATAGAGAAATTTCTTCCTATTATTAGGGGAATTTGTAACCTTTATTGAATGTTTTTGAATTTAAATGATCATTATTTATTGTTCTGTATTTATGGATTTCATTTTACCTGGAGATATTCAACCAATATTATGAATATCAGGACGATCATTATAAAAAAGTGTTGAATATACAGTAATGGTGATAAACATACAAAACCCAACATCGTTTCGTTCAGAGCTACAATTTGGATACATAAAAGTTTTGATATATAGTCTCTCTATTGATGTTGTTGTTTTATCATTAGTTATGAAATTTACTATTACATATTATTTTATAATAAAGATTAATCATTTACCACATATACACTTTTGAGACATACATGTTTAAAAATCTAGTTGGTGTTTTATCTATTTATGTTTAAATAAATCTTATGCGATGATGAAGATCAAGTTTTCTGTTGTGCATTGTTGAATATTTGGATATATATGCCATTTTTTACAACCACTATGAAGTTTAATCTGTATCCTTAAAACAATCTCTTTTGATTTGGTGATGTTTTTGATTCTCAGACTCAATCATGGTTAAGTGTACGATTCTTGCACTAAGAGATGGATTTATGGTTCCCTGTAAAAGAACAAGAAGAATTTGAAAAGTATTTTTGTAAAGGTATTAACTATGTAAACTTAGTTGTAGATTTTAAAGGTCATGGAATAAGGTGACCTAGTTAAAATCACCAAGATCATGGAGTTGACTACTAGTGGAGAGGACTTAGGGATCTTTGTGCCCTAAACCACTATACACCATTTTTTTTAATTTTCTGTATTTATTTATATTTTTTTGCTAATAATTGAGATAAAAGGAAAGAACTATTATTATCAAGAAACACGTTTTGAATCTGTGAAATTTGGGAAAATGAAAATTTACCTCCTCTTGAGTCTTTGTCTTCATCATTATCATCCTGACCTAACAGCCATGTCCCAGAACTATGTGTGTCTTGACTCCAAATTTATTGGATACATAGTTATTCATAGAACCTTTTTTCATTATTAAAAACCCAAAATTTATCATGAACCCTTCCACTATTTATGGAATATAAATTACATTCTCCAAACATTCGGCCCCTTGGACCCACTTAAGATCTATGAATTATGACCTTAAACTATATAGACATGGTTTCAATATATTATGTAGAAAATGGGTTTACATTTCCCACAATTCTCATTATGAATTACCTCCTCCATTCCTGGAAAAAATCCTTGAAATAGATAGTCATCCCGCACTGGCATTGTAACATCATACTATTTTCAAAATTTTCCATGGTCCTAGATTATTATCCACAAACTATGTAGCCAACATCCTTTTAAAATAGATTTTAAATTAATGATCATATGTATCATATCCATATGGGTGTATGGATGTATTATTTTTGGTTTTTGTATTCTACATTACCACATCTCTAGAACTAGGATTGACTTGATTCCCATTCCCTTGGGATATGTAGTGACACCTAAACCTCCTGTCTTTGGGCCAAATTGTGAATTCATCAAAAAATAACCCATTAATAGTGACAATATCCTATCTAAATTCATGTATGGGAATCCTCTATAAGTAAAATACCCAATCATATTCATCATATAACCAACAAATCGAGACACCTTCATGACCCCACATTCGGAGGGAAAGTATAAAAAACTCAATGTGTATGACCATCCAACATCCTCAACACATGGAATTAAATAGTGTCCTACACCTCTATGAAACCAAGATTCAACATATGAAAAACATGAGATTAGCCAAAATGACTTCCTCCGCACACAAAATAAAACTTTATGTATACCCCATATTAATTCAACATGCCTCATATAAAAAATATTTGATGATTCAGTTTCATATCCTAAGTGAAAACCACCAATTTAGTGTAGGTATTCTATCAATCCCTATTCCAAAACAAGCTGTGGCTTTATTACATTTCCCATGGGATAAATTTTTATGTCCATATCTCATGTCTTGGGTTCATCCCCATACATAAACTCATTATGTGGTCTTTTCAATGAAAAAAATATGATATAAAATTAGGTATGAATTGTTGATTTTTTTGTGGAATAAGGTCTCATTGGACCTCCATTCACATAACTTTGTCACTACTCCATTCCAAAAAAACCATATTAAGAAAAACAAACTCTATTATCCATGCTATTTAATCATAAAATGAAAATTTCCCATGGGGTTAGAGATCTATTCCCTAAAAATTGTAGAAACCATAGTCCGACCTCCATAAATTTAAATTAAAATCCCTAAATCCTTAGGAAATGATGTTAAAATTTTTCCTTACCTGGTATAAAACTAGGATGTCTTATATTAAAAGAATGGGATGAAAAATAAACTAATATTTTATAGAACATGATGTTAAACTATTTCCTTACACAATATAAAATTGGAATGCCTTATATAATAAGTATGGGATGAAAAAAATCAAATTTCTTCAGAACATGTTTTTAAATTGTAGCCTTACCACATATAAAACTAAGATTACTCATATATAAATTATGTGAATAATGGAAAACCAAACATCCTTAGCACATGATGTTAAAATATATCTTTAACCTATAGGTAATAAGGATGGCTCATATAATAAGTATGAGATGACCGGAACTAGCATTCTTAGTGCACAATGTTAAACTAATGTATTAACCTATGTAATTAACATATCATTATCCATATAAAAATTATAAGATGATTCGATGTCCTCACTAGAGAGTAAACCACCCCAAATGACATTAACATTCTACCACACTAAGTTACAAAATGACATGGGGATTGATTCTCATTCACATGGGATATTTAGTGACACCCAGATCTATTACCCTGGGTACATCCCTACCATACACTTATTAGGGGGTCTTTATCCTTTAGGTATGTCATGATCCTTTACTACCATCTTTTTTATCTATAACACTTGAAAAAATCATGGGATGTAACCTTGGGAACTTAACATTCCCTCCAGGACATTCCCCATGTCCACTTTCATGCATTAGACCATCATCAAATTGGATAATAATCATCCACTGATCTGAGTAGCTTCCCAAACAATAATGGTTCTTGGATACAATTGATTAAATGTTGTTCTGGGATCACAGGTGGAAGGATACTTGATAACTGATGGGGGAACATGTGTTTGAAACTCAGTTATTAGTCTGTCTTGTATTTTTATCCCAATCCTAAACCAACATAAGTGTAGAATCTATGTTTTGAACATAGTCAAAAGATATTTCATTCCTATTGGTAATTAACTGGTTTTATTAATGTCTTGATAGTATTGTTCCACCAATGTATGATTTTTTAGACACTTTTTACCATTGTTGTGTTCTAATCCCATTCACTCCTTATATCTCAAATCAAGCATGGATCATGCAGTAAAATGACTTCAGAAGGGTTATTTCCTCAAGAATGGTTGAGATTCATGAGTTCCCCTTTTGGTAAAAACTCTATGACCATAAACTAGGTTCCCAAATATAATAATCACAACTTTAAATTATGTTCAAGTCACCTTGGGACTATGTCAAGTGTTGCCGAGCATCCATGGACCTCGATTCACTTCATGTTTCCACTCTATCATGCTACACATGTTATTTTGGGGTATTCATATTCTGATCAAAACTCTACAACCTTAAACTAGGGGCCCATATCCAAGAATGAAAATCATAAAACTGTGTGTATGTTGTCTGTGAGATGGTTTATGTGTTAGAGACTCCTTGAATCCTCATTGACAACAGATTAACTCCACCCTATACTACACACATACCATTGAGACACACAAACATGTGGTTTGATAATAATTAAATTAAAATATTTGTGACTCATCCCATATTATTTTTATAGTTGTAGGGCCTCTTAGGCACTCCATTTCTATCTATTTTAACCCTTTATAGTCATAATATCCCTTTTAGGGGGATCCCATTATGTCTAATAATTATGACTTTAAACTATTTGAAGTACCATGGTCCAACATATATAACCATTAACTAGGAGTCAGGGCCAGATCAATATGACCATAAACTATTATAAACCCTGTGTTTTGATCATTATAATCCTACACTTGTTTCAAAATCTTGGTCCAAATGTTATGATCTTATAATACCAAAGGAAAGAGGCATAAATGTCTATCGATTTGAAAACTCATAAGGGAAATCAAATTAAAAGTCAGACTCCCACCATCATGTCTCTCCAGTTACTTCGGATAATATAAGAAGAAAAAAAGATAGAGGTACCAAGCCAATAGGGACCCACTACATGACTTGTAAAAAACATGGTTGTGCTCTATAAACTAATCTACATAAAAAAAACATTATAAGAAAATATTCGGCTCCCTTTGCCTCATGAGTCCCTGTAGGGGGTACCCCAATTTTGTTACCCTCTTATCCCCTCACCCCCTTGGAAGGATGAGTGTTATTTAGGTCTGTTAAAAATATGCTAAACTATGTAATGAACATCCCAATCACATGATGTTAAACTATTCGGTATATTTTTCTCACCATATGATGTTAAACGGCATGAAAATCATCCTCCTTGTATGATGTTAAACTGCATGTATAACTTCCTCATCATATGATGTTAATCCAAATATCTATCATCCTAATTGCATGATGGAAAAAAATGAATAATATTAGGAACTCACTAGATAATTCTATTTCTCTCTTTTGTGACGGTCACCTACCATATCTTTCATGTCTGTCGAACATTTCTCAACACCTGAGATTATGGTCCCTTTATAAGATGTGTCTAAATTTTTATAGATTGATACACCTATAAAATATGTTTAAATTCTTAGTGGAACAATTAAATTAGTGTTTAACTCCATTCAAAAATTTTATCAACTAACCCTAACTATTCATGTCTCCCATGAATTGGATCCCCATTATCATTCATGTGAGAACCCCTGAGGGAAATGATTCCTGGCCAAACTGGCTCACCTAACATCATGGGAACATGCCCTAAATTAATTTTTATTCCATTTTGAGATAGATCCAATGTTTTTATCTTGTTTAGAAATTGAACCTCGTTTCTTAGTCCCCATCAATAGAAAAAAGATAATGGATTTTATGTTTATAAATTGGTCAGCAATTATCCTCCATCGTCACTCCACCCCCTTTTGAGTCTCTAATATTGGGAATCCCAAATTCATGCACCTCATCACCCCTATGTTTTTCTATAATTTAACCCCCCTTTTATTTCCTAATTCATGGACTTGTTTATATTGAAACAAAGTAAGCTATTTTGAGAAACAAATCCACCATCCATTACCTTTCTGGTCAAGAATATCATGATTGTCCATAATCCAGTTCAGACCCAAAGTGTTCGACAATTTTCTAGAACAATCAAAAAAATGAGAACTTTTATATTTTAGTTTTATTCCCCACACCACTAATGACTCACATTTTCTTAGGGATTCAATGTTATTTTCTTGTAAATGTGGTGTAGATACAACCAAAAGAAAAACATTATAAACCACACAAGGAATTTAAAATAGGACATCAAAAGTTTGGGGGGGTCATCCAAATGTTGGATACTCTTATTTATTTTCGGATAAGTAAAATTTACATAGGGATAAACCCTAATAACTGAGAAATTGATCTCAGTCAAATTCTTTTGAGAAGCCTCTAGTATCCACTACCACTCTGCATGATCGACTTCCACCTCCATGTGACAGGGTGAACTACTTTATCCCCAATTCACATCCAATTACCATAATTATAGAACTAGTCCACCATATATTACTCATATATTTACTTTTACTCAAATAATAATAACGAATCCCTTAGTTGGATGTTGATATTTTCTTGAGTAGTGATGATGGAAGCGTTCAACTATGCCTGCTCCTCCATAAGAGTAATAACTTCCTCAACTTCTTGAATTGGGTATGTACCCTAAAAAATATCTTTCTTATAGGTGGCGTCAAAATGCTTCCACTTAGTACATTCCCATTCAATAAGGATGTCCGGATCTAGTTCATGAAGTATACTAGAGTCTACCCTACAAGTCCCTATACTTACAATCCAATTGCAGAGACATCCTACCATGATTGGAAGATCCACCAGTAGAGTGTGTGTTATGAAATTATGAAAAATAATCTATGACTTTTATTGGAGAACTCATTTCACTTCAACATTGTTCCATCCCTAATCCACGATGTCCTCATCTAGAATAATCTCTTAATGAGAAAAGAGGATGAAAAAATAAATAGTTGGGTCATCTGTAGGCATATCCTCAATTGGGACGAGCCCCTAGTCTAGGGAAAGCACGTCCCCATCAGACCCATAACATAGAGTGGAAGCCCAAATACAAATAGTGGAACTTTTTAGGTAGGTTTTCAACTACAGACTCATTATCAACCTCTATTAGGGTAATGATCTAGACCACCTTCATTGAGACCTAATGTAACACCCTGAGATTTTATGGAAAATATTCTTTTTAAATCCATTGATGTCTTGTGTTGTACGCTACACCAATAGGAGCTTGCACTACATGTATCCCTGACTTGTCTTGCATTACACACAATCGCGACCTTCCATGATAGCGTGTGTTGTATGCAATACCGAGTTTCACTAAACAACGATATGTTATATAAACCAGCCGTTATGAATAGTAATACCCACTTTTTGAAATTTTATAAATTTAATCTTTCAAATTAGACTTCATTTTTGGATTCATAATATCGTAATTATCCTAGGGTGACTTTTTTTGTATTTTTCAAAAAACATTCAATTTCTGATGAATAGTGAAAACACTAGGTTACTATTTAAAAACCAAATTTTTATTTAAATAATTGTTTATTTTATTTAAATTTATTTTAGGTCAATATTGATACATAATACCGATATAAGTTCAATATAATTTATTGGATTCATTTTATAATAATTTTAGATATTTAAAAATTTTATTGAACTTTTCACCGTCTTTTACCTACCTACTAGGAGCTTTTTTCAAACTTACATAAAACATACTTTTACCGCATCTGTGAGTGGAATTTCTAAAATCCTAGAGACACAGTTAATATGAAGGTGTAATATGTGGTTCAATAAGATAAAAATAATTTTTGGTGAATAGTAACTTTTTACTTTTATTTACCAGAGTTAAAATTAAATAGGGTAATTAAGGGTAAAAATGATATTATTATTATCCAAAGACATGTCATAATTGTATTGGATAAGTTTAATTCAACCAAAAACATACTTAGGAATAAAATATTACCCTTTAGGTCTACTTGGATTAGATTAGGACACTTATTATTATTTTATTTAAAAAAGAGTTAAAATAGTAAAAATCAAAGTTTAATAATTAAAACATTTTTAATATAGGGTTATACATAAGATAAATGTGACTATAAATATTCCGTAGAAAAATAAAAAAATATCACACATAATGATATTTTATTTATAATTTTTAGACATTAAATAATTTAATTTATTTATGACACAATGATGGTGTAGTAATTACCTTATTATTGAAATATTAACATAATTGATGTTATAAATACCCAAATAAATTTAATTTTACACTTTTTATGAATTAAAATAATTTTATACGTTAATATGACATGTTAGTATTTATTAAATTAAATTCTTTCGAACTAATCATGAAGTTTTGATTTTAACAAAAATCAATTACCAAATAGTGTCAAAATTGACATAAAATAGTTTTTAAAACAAATATTATATTATTAAATGTTATTTTATTTTTAAAAATCTAATGTTTGGCCAAATGACTTAGATAAAGATATATATATTAAAATTTAACCATTGGGGGTTCTTTTGGCTTGTTATATTATGTTTATTAACCATATAGTGTAAGAAAACAAGAAGACACGGTAAATGTAAAATTATTTAACTTAAAGTTAAATCTAAATGATACGGTTAAAATAGTAACCTAAAATTTTATAAATTATATTTATTGAGATGATTTCTACCCATACCCACTTTATATTAGAAATAAATCAATTTGGAGCTATTATAAACCGAATATGACTTTATTATAAAATAATATTTTATGTTTTTCCAAAGATGCCCCTCTCCTCCCTTATAAAATGGGCACCCCTTCCCTCTTCTCTTCACACACTTTTCAGCCTTGAAACTCGGAAAAACCCTGAAAATTACTCTTCTCAACATCTCTAGTTATATCATAGAGGTTTTGGTCTTCTCATAAGGCCAACTCTAGTGCCTTAAGAAGAAGTTTAAAGGTGGTGCGTCGAGGAAGAGGTAATCTCTTCTACTGACTCTTTCCAGTTTCTTTCTTCTTCTACTTCATCTTATTTAGTTGTTTCATTATAAAGTAATAACATAAGTGTTAATTATATAATTATTTTTTATTATAAATATGAAACAACCCTATTTCACCTTCTATCCATCCTACGGAAAATGAAATGACCGCACGTGCGTACGTACGGAATACCGTCTTCACGCCGTGGTGTAATCAGTTTTTCCACCACCACCTTACTTGGATGGGTATAAAGGTGTAAATAATAACTATATATGATTATTATAACATCATAATGATTATAAGATATTATATAATCCACTACAATTCTATTCAATAAATATGGGAATGATATCATCACTCGTGCGTACATACGGATTACCGTCTCCATGACGCGATGAGATTCATTTTCCATGTTAACAATTCCAGAATGATTATAAAGTATATATAATGAGTAATAATGAAATATATGACATAATAATGCTAATCTATATATATATATATGTATGTAATCTACTTAATTCCATTCAATTCAATAAGGAAAAGAAAAACAGCGTTCATGCGTACGTATGACCTACCGTCTCCATGAACTGTGTATTTCTTTCAATTTATAGTTTTATTATATATATGTATATTCTGAATATATATTATATATAAATCATGTTTTATATTATGTAATTAATTAATCATGACCAAAGTAATCATATTAATAATTACAAGTCAAAACACGGATAGTAAATGAAACGATTTTACCCAAAACACTGCTTTAACATGGAATTGACAAATGAAAGGATAATCTAAAGTCGTAAGTGAATCATATATGATATCATAAATATTATTATGGTTCTGTTACAAGTTAATAATATTTTTAAACCCACTATACAGGAGTCTCAGACACATAATGAAGAAATTGGACATAAGGCAAGGGATAATTATTCTAATCTCATTCTTATCTGAGATTATTTATTCGTAAGTATTTACTGGGGTTATGTTTATTATCCATGTCCATATGTTCTCAAAATGTTTTCATAAAATGTTTAATTTTCTTCCATGTATGTTTAAAGTCATTTTTACCCTTTTCTAATTTTACCACATCGTATGGAAGGAATATTTATTTTGTTTACAATACGAGGAACTTTTTGACTTTTCCAACAAAAGTACGAGGTGAATGTTTTTTTAAACTTATACGACGTGAACGGATTTTTATGGTTTCATAAATTCCTATTTTAAAGTATATTACTCTACAATATTTCATAACTATTTTCAACAAAATCATTTTCTTTTAAAATTGCATGGAATTTTGTGAAAAGAAAATGATTTTGAAGAAGAAAAGATATTTTCCTCAAAAATTCTTTTCAAGTGTTTTATCAAAAATATTTTCCATTTAAGATGAAATTATTTCATATGTGTAAGTTGGAAGTATAATGTATTTATGATTTACATTATTTCACTTCTCTTATGATGAAATGTTATCCATTTGTCTTATATGGATTATTTTATGATGGAATGATGTTTATGAAACCCATTTTATTCGTTGGGTTATTATGAATGATGTATGTTTATTTTGTGGCACATGAAAGAATGATTTCATTATGAGATGGGTGGGACCTATATCTCCATCAAATTCATTGGGTAAAGATTGATATCTCATGATATATACATGTCTGGAATGGTAAGTTAATCCGGTTTAGTGTTACAGGACTGAAATGATGAGTGAACTCGATTCAGAAAGGGACTTTTCCACTAAGATGGTCTTGGCAGTAATGCCTTGGCTACTATGGATATAATATCTTGTGATTAATGGTTTTCCATAATTAAATGTATTATTCCTATGCTATTCTATCACGATTAATGTTCTTTTATGACCTATGACTTACGTACTTCTAGGATTTATTTCACAACTCAATATTTTGATGTGTAAACATTATGTTCATGTTTTGATGTTCAAATTTATATGGTTTGTTTTATTTTCTCTATGCTTACCCTTACGGATCATTTGAGCTAACCCTTTATATATTTTATTTTCTACAGGATATATAGAAAGATTTTAGGTAAGAAAGACAAGGGAAGATCTTTATGGGAGATGTTGAAGATCTTTCACTAAGATTAGAAGATTATTTTTCTGAGTTTTCAAAGACACTAAACTATTAAGGTCCTTTGGTGTCTGATTTTGCTATGTATTATGTTTTCCGCAAAATAATGTAATGTCTATGTATGTCACGCTTTGGGTCTCTATAGTTGGTATCAGAGGAAAGGTTTAGTTAACCTTTGGAAACTAGGATGCGAAAACTTTAGTTAAATCCCTAGAGATATTTCTAAGGTTTGTCTAGGGATGTCCCTAAGTTTTAGTATACATATAGGTCAGAGTCCTAGAATTATGTTGATGATCATGAATATCATAGGGTGAACCTAAGGTGCCATGTATTAAATAATTTAGGATAAGTTACACATCCCATAAGTGACTTTTTATTATTATGTGGTTCCACATTATTTAAAATGTTTCTTACACTATGGTTTTTGGTCTTAGTCAATGGAGGGAACAAGAAGGAATTCAGTTAACATTGATTCCAATGGAGAAATTAGTGACTATGATCAACAAAATTATGTAACTCCTGGAGAGAAAGATATTGTGATTATGCTGAATCAGTCATCTCGATATATGATTAATAAGGTGAACTTTAGTTGTATTCCTAAGTCATCAGATAAGAGGAAGATGGAATTTTATGCATGTTCTCATTGTGAGGAGCATAGAGAAAGGAAGGTTGAGATTTATAAAGAAGGGAATAAAAACCTTGTGGAATACGTCAAATGAAGGGGAAGATGTTATCTATGTGGAGAAAAGGGTCATAGAGTGACAGACTATTATGGAGTACAATGTCTTATATGCAGAGAACATGGGCATTACCCAACTCAATGCCCTGACCTAAGAAGTTACTTCTTAATCGAGGAAGGACCTATTCCATGATAATCATTGAAGAGGATGGATTGAAGGGATTTTGTATTGTAATTCAATAATAATGTTGTTGAAGTACTTTTATACTATATTGAAATATCTGTGTATTGGTCCATTGTGGTTTTCTATATGAATATGGTACCGGAAACCATGAAAAGTGATTCAAATATTTTGGAAAGTAGATGATATGCGCATAATTAAGGGATAAAGAGAAAATAAATTATTTGATAGTATTCATGAGATCATGACTGATATAAGGACTAAGTGATATTATGGTTTGAGTATATAGAATTTTGGGGATTTTGGTATGTGGAAAGAGTTAACTTTTGACAACATTCATGTTTTCACTAAGGTTCAATGGGTATTCATTTTTTAAGAGAATACATGATTAAGGTATTCAAATGTTTGTAATTTGACCAAAAAGATATATCGTAATATATATGGGGGATAAATGATGTTATTAACATTCCCTGGAGATAAAATTTCTAGTAATTTTTTTCTTTATGCTATGAGTTTGGACAGAAGTATTTTGGATAAGCCTAAAGATTGGAATGGATTATGTTGGGAATCAGTTAGTATTGTTTAAGGCTATAACTTTTTTCGATAATATTTATGGAATGTTATAATAAAGTAGTTTTAGAAAAAGGACAATCCATAGGATGAGTGAAAACCCATCGCGCCGGACAAGGTTGTGGGAATCAAACCCACAACTAAAGTGCGACATGCCTTTATCGCCTACCACTGGACTACATGAAGTCTCGGGTTAGTAGAAACTAGTTTTATTAAGAAGTATGATCGATGAAGTATAAGTCCATTTTTGGAATCGTATAAGATTAACCTCACCATAGATGGACTTATGTATATCTGATAACTTTTGATAACCTTTTGTTTGAGACATATGGAATGACCCATCATTCTAGCACATGATTTTCTAACACCCCACGAATGAAAAATTCAACTTTATTTCCTTAAGATATGAAGTGGAAATTGTCCAAGGCTTGAACAATGATTAGATTATACCGAAATAAAGTAATTATTTCTTCTAATTCAAAATCTTCAACTTAGGGAAATGATCTTGAAAACAAAAAATGTTGTCCTAATGACCTTATATCTGATAAATTAGATGGTACCTTAGATCATCACAAATTTATGGCTTTGTGATTATTGGATTTTTCATAGCTATGTTCTCTACCACTCTCCATCAGAACATGATGGTTAGATTTCTCTTCCGTATCCATATTCTCACCTATGTTCTCTTATGTGGAAACCCAATGATTAGTTAATTTGGGAAACCATTATGTTTCATACATTAGTTTTTAAAGTTATGTTTTGGTATTCCTTTTTACGATGTGGGTTTCTATGAAAGAAACTTTAAATTAGTAAACCATTTATAACCCCGATGAATTTTGAGGGCGAAATTAATTTTAAGGGGGGTAGAATGTAACACCCTGAGATTTTATGAAATATATTCCTTTTAATTTCATTGATGTCTTGTGTTTTATGCTACACCAAACGGAGCTTTCACTACACACATTCCTGACTTGTCTTGCATTACACGCAATTGCGACCATCCATGATAGCATGTGTTGTACGCAATACTGAGTTTCACTAAACACGGATATGTTATATAAACTAGCAATTATGAACAGTAATACCCAATTTTTGAAATTTTATAAATTTTATCTTTCGAAATGGACTTCATTTTTGGATTCAGAATAACAAAATTATCTTAGGGTGAATTTTTGGTATTTTTCTGAAAAATTACAATTTTTAATGAATAGTGAAAACACTAGGTTACTATTTAAAAACTGAATTTTTATTTAAATAATTATTTATTTTATTTAAATTTATTTTAGGTCAAAATTGATACATAATACCTATATAAGTTCAATGTAATTCATTGGAGTCATTTGAAAATAATTTTAGATATATAAAAATTTTATTGAACTTTTCACTGTCTTTTACCCACCTCATAGGAGATTTTTGAAAACTTACATAAAACATAATTTTATCACTTATGTGGGTGGAATTTCGAAAATCTGAGAGACATGGTTAATATCACGGATTAAAATGTTGTTCAATAAGATAAAAATACTTTTGTGTGAATAGTAACGTTTTTACTTTTATTTACCACGGTTAAATTAAAATAGGGTAATTAAGGGTAAAAATGATATTATTATTACCCTAACACATGTCCTAATTGTATTGGATAAGTTTAATTCGACCAAAAAAACCTTAGGAATAAAATATTACCCTTTAGGTCCACTTGGATTAGATTAGGACACTGATTATTATTTTATTTAAAAAAAGAGTTAAAATACTAAAAATCAATGTTTAATAACTAAAACATTTTTAATATAGGGTTATACATAAGATAAATTAGAATATAAATATTAATTATAAAGATAAAATGATTTCATATATAATGATATTATATTTATAATTTTTAGAAATTACATAATTTAATTTATTTATGACACAATGATGATGCACTAATTAACTTATTAATGAAATATTAACATAATTGATGTTATAAATACCCAAATAAATGTAATTTTAGACTTTTTATGAATTCCACTAATTTAATAGGTTAATATGACATGTTAGTATTGATTAAATTAAATTTTTTCGAACGAATAATGATTTTATAATTTTTACAAAAATGAATTACCAAATAGTGTCAAAATTGACATAAAATAGTTTTCAAAACAAATATTATTTTATTAACTGTTATTTTATTCATAAAAATATGTTTGGGAAACATTACTTAGATAAGGATATATATATTAATAATGAACCACTTGGGGTTTTTTTTGTCTTGTTATAATATGTTTATTAACAATATAGTGTAAGAAAACAAGAAGACACGGTAAAAGTAAAATTATTTAACTTAAAGTTAAATCTAAATGATAAGGTTAAAATAGTGACCTAAAATTGTCAAAATTCTATTGGTTGAAATTATTTCAACCCATCCCCACTTTAGCTTCTAAATAAATCAATTTGGAGATATTATAAACTGAATATGACTTTATTATAAAATAATATTTTATGTTTTTCCAAAGATACCCCTCTCCTCCCTTATAAGAAGGGCACCCCTTCCCTCTTCTCTTCACACCCTTTTCAGCCTTGAAGCTTGACAAACCCCAACCAATTATTCTTATCAACCTCTCTAGTTATATAATAGAGGTTATGGTCTTTTCAAAAGACCAACTCTAGTGCCCTAAGAAGATGTTTAAAGGAGGTGCGTCGAGGAAGAGGTAATCTCTTCTACTGACTCTTCCAAGTTTCTTTCTTATTCTACTTCCTCTTATTTAGTTGTTTCATTATAAATTAATAACATCAGTATTACTTATATACTAATTTTTTATTATAAATATGAAACAACCCTATTTCACCTTCTATCCATCCTACGGAAAATGAAATCACCGCGCGTGCGTATGTACGAAATACCGTCTCCACGCCGTGGTGTAATCCGTTTATCCCCCACCACCATACTTGGATGGGTATAATGGTGTAAAGAATAACTATATACTATTATTATAACATCATATAGATTCTAAGATATTATATCAACTACTCCAATTCAATTCAATAAATATGGGAATGATATCATCGCTCGTGCATACGTACGGATTACCATCTCCACGACGCGATGAGATTCATTTTCCATGTTAAAAATTCAATAATGATTATAAAGTATATATAATAAGTAATCATGAAATATATGACATAATAATGCTACTGGATTTATGTATATATATATATATATATATATGTATTTCATCCACTTAATTCCATTCCATTCAATAAGGAATTGAAAAACATCGTTCATGCGTACGTACGACCTACCGTCTCCATGAAAGGCATATTTCTTTCCATTTATCGATCTTTTATATATATATGTATATTATGAATATATATTATATATAAATCCTTTTTTATATTATGGAATTAATTAATCATGATCTAAGTAATCATATTAATAGTTACAAGTCAAAACACGGATGATAAATGAAACGATTTTACTCAAAACGCTGCTTTAACATGGAATTGACAAATGAACGGATAATCTAAAGTCTTGAGTGAATCATATATGATATAATAAATATTATTATGGTTATGTTATAAGTTAATAATATATTTAAACCCACTATACAGGAGTCTCGGACACATACAGAAGAAATTGGACATATGGTAAGGGATAATTATTCCAATCTCATTCTTATCTGAGATTGTTTATTCGTAAGTATTTACTGGGGTTATGTTTATTATCCATGTACATATGTTCTCAAAAATTTTTCATAAATTTTTTACTTTTCTTCCATGTATCTTTCAAGTAATTTTTACCCTTTTCTACTTTTACCACATCGTATGGAAGGAATATTTCTTTTGTTTACCATACGAGGAACTTTTTGACTTTTCGGACAAAAGTACGAGGAGAATGTTTTTTTAACTTATACGACATGAATGGATTTTTACAGTTTAATAACTCCTTATTTTAAAGAATTTTACTCTACAATATTTCATGACTATTTTCAACAAAATCCTTTTCTTTTAAAATTGGATGGCATTTTGTGAAAAGAAAATGATTTTGGAGAAGAAAGGATATTTTCCTCAAGAATTATTTTCAAGTGTTTTATCAAAACCATTTTACATTTAAGATGAAATTATTTCATATGTGTATGTTTCAAGTATAATGTCTCTATGATTTACATTATTTCACTTCTCTTATGATGAAATGATATCCATTTGTTTTATATGGATTATGTTATGATGGAATGATGTTTATGAAACCGATTTTATTCGTTGGGTTATTATGAATGATGTATGTTTATTTTTTGGTACATGAAAGAATGATTTTATTATGATATGGGTGGGACCTATATCTCCCTCCAATTCATTGGATAAAGTTTTATATCTCATGATATAGACATGGATGGAACGGTATGTTAATCCGATTTAGTGTTACAGGACTGAAATGAGGAGTGAACTCGATTCAGAAAGAGACTTTTTCCACTAAGATGGTCTTAGCAGTAATGCCTTGGCTACTATGGAAATCATATCATGTTCTTAATGGATGTCCACAATTAAATTTTTTATTCCAATGCTATTTTTTCATGATTAATGTTCTTTTATGACCTATTCCTTACGTGCGACCAAGATTTATTTCACAACTCAAGATTTTGATGTGTAAACTTTATGTTCATGTTTTGATGTTCAAATGTATATAGTTTGTTTTATTTTCTCCATGCTTACCCTTACTGAGCATTTAATCTCACCCTTTATATTTTTTCTTTTCCTCAAGAAATAAAGAAAGGTTTTAGGTAAGAAAAAAGGGAAGATCTTTATGGGAGATGTTGAAGATCTTTCACCAAGATTAGAAGATTATTTTTTCGAGTTTCCAAAGACACTAAACTATTATTGTCCATTGGTGTCTGATTTTGTTATGTATTAAGTATTCCAAAAATGTAATGTAATTTATATGTATTTCAAGCTTTGGGTCTCTAAACCTAAACTTCTATATCCACAACTGCAGGTATTTTCGAGAAAGGAATGTTCATCATAGCCTCCCTAATCATCTCATTTTCCATCATGATTTCCACCTCCTTAATTGAGGATTCAAATCCACTCACTACATCCTATAGAACATCTATATTAGGATAAGACACAATATCCTCTTCAATCACCTTCATCTAAGCCATAAGTTTTTTGATGTATCCTCCCCAGGATTGAACATTTATGTAGATGGATGAGATATGAATATGGTTGAACTACTATTTAAATAATTAATTTATTCAAGCATACATTATGAGAGGCAAAAAACAAAGGAAAATATGAAAAGGGATAAGGGATTAAATGAATGGTCTATCCCAATGAGAAAATCAAAATGGTTCCAAGGGTAATCCCCACAAAAAATTAATTTCCCTAGAAGTCATTATCTTGGTTGTAGACACCACTTCAACCAACTATTGTACATCAGTGAACAAAGCATTAAGGAGAGGCCCCACACTCAATCACTAAAGGTTTGGGGATCCTTCACCATATTTCAATTGTTAATTATGAATCTCCCCATTCTTTATTATTTTTCATTCCTTAAAATGTAAAAAATTTGTTAGGTAAACATCTTAATGATTGGGTAATATCCAAGGAACATGATATCAGAGGATTTACCTGATCAATGGTAAGATATCTTCCCTGAGGAGATTCCTAATAGGACTCTCTTCACTAAGAATCCTCTAATACTTCACACTCATCTGCACCAGTAGTCATGTGTCCCAAATGAAGACCTTGAGATGAAGGAATTCCCAGTAGCACCTTCACCCGATTGGTTATAGGACACACAATTCTATGAGAGTAGTCAATTATTCCCAGTCTGGAATGTATTTCATCGAAATAGTGTGAGAATCTTAGAAGTATTACCTCATGTGGCCTAGAATAGTGAATAATATCCCTTCATCATGGAGTTGTTTCCATATAATAAGATGAGAGGTGATCCATTTTTGGATCCCTAAAATCTCCCATTATTTTGGGAAAATAAAATCACTAGGAACATTTGGGTGGTGTAGTTTTTTCCTTAGACATTGGACATATTCCCTTGGAATTTCACTAGAGGGTTGACCTTCCACCCAAAGTCAATTACCTATGAGGATGAAGAATATTTTCTCTCTTCCAAATTGTTTTCTCCTATGTAGGACTAGGAATTTCCTGCTCAATAACTAGTTCTACACCCATAGAACTAAACATGCCACCATGGAATGCCCTACCCAATAATTTCTCCCATCCCTAATGCTCTGAGGATACTTTTTCCTCATCAGCCCAAGAGGTCTTCCACCTTAACATGTCCCCAATATTTTACCTCTGAAAATATTTCTCATATTCATGGATAATCATAGAAGCGTCGGTGAGAGGATTCAAATAGTTATACCCCTAACTATCTTCATGGGGAAACATGAACCATATCTGTCTGAGGATTGGGGGTTAATGTTCTCTAGAAACCACCTATTTATACACTTTGGGTGAGCTACTGGAGGAAATATAAATAATACATGAACTAGTGTGGGGTGTATGACTTCCATATCCCCTTATTGTCTATCCTTACCCCCAGAACCCCACTTCAAAATTATAGAATGTATGAATGTTGTTTAATGGTCCTCATGCCATCATCGATTAGCTTTTCCATAAGAATATAAAATAGATGAAAAAGGAAGTGATCTTCAATATAATACTTACTTTCACATCCATTGATCCCAATTTGTGTTGGTGAATCCAAAAGTTATTCAGGATCGAAGGAAAAAAGTCAATGCATGGAGGGTATATTGGGTTTGGATATTCATATTTCCCAAGGGTGTAGCTACCCAAATGTATTGGAAGTGGAAGGTACCATATACATTGAAGAGAGTCTTCCCTTGTATAATATGGTAGATCACATTGTATATTGTTTCTAGTACCAAGACTAATATATCAATGTGTTTCATCATCTCTAGCATCACCGCCAGGATGACAGTTCTCAAATGCACCCCATGTACACATCCCACACTTGGAGCATCCATCCACATATCAGTGAGGCAATTAATACTTATAACCTAACCCAAATAGCCACAATATTTACATTATTTCCCAAAAACATCCCTTGGATAACATAAAAACTACTCCAATACAATTTCTCCTTGCCTCATTGGTTCACCTATGGACATTGACATGGACTTCTGGGAAGCTTATAGCTTGATTAATTCAAGATATACCGGAACCATTTCACGAAATTAATTTCGTTCACAAATAGATTTTATTCAATCATCCCCTACACCATGTGAAACACCACTCATTATATGGTCATAATATTCTCTTGGACCTCTTAGACATCCTCTTAGGGGAAAAATTCATCATACATATCCCATTGTATTGGGATCCCAAAAAAATTGTAAATATCTTAAAAAATGATGCAAAAATCCCCACGAAGAAGATGTAATATTCTGTTCCATACTGACCACCTACTCAACATATCCATCATTATGTCTAGGTGGATGTAGTCATGGAATTGTGAGGACTATGCCACCTTATAATTCCGAATAGACTTCAACTCCACCTCAAATTCATGATGGGAATGGAATACCCAGTATGCTAGACCCATTCATCCATTATGTTTACACCACAGTGAAGACCCTTTTCCTCAGTCCATCCATTGAGATGGTTTATCGAACCTACCTTCATAATGTTATCATTGTAAGGGGAGACACCTCTACCTACAAAACCTCCCCATTAACATAGTTCATGTGGTTCTATATGGTGTGCATAGTAAGAGATGTTTGTTAATTCCTAATTCATCCTTCAATATCCCTATTCCCTTAGTGTTTTCTAGGTGTAATCCAAGACCAGTAGGTGGTATCATCATAATTATAACTATGAATGAATACATCCCAACTTATCTCGAAACCACACAGTGGTAGCCTCTTTCACAATGGGTATTCCTATTGAGCCACTATTAGAAATGTGGTTAGTGTGTCATGACTTGACATAGTCTATAACCTCTCCTAGTTCTTGAGGTATCCCAACAAATCCCTTTATCTGTTAGTGAATTCCTCAGTATCCACTATGACCATTGTTCAAGAAATTAATTTTTTTTAAATATGGTTCACATAGAACGTTTCATGGTGGTTTTCTCATCAAGGTAGAGTCTACAGAAGTTACAAGTTCACGGAAGTCTATTCACAGAGGTGTGTTTATGGAATAATGATTCAAAGAGGAGTGGAGCTTCATTATTAGTGAGGATAAAAATATTTAAACCCTCATTATGTTCTGGAGTTTTTAAAAAATATAGAATTGGATTATCTTTCATAAAAAGATCATGGTCCCTTATGGGACCACACCCATATTTATAGAACATGGTCAGATTGAGTTCTATTAATAGGGCTTGCCAATAACCAATTTTTGTTATATTTGTATTAGAATATAACCCTTCTCTCCATCATTGGGTACAAATATAAGGGTTGGAATTTTTTTATTCCAAATTATAAAAGTCATGTGAAAGTCCAAGGAAGATATGGTGAGTTCAAGGAAAAATTTAGGAAAAATGAATTAAAAAAAACTTAAAAAGAATAGATTATCTAAGGTATAAACCCTTTCAAAATATAGTTTCTTGAGGAAGTACTCACCCACCTTAATCTTGAGGCGGCATCCTTTATTCATCATTATTATGGCTCTTAGAATTCTTAGCCGCACAAAACAAGAGGTGATAACCTTCTCACAATGAAACTCCAGCTTATGGAACCCTATTTGTTTGAGAAGTTCATAATATTATGTAAAAGATTCTATATTTCAAGAAACAAATTCCATTTCCTATTCTTGGTATATAATACCCCCATGTGCAAATTTTTATTGGAGGATACCTTTCAAAATATTATAAAATGTTGAACTCATGAAATTCAAAAACATCAAGAGAAAGGGACGATATCATTTTAAAAAGGTAGAAACATTTCAAAAAAGTGTCTCCCAGGGGTTTTTGAGAACCTAAACCCATGGTGGAGATGAATTTCATGAATGTCTATTGACTTCTCATAAGAATAAATCCCCTGTGGATCATGGGGTTTCTTTATATATTTATCCTCTATGAAAATAAACCCATTGGAACCATGACTTCACTCCAAGGTAGGGTTATCATATTTCATGGAAAATATTCATTCATGATAACCCTAACATTCTTGAGATCACTAACCTTCATGAATCCTCAAACCATTGTGAATCCCAAAACATCATGAATACCAACCAATAGGCCTCTTCAAGGAGACTCCTTTTATCCAATTCACTTTAGAAAAAGTTGACTTTCTAGGACCTGCATACCAATATAGTACGAGTGTAATAGCACACCAATTCCCCATGTGACTAGTACCACCTACCCTTGTGTCTACCCACATTACATCTGGTGTGGACTAGGAAATTACCCAACCTATTTTTCCTAATCATTGGTAGCCAAATTATTTTTTATCCAAATCATAGGCACCCTAATACTGGTTATCCAATTTTTCACTCCTCGGTTGTAGTGAATTTTCCATGCCCCACCTATAGTAACATGAGAAGTGGACGCATAATCCCTAGAGGTGGCATCACCAAGGGAAATAGCTTAGTTATCTTAGTATAGAGTCCTTTTCCAGATCATAATCTATCATAAACATGATCCCCCTCGTAGTGTAATCATGAACCACATTTGAGTTGCATGATGTAATACTACCTAGATCCACATCTTGTTTTATGATAATAAATTTCATGAAAACTCTTCAACACATGACATAAATCTTTGGCCGTAAATCATGTGATGAATATGAGATTCCTGATGAATTATTATCAAGGGATGTCACCACCTCTCTTACCGTGAACAAAAAATCCTACCCTTGGAAACCCATATGCTTCAGCCTCTCACCACCCTATATTGATTCTCCTTTCCCAATATTAGCATCCTTACTGTATGATGACAAATAACCTGGAATGGTCATCTAACAAGACCGTAAAATATGGAATATAAATATTTGGGTTTTGAATCCTGTGTCATTTACAAAGTATATTGGAAACCTCACTAAGGTCCAATACCGACACCCCAAAAACCATCAATATATCCCTATCGCTTTTTTTGGGTACTTGTGACACCTTCCTGAGGTCCAATCCTAACACATAAACAACAATATAGCCCTAAATTCTGATCATATTACCTCCTTTGGAAATACATAATGACCCATGTGTCACCAAAAGATGTAAACCTAGTGATAAATCTATCACTGAAAGGCGTTAAACATGTGACCCGTCTATCCATGCAAGAAGTTAAACCTATGAATTAATTTTCCATGAAAGACACCTACCATGTGACTCTCTGTTCCTTGTAAGTTTTTAAACCTAAAACCCATATGTCCTTATTATATGTTAAACCTTAAACCCATATATCTAAATAATACAATAAACACATGACACATCTGACTCTATAAGATGTTAAACTTGTCACATGATCTAAAATTCCAACCCCACATAATAAACATGGGATGATTGAGGTAAAATGCCTCAGAAGACAAATGCCCCTGACATATACTACCTCATGGATGATACATGATTCCTTAGGTTCTAAACCGAAAACTCTTCACACATGAGATTCCATAGACTTCCAACAGATTTTACTTTACATCATCCAAACAAATCCAATATTCTAAAATTTATATAAATTCCCAACATTACTATCTATTATAGCCAAAGGATAGTGCCCTATTGAGGCAGAATTAATATAATTAACCAATGTATACATTGAGATAGAACCAAGAATGATTTCTATAAACATGACTCAAATTCATGAGGGAGACCATAACTAGTTGGTTATATCCAAGGAAGAATACATTGAAGGAGGAACTAACATCCCATCATACCATTCAATCAAGGAGTTGACATAATTGATTAATGAGATGGTAGTCACCTGACTTTGAAAGGAAGGAATGAGTGGTATATGGGAATGTTGTATGCAACCCAAATAGAATGCTTGAGAAATAAGGCCCACATTAATGCATCTAAAAGTTAGAAAAATGGTTATACTGATAATCAGAAGAAGGATTTGGAATTCAAAGTGGTAGATCATTTTTTATTAAAATTTTCTCTGTGGTAGTATTCCATGAAGTTTAACATGATAGGAAAGATGATCCCCAGATATATCAAACCCATTGAAATTATAAAATTAATTAGTGTTAGGGTTATTGTTTGATAACTCCGCCAATCCTCTTAAAGGTAAATGATGTGTCCCACGTGTGAAATAATGGAAATACATGCTATACCCAATACATGTTATTACCTATGATAAATTAGAATTAGTACATGGCTTATCATACTACGAAGAACCCATAAAAAATATTGATACTAGAGATAATGTTTTTTGGAATCCGATAAATTATATGGTAAAGTTACTTTGTAGAAATCACAAAATGGAGCATGAAATATTGGAACTAGAGGATGTTAAGAATAATAATTACCCTCATCTGTTTAGAAGTTAATATCCATGAGATTTTGAGGGTGAAATTAATATTTAAGGGAATAATGTAATACTCCAGGATTCTATGATTTATTTCCTTTTAAATAAATTAAATCTCTTTGTTATCTTGTGATGAACACAACACCATGTTTAAATGAAAAACAACAATCTATTAAAATATTATTTAAACATGAACACTATTACATAGCCGTTAGGAAAGAGGGTATGAATAGGAATAACTATATTATAAAAAAAATATGTATAGTTTACAAAAATTCATTAGAAATCAGTTTATTTTAAATAAAAATAATAATTATTTGAAGGTAAAAGAAAGGTTTTATGAGAAAACTATATTTTTTTCAAAGAAAACTATTTGGTCGCTTCGTGCTTACATAAGATAAAATTAATTTTTGAAATAGTTATATAATTTATTGGATAAATATAAATAAATTTTAAAAATCAGTACATAAGAATTATCATAGGGTTATGTTTTTTTTATTTTTATAGAAAATTTTGTTTTTAAATGAATAATCAGAAATACTAATTTTTCTTGAAGAATGCATTTTTTGTTAAAATTATTTTCAAAGTTAAATTAAATTTATAGTTTGGATTAATATTAAATTACATAAATTATATTAAAATTTAACTAAATTTAGATATTTTCATCAATTTTATAATCAATTTTAATTTAAAAACATCTCATTTCTATGAGAGTTTTCGCATTGGAAACCTGCTTTTTCATCATGCATGTGGGTATAATGTAAAATTATATTCCACAACATCATTAAATTAAATTCATAAATATGGATTACATGTTTTTAATTAGAATAATTTATATTAGATAATAAGGTCATCTTATTTTTTTAGCATTAAAAATAGTTGATGCAATAAAATGTAATTACCGTTGTTAGGGGAAAATGATTTTATAGAGGGTTAAAGTGTGAATTTAATGACTAAAATAACCCACCTTCTTCTCCATAACCCACATTATATTCATATTATGACCTTATAAACTCTATGGTTCTAAAATAACACATTTTTGTGGCTTATGTCATGATAAAAATATATTCTTAATTATTTCATATAAAAAATTCTATGTGTGTCCTCTCCCACACTTATAAAAGGATACCCCATATCCCCCATCTTCACACATACATGAATATTTTTTTTGAGAAAATAAATACCAAAATCACTTCCATAATTCCATCCCATCAAACTAGAATCATTATGTTATCATAAATCCATTCTAGAAAGGCATTTGGTCTAAACCAAAGTAGGTTGTTCGAAGATGAGGCGATGTTCCTAAATGAGAAAATTTTATTTTATTTCATCATCCACATCCTTAAAATATTTTTAAATCATGATAGTATATAAGAAACAAAATATAAAATATATTGTGATTTTATTATTTTGATTTAATGGCCTATATTCATCTCTTTTTTCCATCAAATGGGAAACAAAACTACCGATTGTTTGTATGGAAGAGTACCTCTATGTGAAACGATTTAATTCGTTTTTAATCACCAACATTCAAGAAAAAATATAATAATAAATTTAACACATTTATGTTACATTTATGATATTATAAAACTTATGTAATTTTAATATCTTATACACATTTTTTATTTTCCACTCTTTTAAAAATAAGATTACATCGCTCTTGAGTATGGCGGACTACTACCTCATTAAGTGATGTGATTTTTTTCTTCATATAGATAAAATTATTGAATATATATGATATATATGGGTTAATATTGATTATATAAAATTTATATATCACCCACTTCCTTACCCTTTCAATCTGTAGGGGAATTATATCACTTCTCGTGCATACATATGCCCTACCATCTCTATGAAGCGATGTGATTCATTTTTTGTTGTGTGAATTTCAATAATTATTCTAAAAATATTTCATATGAGTAGATATGATATTTATATAATTAATATAATTCTAGATAATATGGATATATGTGCTAATAATAAGGAATAGAACATTCATTATAAAACACACTTGCAAAAACAAGACAGTTACCACCTAAATGAATGGAAATAATGTAATATTATTAACGAATAGGTGGCACGATGTAATAAAAGAATCATAATGGTATTATAAGTATTAATAAGGTTATATAATAAATTTAAAAATTTATTAAAACCATTATATTAAAATAAAATAATGCATAAGGTAAGGGACTTTGTCTCAATTTCCCTTTATTGAGGTATATTCTATTATTGTGTGCTTAATTTCATTTATATTATGTTAAAAATTGCCCTTTAATGTGAATATCAGGATTAAATCATAATTAATTGTATTTTAAGTTTTAATTATAATTATTTCATCTAGGAGTATTTTAAATGGAATTTATCAAATGGTAAATAATTTCATAACTCAATTTATTTTCATTTGGTTTTATTACATCTTCATTTACCTTTAATACTATAAAATTATGTGTATAATGAATTATTAGTCTCTTATGTTCCATTAACAATATTTCTACATGGATTTACATTTTATATAAATATTATAATCCTTAATTAATTATCACTTCGATGTTATGATCATCGTAAGGGATTTTGTCACAATTCCCATTTTATTGGTAGAAATTTATTAATATGAACCCATTCACTATCATTTGGTGTTTATACAACCCGATTGATTTATTTAACATGAATAAATATTTATTAACTATTTTAAATGTTTTAATACTCATTTATTTATATTATTTGTATCATAGATATGAATATTTCCTAAAAAATTTAACATTATTATAAATGGGGTTTATATTGAATGTAATTTCATTGACTATGGAAAAATTGATAAATCTTTGATATATAGTACATGTGTATATTAATTGGTAAGGAATATTATTCATGTATTAAATTTATTATTTGATATATGATTAATTATTTGTACATGAAGTTATGGGTGGGACCTAGAATTATATAGCCCCTCGATGCATCTACAGGTCTCATTAGACAAATTAGGTGGCTAAATTAAATGAATTTATACATGTAGTTTAAAACCATATTGTTAAAGGTATTGATGGTTTATGAATAATGATTCATATGATCAATACATATAATAATTAATCATATTATTCATTGATTATTATATTATTAATTTTATCCATTATATTTTCACAATGATATTTTCTCCAGATTCATTTCATTATTAGTTTATTGAATAAATAGAATGTGTATTATATTATTTACCATTTGATATTTATTATACATTAATAAATTATGATAGAAAATCTATTCGTTAAATAGAATGTCTGTTCAATTATTTAACTTTCAATATTGATTATTCTTTATTGATTCATGATAGATTCTTCTATACGTATCCCATACTGGGAATCTTTTCTCACCTTTATTTTGTTTCCTTTCCTCTATATATGATGAATAAATAGATGAATGTGTTTTATAGGCTTAATTTCATTTCATTTTATTATTTTTTATATTTTATTTTATATTACCAATGTAAAATTGGAATGATGTATGTATCTAGTTTTGAAAATTTGCAAAACTCATCAATCCATTGGTATTTGACCATTACATATATTCCAATGTAATAAAGTAGGAACCAAATAATGCATAATAGATTTAGTTTTGTTACATTACAAAATTTTTCTTCATGAAAAATATATTTTCTCCATGATATATCAAATTTGATTACAGTAAACCTCCCCTAACAATTTTCTTTAAACAAATCCCAACATAAAACTATCATAATATTTATTAAAAATAATGTTTTGGGTTCATGAGTAATCAAATTGAAGTCTACAAAAAAAACTATGCACATGTATATAATGTTAACCTATTTGAGGTATTTTATACGGCCTAGTATCTTTCATCATACCCTTGAAATTTATTTTTTGTTCTGATTACTTTTCCATCAGTAATGGAAAAAACCAACGGACTACTAGTAGTGTGAGATTCTCACCACCATGTCATTGGACTATTTCATTGACACCACGATATTTTATAAGATAGATTTTTTTAAATTTATTTTATATATTATGTTGTGTGCTACACCAATATTATCTTGCACTATATACCACACCGTATTATCTTATAGTATACGTAACACTATTCTTGGATTATGGTATACACAATTTCAAGTTATTTTGATTGAATTCATTTAATGAAACCTTAAGTATTGGTTTTTTTAGATGTATAAAAAAACTATATAGGGATTATATTATACACAACACCAAAGGAAGCTTTCAATACACGCAACATTGACTTGGCTTGCTTTACATGCAAGAGTGACCTTCCCTGATAGCTTGTGTTGAACACAATACCGAGTTTCACTAAGCAACAATATATTGTAAAAATAATAATATTATTTAGTGTGATATAAACTAGATCCTATTAATAGTATAAAACAAATTTTTAATTTTATATTACATTAAGATTAATCTTATATATTTTCTAGAACATTATATAAGAACAAAATCCATTGTTTCAGAGAAAAGAAGTACTTTAAAAAAAATAATGTTTTCCCGCCATTTGATGGCACACTAAACTTAGATATAATTTTTTAACAATATTATATATTATATTATAAAAAATAAACATCTTATTTTGAATTGGGACATAAAAATTTACCTATGTTGAACTTTTAGTAATTTTATGAATAGGTTTATTTTTAATGAATAATGAAAATATCACATTTTAAGTCAAAACTGGATTTTCATCTAATTTATTTACATTGTTAGATTGTAGTTTTAATTTATTTTAAAGTTTAATTGTATTATATTTTATCATTTAATCCAATTTTGATCATTATAATTAATTTAACTTTTAAATTACATATAAACACATATCAATCTTTTGATAGTTATTACTTCTTAAAAACCCTCTTTTTGGTTTTAATAATGGGAAATAATTTTAAATTAATTATTGAAACTTCTATGTATTGAATTTAGAAAAATTGATTCCATATTTGGAATCAAAATTTCCACATTGTGTTAATAGATACCTTTTATTTTTGGAAATTATGAATAATAACTTCAGTGATTTGTTTTATTTGCCATACTGAAAGGGTAAATCTCGATAATAAAGTTAAACAATAATATTTTAATAGTATAAAACTACCATAAAACGTGTCCTAATCGTAATTTATGAAATATTTATGACCACGGGAATCCTTGGGGAGATTTTAGGACCCAATGGTACCAATTTGATTTGAAAATGACATTTTATAAGAATTAATTTAAAGTAAAGTGAAATATGACATAAACTTGTATCTTCTTAATAAAATAATTTTAATATGGGGTTATACATAATATAAATTCGACTAAAAATAGTAATTTGAAATATAAAAATATTTTCTACATATTGGTATTTTATTTATAATTTTTAAACACCAAATAAATAAATTTATTTATGACACAATGATGATGTTGGGATTAGCTTACTGATGAATGATTTAAATAAATGAGATTATAAATATTAAAATAAATTTATTTTGAAACTTTTTATGAAAAAAATGAATTTTATTGATGATTATGACTTTTTATATTTTAATTAAATTAGTTTTTCCTAAATAATAATGTAATATTGACATTTAAAAAGTCATGATATGAATTGTATAAAAATTTACATAAATGCGTTTAAAAAAAAATACTATTTTATTAAATGATATAACTATCCTAAAAATTTAAAATTTGTGAAAATTTATTATATAATGTTTAAAAGTTCTTTAAAAAAATTTAATGTTCTATGGGAATTTTATGGTAACTATATTAACCATATAGTATGAATACACTAGAAGACATGGTAAAAGACAAATTAGTTAACTAAGGGTTAAAGTTTATAGATAAGGTTAAATTTGAGACCTAAACTTGTGTAAAACATATTGGTTGAGAGTATTTCGAACAATACTCATCATATATTTAAATTAAATGTGTTTTGGAAATTTTGAAACAAAAAATCATTTTATAATAAAATAATTTTCCATACCTTCCTAAAGTGCCCCTCCTCCTCTCTTATAAAAGGAATCTACTCCCATATTTCCTCACACCTCTTAGAGCCTTATATCTCAGCCAAAACCTACACTATTCTAATATAAAAATTATTTTTTAACTTTCTTAGGTATTTGTTTTCCAAAAATTCCATCCCTAGTGTCCCTAATAAGATATCCAAAGGAAGTCCATCGAAGAAGAGGTAATTGCTTTACCAATTAAATTCAATCTCTTTTATTATTCTAATTTTTATTTCTTTGTTGATTACATATTAAAGTAATAAATCCAGTATATTAAACATTATGAGATGTTATTATAATTATGTGAAAACCTTATACCTCCTTTAATCGATCCTATGGATAACAATATCACCATGCGTGCATACGTATGACTTACCGTCTCTACGTGGCGGTGTTATTTTTTATTCAAAAATAATTTTTTAGTATTGGTAAAATTATGTGTATAATGGATTTAAATAATGAAAATAATATGGTAATTATTCTTTATAATTAATATTCCATCCAATAACATACCATTTAACCATCAAGGAAATAGTGATGTCACTCCTGCGTACGTATAACCTGTCGTCTCCACGACACGGTGAGATTTTTTCTCTACATTAACAATTAAAGAATGATTATAAAATTTACATGATGAGGGAAAATAATAACTATTAACATAATGTCATGAATAAAATACATCCTATTCATTAGAAAATTACTTAAAGGACAATATAAGAATGGGAAAACGAAGAAGGTAACACCTGAAATAATGGTAATATAGAAATACTATTAACAAAATGATATAATAAGATCATATATGATGTTCTAAATATGGATTTGGTCCAATTATAATTTAATAAAATGATTTTACCATTATACATGATGTGACCACACCCTCGATTAATGAAAATTACAAGGCAAGGAATAATTTTTCAATCTCACTTTTATACAAGATTATTTATACATAAGTATTTACTAGGGATATATTTATCACTCATGTCCATGTATTCTAAAAAAGATATCATAAAATGTTTAATATTATTTTATGTTTTTTAAAGTAATTTTTACCCATTTTGACTTATAATATATGATATGGAAGGAATCATTCTTTTGTTTGTAAGAGGTAATTTTTGACTTTTCCGGAAAAAGTATGAGGATAATGTCTCTTTAACTTATACGACATGAATATATTTTTATGCTTTCATAATGATTTATTTCCTTATAAATTCCCTTAAAAAATTATAAGGATATTTTCATATAAAATTATTTCTTTTAAAATTGTATGGTATTTGGAGGAAGTACATTATTTTGAAGAAGAAAAGATATTCTCCTCAAGAACATAGTTCAAGTGGTTTATCAAAAATATTTTCCATAAAAGATGACCCTATTTAAATAGGGTTATGTTTAAATCCCTATTATTACTATGATTTGGTTGTTTTAATGATGTAATGGTATTTTATATGGACTATGTTATGATGGAATGATGTTTAAGAAAACCCATTTTATTTCTGGGGTTATGCTAGGATGAGTTATTTATGTTTTTTCAAAACATGTAAGAATGTTTTAATTATAAGATGGGTGGGACGTATAACTCCCTCAATTGAATTGGGTAGAGGTTTATATTTTATGAGATATACATTATTGGAAGGGAAAGTTAATCTTGTTCAATAATACATGGCTGGAATGATAGGGGAAACTGGTATAGTAAGGGACTCTGTCCACTGTGATGGACTTGGAAGCAATGCCTTGGCTACAATGGAAGTCATATTATATACTTAAATATTTTTCCAAATTACACGTTTTATGATAATGTTATTCTATCTTAGTTAATGTTATTTTATGATATATACCTTACTTACTTCCATGATTTATTTCATTAATCAATATTTTTGTGTTTAAACATTATATTAATGTTATTACATTCAAATTTTTATGGTTTGTTTTACGTTCTCCATGTTGGACGAAGCATGGATCTCTACCCAAGGGCTTCATGAAGAAACAGATGCCACTAGGGATGGTGTTGTGCCCCACCCAAAGGGTATATCCACCCATGTAGTGCTCTAATGTGTATCAATTCTAGTCCACTAGATATATTTATAGACCATTATAGTTGGTTTTAGAGTGAAGGTTTAGTTAACCATTTGAAACTATGATGCAAAAAATTTAGTGATATTCCTAGAGATATTTCAAAGGTATATCTAGGGATGTCCCTAAGGATAAGTATAATTATAGGTTACAGTCCTATAATTATGATAAGGATCTTCAATATCGTATGATTAAACCTAATATGTTAGATATTGAAAGCAATCCCCCTTGATTATGTTTTTTTTCCAGTATGAATTTTTCCTATCACACTATTATTTTAGGATTTTTGACAATGGATGGAACCTAAAAGAACCATGATAATGATAAATGAACTAGGAAATGCAATGATCTTCCTCCTAAACAACCATATGTTATGGGAGATGGAAAATAAAATCTTATTGAAATACTTACACAAGCTATAAATAATTCTGGGCTTCCAAATGAACATAGAAGGGTAAAAAATTCTATTGAGTCTTTCTTGTAGAAACACCCACCTTCTCTTAGTGGGTCTTCAGATCCAATTGTTACTGAAAAATCGATCTATACCATTGAAAATATACTTTCCATCCTATTCTATTTGAAACGTGAAAATTTCATTTTGGATGTTTATTATTTAGGAGGTGAAGCAGACCAGTGGTGGACTCTAAGTAAGAATACAAGGCAGCAAGATGAAATTGAATTCATGGAATGGGTTGAGTTAATGAAATTATTTTTCAATAAGTAATTCCTTCTTATTCTTCAAAAAATGTTGGAAAATGAGTTCTTTGAGCTTATTCAAAATGATAATGAATCTGTTGGTACATACAAGGAAAATTTTACAAGACTTGTATGGTATGATTCTGGATTTATCATCCAACCTAAAAGTAAAGTTGATGGATTGTTATATGTATTAAATTCAAGTCTTCAAAGGGAATTAGGTATAAGAAACTTCAGTATCTATGATGATATTGTGTGTTGTGATATCAAAGTATAAGTGGAAGATGGTGTTACATATCCATCTCATGGTTTTGACAGGAAACAAAATATGGAGTTCATGGGAAAATATCAAAACAATGGTGAAAAGAATATGATTGTTTCTTTATGATCAAAATGTGTAAGGAATCATAGTGGAGATTTTCTTATAGGGACTAGAAAATGTTTCAAGTGTGGAAAATAAGGTCATCGAGCAGTTGAGTGCCAAAGTAATGGGAAAATGGTTTCTAATGATGTGAATAAAGAAAAGACTACATTGAACACACCACCAACACTTCAATGCTACAAGTTCATGGAAATAGGTTATTATGATTACCAATTCCCTAATCAAAGGGTTGTTGATGATCAATGTCATCAACCTATTAAGGAAGAAAGACAAAGGGAAGTCGTATGCGATCACTATTGGTGATGTTGAGCATGGAAACAAAGTGTTGGAATGATTATGTGTTTATTTAATGGGATTAAAAAATATTGTTGTGGAATCTCATTAATAGTGTTTTGAAATATTGATTTATTAGCCTATGTGGTTTTCCATAATTATATGGTATCAATAACAATGAAAAGTGATTGAACTATTTTTGTAAAGAACATGATATGCACATAATGAATGGATAAGGAGATAAGGAGATGTTTGATAATATTGATGATCTCATGACTGATATAAGGACAAAGTGATACCATGGATTGAGTATATAGAATTTTTTGTATTTTTTGTGTTTGGAAAGAGTTAATTTTGATAGAAGGCATGTTTTTCGTAAGGTTCTATGGCAATTCATGTCATTTTTATGTTTCAAGACAATACATGATTAAGGTATTCACATTTTTGGAATGTGAAAGCCAAGAACTACCAAATTGGATATGGGAGAAAAATATCATTTCTTTTTATTCCACATCTTTCCAAAGTTGTATTTTTTTTTGTTTTTGGAAGGACTGTAATGTTATCCAATTATGGAAAGTATAAGTTATATTTCTGTTTAAGTTTGTAAGATTAATGTATTATCTCACTATATGTGGCCATATATATATTTTATTACCTATGGTAAAATTTTTGTTGAGAAAAATGGATTGAACTATCATTCAATCACATGATCTACTAAAACTACAAGAATTAAAAATTCAACTTCATTTCTTTAAATTAGAGATGATGTGAAATTTTTTCAAGTCATCAACAATGGTGAGATTGTACCAAAATCAAGTAAGTATTTATTCTCATGAACAATTCATCAACATTAGGAAAAGGTTCTTGAAAAACAAAAAAATGATATCCTAGTACCTTCTTATATAATGAATAAGATTTTCCCTTAAATAATCATAGATTTATGGATTTATGGATGTTAACTTTCTCCAAACCTTGTGCACTATCACTATCTATCAGAACATGACGGTTAGATTTCACTTCTTTATCCATGTTTTTACTTCCCACATGTGTTCTTCTATGTGGAAACAAAATGATGAGTTAATTATGGAAACCATTATATTTCTGACTTTCCTTTTTAAAATGAAGTTCTAGTATTCCTTTTTACGATGTGGGTTTCCATGAAAGAAACTTTCAAATAGTAAACCATTTATAACCCTGATTAATTTTTCTTGTGATATTCATTTAAATGGGGGAAGAATATGACACCATGTGATTTTATGAGATATATTTTTAAAAAAATTTCATTTAGGTCTTGGGTTGTACTCTACACTAAGATTATCTTGCACTATACACAATATCGTATTAACATGCATTATACACAACAATATTCTTGGCTTCTGTTATACACAATTTCATGATATTTTGATAGAATTCATTTCATGAAACATTGAGTATAGATTTTGTTCGATTTACAAAAGAACTATGTTTTTATTATGTTATACAAAACACCAAAGGAAGCTTGCACTACACGCCACAATTACTTTGCTTGTGTTCTACTCATGAGCAACATTCCCCGATAGGTTGCGTTGTACGTAATACTGAATTACACTAAACATTGATATATTCTTAAAAACTATTTTTTTAATGGGATATGAAGTAGAAATTATGAATAGTATTAACCACATTTTGAATTTTATATAACATTAAAAATCGTCTTATATATTTTCTAGATCATGAAATAAGAACAAAATCATTTTTTTGGATAAAATAAGTACTTTTAAAAAATGAAGTTTTTCTACCTTTTTATGGAACACCCATATTAAATATAGTTTTTAACAATTTTATAAAATCTATTTGACAAAATAAACATCTTCCTTGGAATAGGTATATGAGAAATCACTTATGTTGAATTTTTGGTAATTTTGTAATAAAGTTTATTTTCTATAAATAGTAAAAAATACCGCATTTTAAGTCAAAAAAGAATTTTCATCTAATTTATTTATATTTTTAGTTTATAATTATTATTTGTTTTAAAGTTTAATTGGATTATATTTTTATCATTTAATAAATGTTTGTTCATTGTTTGTAATTTAACTTTTAAATTGGATATAAACACAAGTCAATCTTTTGATAGATAATACTTTTTAAAAAAACCCATTTTTTGATTTGAAAATGAGATATAATTTCTAATTAATTAATGAAACTTATGTGTTTTGAATTTCAAAAAATGGTTTCCATATTTGTAATGAAAAGATAAAAATTTTGTGAATATGTAAATTTTATTTTTGGACATTATTAATTGTAACTTTAATAATTATTTTTATTTATCAAGGTCAGAGGGTAAATCTAGTAAAGAAGGGTAAATAAATAATCATTTACTAGTATAAAACTACAATAAAACGTGACATAATAATATTGGATGAGATACTTACAACCATAGTCATCCTTGGGTCAATTTTGTGACCCCATGGAACCACTTGGATGTGAAATGTAAAATTTATAAGAATTAATATAATGTAAAGAGAAATAAGACATAAACTTTTATCTTCATAATAATTTTTTTTTTAATTTGGGTTTATAAATAAGGTACATTCAACTATGAATAATAATTGAAAAGATAAAATTATTTCTTATATCATGGTATTTTATATATTTTTTTATAATGCATATAAATAAATTTATTTATGACACAATGATGATGTAGTGATAACCTTATTAATGAATGATTTAAATAAATTAGATTTTAAATAAAAAAATAAAGTTATTTTTAAACTTTTTATGCCATAAAAGAATTTTAGGGCTGTTTGTGACTAGTTATATATTAATTAATGATGTTTTGTCGAAATAATAAAGCTATTATTGACATTTAAAAAGTAATGATATGAAAAGTATAAAAATTTACATAAATTAGTTTAAAAAAAATACTATTTTATTAAATGATATAATAGTACTAAAAATATAAGATTCAGTAAAATGACTTAGATAATTTGGATAATGTCCTTAATTAACCAATATAGGTTTTATTGGAATTTTATATTTACTATATTAACTATATAGTTTTAATATAGAAGAAAACATGGTATGAGTAAAATTAGTTAACTAAGGGTTAAAGCTAAATGATAAGGTTAAATTTGAGACCTAAACTTGTCTAAAACCTATTGGTTGAGAGTATTTAGAACAATATTCATCTTATATTCTAAATAAATTTGTTTTTTAAATTTTAAAACCGAAAACAATTTCATAATAAAATAATATTTCAATACATTCCTAATGTGCCCCTCCTCCTCTCTTATAAAAAGGCATCTCTTCCAATATTTCTTCACACCTCCTTGATCCTAATATATAGAACAAACCCTACAAAATTATTCTATAAATATTATTAGTTAGTGTTTGGAGGTCCTTGTTTTCCAAAAAGTCCATCCCTAATTCCCCTAAGAAGAGATCCTATGGAAGTCCAACGAAAAAGAGGAAATTTCCTTACCAATTCAATTCAATTTCTTTTTTTCTTCTACTTATTATTTATATATTGATTAAATACAAAAGTAATAAATCCATTATATTATACATGATTATATGTAACTAAAATTATGGTGCAACCTTATACCTCTGTTTATTCTTCCTATGAATAACAACATCACCATGCGTGCGTACATACGACTTACCATCCCCTCATCGTGGTGTAATTTCTTATTCAAAAATAATTTATTAGGATTTTCATAATAATGAATATAATGGATTTAAATATTGAATATAACATGGTAATTATTATTTATAATTAATATACCATCAAATTACATTCCATTTAACAATCAATAAAATGATATCGTCGCTCGCGCATACGTACGACCTACCATCTCTACATCGCAAAGATATTAGTTCTCCTTGTTAACAATTCAATAATGATCATAAAATTTATCTTATGAGAGAAAATAATAATTATGAACATAAATTAATGAATAAAATACATTATATTCATAAAAAACATGACTTAAATGAAAAAAAAGGAATGAAAAAATGAAGCATTTAACACATGAAATAATGGCAATATTGAAATAATATTAACAAAATAATATGATATGATCATATATGATATCATAAGTATGGATATGGTCCTAGTATAATTTAATAACATCATATTACCATTATAAAAGAGGTGAAAACAACATAGACTAATGAAAAGTACAAGGTAAGAGATAATTTTTCTATCTCATTTTTCTACAAGACTCTTTATACATAAGTATTTACTGGGGATATATTTATCATACATGTTAATGTTTTCTAAAAATGTTTTCATAATTGGTTAAAATTATTATATGTATGTTTAAATTCATTTTTAACCATTTTTTACATTTAGTACATGGTATGGAAGGAAACATTCTCTTGTATACCATACAAGGTACTTCTTTGACATATTTTTTCAAAAAAAGTATGAGGAGAATGTCTTTGTAACTTATACAGAATTAACAAATTTTTATGCTTTAATAATGATTTATTTCCTTGAATATTCTCCAATAATCATACAATGTTATTTTCACATAAAATTATTTCTTCTAAAATTTTATTGTATTTTGATGAAGGAAAATGTTTTTGAAGAAGAAATGATATTTTCCTCCAGAACTAAGTTCAAGTGGTTTATCAAAATTATTTTCCATCTAAGATGACTCTATTTAAATAGGTTTAATTTTCCATCCCTTTTATTACTATTAATTTATTTTGTTAGTGGTGGAATGGTATTTTATATCTATTATGTTATGATGGAATGATGTTTAATAACACCCATTTTATTTCTTATGTTATACTTTGATTAGTGATTTATATTTTTGTGGCACATTTAAGAATGATTTAATTATGAGATGGGTGGGGACTATATATATATATAATGAATTAGGTAAATATTTATATCTTATTAGATATAAATGAAAGTAATGGAATGTAAATACGGTTCAATAATACCTGGCTGGAAGGACAAGTAAATGCAATTCAGTAATGGGATTTGTCCACTATGATGGTCTTGTCACCAATGCCTTGGATACTATCGAAATAATATTATGTGATTATTAGTTTTCCAAAATTACAAATTTTATTCCAGTGTTATTACATCATGGTTATTGTTTCTTTATGATCTATTCCTTAATAATTTCCAAGATTTATTTCATGACTCATGACTTTGATATTTAAACACTATGTTCATGTTTTTACCATCTTATGTTATGGTTTGTTATGTTTTATCCATGTTTATCCTTACTGAGCATTTGAGCACACCCTTTTTATGTTTTCTTTTCCCGAGGATATAAATAATGTTTTTAGGTAGGAAAAAAGGGACGATCTTTATGGGAGATGTTGAAGATCTTTCACCAAGTTATAAGATTACATTCCATGTTTCCAAAGGCACTAAAATAATACATTCTTGGTCGTCGATTTGTGTCATGTATTAAGTATTATAATGACAAAATGTAATTTACAAGTACTTAAATCTGGGGTTATTAGAATGTAACTATTTTGAGGAACATATATCTCATAGTTTGTTATCAATCATGCGGCATGTGGAGATCCAATTTTCATCTTCCTTGGGTAAAAGATAACTTATCATCATAATTGAAAAGAAAAACCTAGAGAACCAAATTAGGTATTTTATGACAAAAATAATGGAATAAGTTTTTATTTTCCATCCCCACCCCACTTTGAATTGACTTTTTTGGAATGAATTTTTTATTTTCCACATTACATGCAGTTATAGAAGGATTATAAAGATGACTTACTACAGGGATATTCTTTAAAATGTAGAATCTCAAATCAATGATTTTTTTCTTATAGGAGGTAAAATCTAATCAATTATTTTGAAATCCTATCACCATGATAATATAGAGAAAATGATCTAAATTGGAAGGCTCAAATACTTTGATGGTGGAGGGAAAATGAAAGTGGAATTATTATATGGGTCCATGATTGGAGATATGAATGTGACTATGTGTCACATGAGATCATAAATCAACCCATATGTTGTTATTTTAAAATATTATATGTTCTTATCAGGATCCTGAACTTGATAAAATATAATGGTTTCATCTGAGAACAAGGCTATTAGAAAAGATACCACATGAACTGGTAAACAAATACACAAAGAGCTCCAATGTAGAACATGATTCAATATATGGAAATTAGTATGTATATAATAGAAAACTTTATTAACTCTAGGATCTTGTAGTATATACCACTGGTTCATCTAGTTTATAGACTCTTTATGAGGACCATTCACCATCAAACGAATCATCTAATCTAAAATATTCAAGTAAAATAAATGTTATCTAACTTTTTCTAAGTTTGATGGACATAGTGGTCATAGATTAATATTTTTGGTCTTAAAAATTAGTCTTTACAATCCTTATCCATTTTATATTTGTTCCCTAAAATAATAATAATCCATTTTTGGGAAGGGTTAGTGGACATGAACTTGTATTTTGATTAAATCTCCCTTTATGGGTTTTCAAAAAGTTATTTTTTATACATCTTTTTTATTTTTCAAATGATAAATTTTTCCATGATAATGAAATATACAAACCAAGATATTGGAGAATTGATTTCTCCCTATGAGTTCCTTTGTTGGGTTTTTACCTCGAATGTTCTTTTCCATCTTTCTTTAACAATTTATGGTCATCCATGTTGAACTAATGAAGATATTGTTCAAGGTCAATCAAATTTAACCAAATGATGATGTAGTCTAACTAGTAATAAGGTCGAGGTAAACCCCACATTATATAGGGACCAATAATAGTATAAAAAATTTCATATATTGGTGAATATAGTGTAACGTCACATTGTTTAGAAAATTATGTCACGTGGTATGGGGTCACATAACAAGGAAAACGAATCTAATAGGAAATATTCAATAGGGGAGACTCATATCATTGATTTCAGATATCCATAAATTTCCTCAACTCAATGAATTTGGTACATCATATGAGATGTACAATCAAATATGAATGGGAACAAGAATAAGATGTCATAATATTTCATTGAATGCGATTACAGGGCATGAATGTGTAATATCAATGGTATTTGAATCCACTTGAATTTTTGGGTTTTGGAATATGAAAATCATAATCTAAGAGTGTATTGAATAATGAGAAATGGAGGAATCTGGGAGTACTAAGACTGTTAGTAACAGATAAACATGTATCATTCCATTAGGGACTAGAATATAGAGATAAATGGGACATTTTCTCTTGGATGAAAACCCCCCATATGGGTTATTTATCTCCTTAGAGGAAATTATGTCATCTAGCATAAAAAATTAAAAAACATGAAAAATTTTAATACAACATAAGTAGTAAAATTATTTTATATCGATCAATTTCACAGTTAATAAAAAATTTCAGGTTCTCAATTATGTTTCCGACGCATACATAACCCATGCATGGTTTTTTACCAGGGTGAACATGATTACCAATGCTAATCAGCTGCTAGGTATTTTACCAGCAACATTATAGGTTCCCATGGGTGGATAGGATGAGAGTTTTACCCCATCAAAAAATTTAATAGGTAATTATTTCATATTCTAATAATCCCTTATAGAACTAATACAAGTTCCAATATGATTCTAAATCCTAGTTCAAGATGGATAAACATGATTCTAGTGATACAATAACATGAAACATTTGTATATTTCAAAGGATCTCCATCAATGATACCATCACATGTATCATTGGTTCTACATTGATGGTGCCATATATATATATTAGATGTTCCCAGTCATTATTTTCCTAATTAGTGATTGTATGATTTAAACACACATTGTTGGGAACACTAAAGATTATCACTCTCCGGGAAGAAAGAAATTAATATGAGGCTGGGTTCAATCCATAGATAAGGTACCCCTATGTATCCCCATGAAGGGAAACCAAAACGTCATAGTTTGGTGAAACATAAAAGGACACACCATAACTCTTAAGGTAAAGTGACAAGGAACAATGTGGTTCCTTTTTGGGGCATGCATTCATGATAACTTCTATATAGTTTGACATAATGAGGAGTGTACTACTTAGTGAAAGGATCCAAATAATGGTTGGTGTGGGACTTATTTATGAGAGTCACTTTCAATCAAAACATTTATATTTGTTACTTTATAAGGTAACACATGACTAGATATTAGGGGAATATGACCGCAATGAGAAGGGATAATATGGTTCATATGAGAATATGAACAAATTAGGATGAAATATATATATCATAAGAATTATATCCTATTTAATATAAGAATTTAATATGGTGTATGGACCAATGATGATATATTTTTGGATTTTAGGTTTGAACAAATGAGATATTCCTACACATCCTGATTAATTGAAATCAAATCCCATATAGTTTTATTTACACAACTTATTGTTCTGTGAAGAGCTTATACAATGTATTTTAACATCACACGGTATGGAAATTTTTATCAAAAGGGGTGTGAAAATAAAGGATCAAGTGTGGATTATTCATGGGTTTCCCAATGATCCATAACCTAGTTTGTAAATTTGGTGAATATATGAAAACTTTTGTTTTACCCCAAATAAGATGCATGTGAGTGATGGGATTAGGATTAAATATAATAGGATACTATTGGGAAATAAATCCCTCAAGATAACATTGAATTATTTTTGGGTTTATTGTCTTTGTTGAAACAAGTGGGTTTCTATGGTTAGTTATGGAGTTAAAATGATATTTTTGACAAACTATGTTGACAAGTATCAACGGAAAATGAACGGATGATCTGGAGGTAGTATAAAAAGATCATATATAAGGTGGCACCATTTCCCAGTGTTTTCCAAATTTTTGGGTCCAAAAAAGGGAGAATGGAGAAAAGAGATTTTGGAAAAGGAAGTTGCACACAAGTGTAAAGGTGGTTTGGAAAGTTGTGTTCCAGTCATATTTATTGATCATTACACAATTTATGAAAATGAAATGATGTTCATATAGATATGGGTTTTCAGGAATAGAGAGTTTAGGGGAAAAATTCATACACAAATGATAGTTTCATGCTCGGGGATTTTTTTTTGAAATGTATGGTATAGGGCCGAAAATAACTATAAATTAGAATCTACCCCTCCCCAGAATTTTTAAAAGCTCAAAACTTAGAGGAAATTTGATCTCGAAATTATGAAATTAGTGAGTTGTGTGCAAGAAGGGAGTTGGACACAATCAATGAGTTTTGCGCAAGAAGGTATTTTCACACAAGTAGTGAGTTTTGGGGAATAAAGGAGATGAGTGAAAGTAGTAGGTTGATCTCAATTTGGTTTTCCATAAAAAACCAAAAATGTTGCATTCAATTCATTAATGTTTCATTCAATTCACCCTATGGTTGAAAAATATCTTTTATTTTCCCAGTACATCTGTGGTAAAGTATTAGTCATCATGTTGGTGAAAATGGAACTCATTGATATGATAAATGAGGTGTAAAACATATTGATTCAAGAAATAAAAGGAGGATATTCTGAATAAGGAGTGAACACACTTCACCTGAGATAGTAGTGAGCTTTAAAATTGTAATTGGTTGTAATCCATGAGGGTTAATGAGTCCATTCAAAACATTGTACACATCAGTATGATTTTAGTGAATTTGGCTCATCATCACATTTCCATTCTATGATCCTTGTATATAGACCAATAAGGGTCGTCTAAGTAAAATTAGGTGTCTTTTTCAGCCTTTAATTATCATTCATACATTGTTACATGAAAGAGGGAGAAGTGAATTTAGTTTTATAAAGAAATAACATCAAAAGGGGTATTAGTTTTAATCTATCATACCCTAATTCATCCCCCTTTTAGGGTATTCAATCTAGTTGGGATAAAAAAGTAGTATTAAATCCAATGGTTGATTTAATTGTTTCTCTCATGGAGTTTTTCAATCAAAAAGGGATTCTGAACATAAATGGAAATAGTTTTCAATTATTAAACAATCATTAGCAGCACTATTTTTGATCCTTTAGTATAGATCTGTATACAATAGAAACACATGGAATTACGACCAGTGTGGATAGTGGTTCTTTGTCAGAAGTAGACATAAGGGAATTAGATGCTGACTCCAGAGGAATCAATGCATTATGAGGAGCCTCATCCAATGGAATCAATACAAAGGTTATTTCATGTAAGTATACTTGTGTAATGTTGGAAAAGATACTGAATATTAGTGAAGGTGATTCAAAATTTAGAGAAGCAAAATTGCATGTTCTTTGGAGAAAATATGATGATCTAATAATGAACCGTATTGAATCTATTGATGCATTATTTGACATGGAGAATGTTTTTCTTAAATACATGCATGGTCTTGGAAAAATTATTAAATATGTAAATATAATCAAGATCATCTCGAGAAGGATTCCACCATGGTTTAATCCAATAATTTCTATGTTGAAGGATAAATTTCCAATGAAGATGACATTGGATAGCTTTCACAGTACTCTTGTCGCATATTATATGATAAATGAGGACATTGAGTCTGTGGAAAAGGGATTTCCAAAGAGTTGAAATTCAAGTCCAAGAAGAATCTCACCATTGAATATTTTCAGGAAGCAGAAGAGGTGAATGAGGTAATTTCATTCTTTTATTCAAAATATAAATAAAGGGGAATGTTCAAATAGAAACTTCTACTAGAGTACTTTTGATGTGGAATGGTTGGTTATCTTATGGAAAGTTTCCTATGATTATACAAGAATATGATGAGGGTGATGTTGAAATTCCCAATAATAAGTCTTCAGCCTATGTGAATGGTAAGAAACTATTCAAGATAAATTTATTGAAAAATAAGAATCTTCTTACACAAGAAAATGAAAATTCAGATGACTGTTAGGTTGAAGAGATAGAGAACTGCAAAGACCATTGATAAAATTTTATGGTAGTAGTTTTTGTTAACTCTAAAAAAGGGAAGAAAGAGACATTGAGGAAGAATTGGACAAAGGAATAGTTGATATACAGAGTGTATTGGAATCCTCTCTTGAAGAGATAGACGATTCGAGATCCAAAATGAAGAAATCCAATAAATTGGTTCATGACGCCAAACACAACATGAAGAATCATGAAGAAGAGAAGTATGAGTTAATGTAATAAATTGATCATATCAAGTATTTATTTCAAAGGGACTCAAAAATAGTTAGTGGGTATAAATTAAAAGTTGAGGAATAGAAAATGGTGATCGATGGATTGAATTATATAGGAAAATAAAAATTCAATTGCATTGAAGAACATGAAGAAGAAGTTGTCACACTATGAAACAAAATTAAGGATAATAAGAATTTAGTGAATTCCAATACGTTATCAAGAAACTAAATCATTCAGCTAGAAGAAAAAGCAGAAGTAGAGCATATAGGTCCAATAGAAAAGAAGAAACAATTATGTTTAAATGATAATTATTTTATTGGACTTGATAGAAAAACCAAAAGAAGTCAGGGTTGAATTCAAATGGAAAGAACTATGTTTGAGATTGAATATTGATATGGGTATGAAGTGGAATAAATATAATTAGAGAACCCAAGGGAAAAGTAGTATATAAGTGACATGAAGGAATGCACCTCACATTAGTTGGTATTTTTTTGGAAAAGATTAGACATTAAAAAATGTATCTTTAATAGCCAAAATATACCATAGACCACAAGAAAAACAATGGTATCACAACATAGCTCAATACTCTAGGATAACTTTTGAGGGTTGTTACATTAGGTGTGAAGGATTTTGAATAATGGAAAGATATTGTACATCATTCTTGTAGATGGGTGTGACAAATTAGAACTAAAGTGGTTGCATGAAGAAAATAAAAGAATCTATAGGTTAGCTAAAAATAAAAAATCAATTTACATCTCTATAAGATAATCCGGTCCATAATACTATGAGGAGGATAAATATTTTCATTCAATACTGTGTGTGAAGTAAAAAACGTGGAAAAAATAGTTGAGAAGGAATTGGTTTTTCAAATATCCCTTAAAGAACCAGATCACTCTATTGTATGTATCCCTGGTAGTGGATGCACATCCCATATGACATGCAATAAGGAACTAGTTCTAGGTATATAATATGATAAGGGTAAATTTGGGGTCCAAGAAATAAGATGTAATGATGTCTTAGTCATTGAAGGTCTCAATAATAACTTGCTTAGGGTTAGTCAACTATGTTACTCAGGGCATGGTATAAGATTTAATAATAAGACATATATCATAAAAGGACGAGATGGTGAATTTTTTCTATAGGGAAAAAGAAAAAAGGGGAATCTCTACCTTGTAAGTGGATTAGAAGATATGTTTTTTTGTCCAGAGAAGAAGAATCCATGTTATGACATAAACGACTTGGTAATCTATTCCAACCATCCCAGGATGATCTGGTAAAATGTGATGCATCTATAGAAGTTTCTATATAATCACATGAACATACTCATACATGCGATGCTTGTCAGCTGGGGACTATTATTGGAAATAAATGAAAGGAAATGGTTAATAATTCAACTAGAGTTCTTGAATTGGTACATGTAGATGTATGTGGACCTATCTCACCAAGATCCACTAACGACTAGAGGAATGAAATTCCTTTCATTGATTATATTAGCATAATGAAATCAGTGTTTTTCATTTCTAATTAGACTGATGTGTTCTATTTCCTAAAAAAATATCTAAGGTAATAAGAAATGAGGCTTTGATAAAAAAATATTATATTTTATACTGATAATGGTATGAAATTTACAAACATGAAAGTTGAAGGTTATCATGAGAAAATGGGGTAAGGTATCAAGTTTAATCAATGATAACTCCTCAAAAGAATAGAGTGGTTGAGAGGAGGAATCAGATAATCAACAACAAGGCCAGAATAATTCTTATTGAGAAAGGACTATTGGAGAAATTCTGGAAGAAGTCTTGACATTGATATACATATCCAATAGGGCTGAGTTGGGTTCGAAATAGGAAAATACTATGTATGAAATTTGGTATGGAATGAATCCAACATTGAAATACATTAAAATCTTTGGAAGTAATTCCTTTATTATTTATAAAGAGAAACCCAGTAAATTTGAGTCACATGTATATGAGGGGATATTCATTGGATACTCAGGAAGAAGAAAATCATATAAATGCTTCAATAAGATGCTTGGAAAAGTTGTCTATAAAAATGATGTCACTATATTAGAAAATGAATAGAATATTCAATTGCACATCCAATGGTTCCCTGATGAGAGTGATGAAGAGGTTTTAATCACAGGAGTAGTCGAAGTGGAAGATGCTAACTCAGAATAAGATAGTGACAATGGAAAAGAGGATTTCAAATCTATATCTTCCCCAAATCCAAAGAGTTGATCAGAAAATGATTGGAAAAATATCATTGGTGATCTGATAACACCATTATTGAAACAAATGATGAAGAGTCTATAGAAATAATCCTTCCTATCTCAAGTAGAGCCAAGATGTTTTGATGAAGCAACATGAGATGAAAATTGGGTTCAGACTATGAATGAAGACCATGACTAAATTAAGAAAAATCATATATGAGAGATTTCTTCAAGCCTAGTAGATAATAATATCATCGGGACTAAATTTTATTCTCACCACAAGATGAATTAATAAGGTGTAGTGATTCAAAATAAATCACTATTGGTGTGAAAATGGTACTCATAGATAGAGGGTATTGATTTTGATGAGATTTTTTCACCTATTGAAAGGCTAGATATAATTATATTATTCTTGATCCTAATTGTGCAAAGAATGTTCAAAGTTTCATAGATGGATTTCAAGTCAACATTTCTGAATGGGGTTCTAGAAGAAGAAGTTTATATTGTGAATTAAGATTTTTTTCTCATTCATGAAGATGGGAAGCAAGTTTTCTGCTGAAGAAGTCTTTGTATGGGTTTATGCAACCACCAGTAGCATCATATTAAAGACTAGATCTGTTTTTGAAGAATCTTGGTTTTCAGCATGGTGGAGTTGATTACAATCTATATGTCTAGAATGAAAGTAATAAAATGATGATGGTGTTGGTATTTGTCAATGGCATAATATTTGATGGATCTAATGACTCTCAGTGCAATTAGTTCTCATAATTCATAAAAAGTGAGTTTGAAATGTTAATGATTAGTGAATTGAGGTTTTTTCTTGGTCTATAGGTGACACAATGAAATAATAAAACATTCACTTCCCAATCTAGATATTCCAAGGAGGTTTCAAGAAGATTTGGAATGGATTATTCCATGGAGATGACCACTCCAATGTCTATCTAGATGAAACTACCATGGGATGATGAAGGTAAAGCGGTTAATGAAATATAATATAGGTAGTTCATTTGATTTATTTTTTACATAACAACTACATGACTATATATTTGGTTTTCCACATGTCAAGCATCACAATATCAACGAAATACCAAGGTGATCCACTTTCATTAAATGAAAATAAATTTAGTACATTAAGGGATGGGTGGATTTTTATCTGTTTTATAATGATAAATTTTATCAATAGTTATTGGGATATGCAGATATAGACTGGGTTAAATCAACTGGTGAATGAAAATCAATGTTAGGAGTTGAATTCTATATTGTAGGGTTGTGTACTTATTTTTTAAGTAGGAAACAAGATTTCATTTCATTAATCCCAATAGAAGATGAATACATGATAGCTAATCAAGCTTTCACATAGTTATTGTGGATGCATCATCAACTTTATGATATTGGAGTTGAAGTGAAGTCTCCAATAAGAATCCATTATGATAATACAAGTTCAATAAATATTAGAGACAATATAGTCCATCATTTAAGTAAAAAGAACATTGAAATAAATTTTCAATTTATAAAGGAGAAGGTGGATCATGGGATTGTGAATTTGATGTACACTCCAACAAAACTATAGGTTACAGACATCCTGACAAAATCCTTACCCAAATAAACATTTAAAATGCATCAACTAGCTTTGGGATTTCATTTGACTCCCCACAGTTGAAAACGTGTGGATGTGGGACACCCTCTCCCTAAAGAATGGTTTGTTTTCCCTAATTAACTAATCTATGTTATTTTACCTGTTTCAAACCAAATGATGTAAAATTTAGGTTCATTGAAAAAGGGGTAGAAAGTGCTTCTCTTTACGGGAAGAAAATGTCTTACTTAAGATAGGGGATAATATGACAAGTGGGGAAATGAGATTGGGAGACATGCTGATAGGGGAATTAACTTGATGAGATTTATTTTGTGTAATGTGGAAATAGTCAGAACATAGCTTGGACATCTTTAGGAATTCCAAAACCTGATAACTCAAGAAGTTAATTATGGGGAGTTTAAAATATAATGATGTTAGAAGTGATAAATAAAAATATATATATCATGCTAGAAGAATTTCATGATGAAAGAAGATTTTTGGTTTCTATAATGAAGTGATTCATTTATGAAATTTTCATACTACTCTTGTTTCTCATGCCGAGCATGGCTCATGTGGGTTTAGAGTGTGTGTTGAGTATATATTTTATCTCCTTCTTAATTGGATGAAGCGAAGATTCATAGAAGCTAGAATAATATTTAATGTGGAATCAAAATGTGATGAGTTTTCAACAATCCCAATGGGGGATATTTTGTGGAAAAAATCAATCAAGATAACATTGATGCAATTTAGGGTTGATTGTGTTTTTTGAGAAAATCTAGTTATCATTTTCAATTATGGAGTTTCAAAGATATTACTAAAAAACTATGTTTATAGTGATCCATGAAAAAGTTATGGATGATTTAGAGGTGGTACAAGAATATCATATATAGGGTGTTGTTGTTTCCTTGTGTTTTCTAAATTTTTGGGTAAAAAAATTATATAATGGAGAAAAATGTTTATGGAAAAGGATGTTGGATGCAAGTGTTAAAGAAGTGTGGTATTTTTCATGAAAGGAATATTTCAAGGCCATTACATCCGTATATGAAAATCGAAAGAAGTTTGTTAATGATATGGTTTTGTGAGATTGGTGAGTTTGTGAAAAAGAGTCTAGCATGACTGATAGTTTCCCACTCAAAGAAAAGTTGCGTAAAACTATGAATAGGGTTGGAAATGCCTATAAATAGGCATCTACCCCATATTTTCAATAGCTCAACAATTAGAGGAAATTAAAGCACTAAATCACATAAGTAGTTTGTTGCATGCATGAAGGAAGTTGCACACAAGTGATGAGTTTTACGCAAAAATGGAGTTGCATGCAAGTATTGAGTTGCGTGGAAGAAGGGAGTTTCATGTAAGTTGTAAGTTGTCTGCATGTTGGTTTTCTATGAAAAAGGAAAATTTTTCACACAAGTCATTAATGTTAGTCACAATTCACCCTAAGATTAAATTAATTTTTATAGTTTCCCAGAACATCTGTGCTAAAGCAGCATGCATCATGTGGATGAAAGTGGAACCCAATGATAAACTAAATTTGGTATAAACCATATTCATTCAATAAATCAATGGAGGATCTTATGAAGAATCAGTGAGAACACTTCTATTGAGAGAGGAGTGAGCTTTAAAATTGTGATGGGTTATAAACAAGGAGGGATATTGAGTCCTCTCCAAACATTATAACTGGTAGTGTGCTTTTAGTGGATTTGGAACATCGACGCATTCTCATTGTATTCCCCTTAGATGTATCCCGGATAGGGTGAACTAAGTCAAATTGATGTGTCTCATTTATGCTTTAATTTTTGTTCATAAATTGTTGTGAGAAAGAGGGGTAAGAGAATTTTTTACAATAAAACAAGATCAAAAGGGGTAGTAGTTTTAATCTTTCATACCCAGATTCACCCCCTCTCAAGTTATTTAACACAATTGGGTTAACAAATACCCATATATACATGTCCAGTTCCTATATCGTGAGGGAAATAAAAGGATGAAAAACTGGACTAATGGGATATAGAGCCTCACAAGAAGGAGTTTGGGGTTTACACATAGGTTTCCCTTATATGGGTTTCACAACATGTATGATAAATTATAGTGATGAAATCATTAATGTAAATTTTTTTGGGGACTATTCCTAGTGAGTAGCTTATTCCCATGTGGATAAATGAGTCGATATAGGAGGCCAACTTGAAACATAAGAACTTAGGATGATTATCTTCATCCATGAGATGTATCATTGGTATCCTCATTATAGGAGACCTAATGATTACCCTGATGATCCCATCAGACTAGGAGGAAAACATGGTAGAGTCATTTTTTCAAGGGCATAAAATATTGAAGGTAGTTCACACTGATTTGAATGGCCTAATCATATTTATAATATATCTATAGAGGAGGTTTTAATAGAATGGTCTATACTAGGTTTTGACATTGTTAAAAGGGGTTTTAGAAGGTCATTTGGATGAGTTCTACCCATGCATGAATTGGATGCGGGAATGGGTGAGAAGGAAACCATGTTTCTCAAAGTTAGGTTACTCTATAAAGAATCTAGATATGATCCAAGTGTTCTATAGATAAATACCATTAAGGTATGTGTTAAAAATACTCTAGAGGCCCCCCAACATCACATAAGATTAATGTTCTACAATAATGGTGACTAAATGAATAAGGAATAAGATAGAATCTATTGTAAAAGGATCCTATGAGATGAATCATCCCTGAGTAAGGATTGTTGGATGTTTCATGAAAAGGGATGCCACATTGGAGGTATTGTGAGGGAGCCAAAATTATAGGGCCTCAGGAATTATCCTCCTTATTTAGGCTTTATAAATAATTCTCATTAACTATCTCCACCATTAAGTGACATTGTGAATGAGGATTCAAAAAAAATCTGATAGTTTATTTTTTATTCCCTATTTGATGTTGATTTATATAGGGTTTCCTTTAAATCCTTTCATGATTAATATATTGACCATCTATTTATAGAAGTATCTTATTAGTTACATAATATTCTAAAAAACCTTCTATGTGAGTACTTATTTTTTTCTTTTTTTTCATATAAGGTAGTATAGATGATATTTAATGACATCTATCCAAAATCAGGTTATGATATTTCATGTATGTGGAATATGGGTGGAATATGTATGTGGAAATAGACCATGACCTTGAATAATGTCTATTATCCCCAATAAAGGATTACTCCACATGAATGAACCATGTGGGGGAAGTGAAATCTACATGTCACCTTTGTATACGAGTGGAGTTGAGAATGTATTATTATGGTCACATGAAAATTTATGCCTCATTTATATATAAGAGGGGAGTTTAAGATCCATTTCTCCTTCATATGTGTTGTGAAATATCTCCCTCTTGGACATGTACGAGTTGATTTCAGGTGTAATTTATTACATCTTGTGTGATTACATGATTAAAATAGTGACACCTTTCTTTTCAAACTGTAGATAAACATCATGAATTATGACGGAATATTCTCAGAATTAGAAAATTTCTTCACTAGAATTTTTTATTCATTTATTTTATAATTCAATATTCTTTTGAATTCCATCCATTATTTTTAGGCCCCAAAAATACACTCCATCCGAATGGGGTCTGATCTCATGAAAGAGAACCAATTATGAGAATGTAACATGGTCCATGTTGTGTATATATAGGAAACCTTGGGTTCCCATATACATGTCAACCAAGTCCCCTATCACATTTCATATTTCTAATGATGTTTTTTTTCATTGATTCATGAACATATGCTATGGGACCACTTATTTTTCATAATATATTCCTCCACAAATAAAATTATCCTTGTGAAAAAATGAGATCCATATGGTAAATATGTATTTGAAACATTATTTATCTCTTATTGAAGCGCATATTATGAAAATATATTATCTTTGTGTATCTCATATGATGTTTATATATGGGATATAGAAAAATTTTGACATTACTATTTTCTAGAGATTTATTTCACCTTTTACTTTTAAAAAACTTACTATATTTATTTAATTATTTAAAATGAATCTAATATATATCTCTCATGTTGTAGAAAATAGAAAAAATGATATGATTAAAGGTATTAAAGTTGGTTAGTGTCAATGTGTCCACCCGCAGGACCATCTTCTATCAGAGATAATTGAATAAAATCATCAAGATTTTGCAGCATCATAGAGGTCAACTTTATACGATTTTTATTTATTGTATAACATTTCTATTACCACACCATTCCATTGAAACCGAGTAATCAATTTAATTAACCTCTACTTGGATTTACCTCAGGTTAACATTTCATAGATGGGTTGTTTTATTAATGAGGCTAATCACATAGAGGGATATGTAAAATGTTGTGTGTTGTTAACCTAAGAAAGTGAGTGATGTGTTCCCTAGATAGACATCCATAGTTATAGATCCATCTTGAAGAAGTCCATAGATGATCAGAGGATGCATTGTATATATTGTTCTAATATTCATTTTGGGTTCACATTCTATAAATATTGGGTTTATTCTTTCTAGTTGAAACAATGTTTTGAGGAATTCATGAAGGATATCAATATAAATAGGTTTATGAAGCTGTTTTAATTTTAAAGTCTATTTTCCATAACAATAGAAATTTCATCCCATATCTAATAAGCAGATAGATTCCAGATATGATCAACATTTTTCTAACTCACAATAAGGTTTTGATAATCCTCTTGGATTGGAACATGATGTTTGGTACTCCAATAATTAGGGACATTGATGATGAATAACTACCACTTCATTCAGTATGTGAAAATGTATAAAGGAATACTATTCATGAAAAGAGTTGCTTCAAATGGTGAGTCATGTTCTGGGTGAGTTGCTTCCTCTAAAAATTGATGAACCTTTTAGTACAGGGGGTGTGATATTCATAATTAAAAATAGAAAAGATTCATATGTAATGAGGATAAAGTCTTTCCTATCACATAAGAATTTCAACCTTCCTGGTGTGTATTGGATGATATTGGAAGAAGGATGTTACACCATATGGGGTTGGGTGTGGAATGCCTGGATTGATCAGTTATTTTTCCTGGTATTATTTATTGTGTTGTTCCTCAGCCGATATCTTATTGTGGTATGGGATTCACCCACCAAAGTCATATTTTGGATGTTCGTTATGGTGACCAAATTGGATTTTGAAAAAGAGGTCAACTTGTTGGTGCTAATGTTGGTTAATTTATACAACCTATTTTGGAATATCAGCGTGCATAATTCCTTATTTATTATTTTAAACCCCTTTCATGTAATCTATGATTGGATCACATCCCACAAGAGGGGATAAAAATTTATTATTAATGAACCAATATCAAATTTTTATTATGACCCTACCACCAGATTTTGGGTGGTGACACACTATCCGATCAATGTAAAACATGATGGGAATATATTATTTATTTATCTTCACACTATACTCTACACTAGACATCATTGTTACTGATATTGTGACTAGAATTAATTTGGATTTTTATTATTGAATATCATTAAGGGAATGTTTTTTTATAGCATGATCGATGGAGAGATAATTTTCAATGTGTACACAACCTGATGAATTGGGTAATAATTTCAACGTGTATAGATGAGATTCCCCCAACCTCATTATAGAATATGAACTAAAAACCATGCCATTGACAAATGAAATTTTTGGAAAATGTATACATGAAAGGTGACAACTATCCTGGTTAACCTCCAACCACCTAATTTCACCATCAATCTTGTGACTGAATGTATTGTAGCATGGATTTTGTCATATAATGATGGTAATATAGATATATTAGTTCATAAAATAAAAGGATAATTGAAATTTGAATATGGAGAGGATAGGGATTAATCAATAGAGGTAGTAAGGTATGGATAGGGGTTACATTAAGGAAACATTAAAACTCTAAAATTATAATGAAATGTTTGAGGCATATGGATACCACTCCCTCAACAAGTGGGGTGGATCTCCAACCATATATTCCTTCCAAAGATTATTTCCTAATGGAATAGTGGGTATTTGGTTCATATAAGATCACCCTACAGGTTTAGGGAATCTGGGTGTTTCTCCAGGTGAAGTAAATTTCATTTAAATGGTTTGGATATCTATTTTTACCCTAGGTAATATCCTACATGAATAAATAAAAAATAAGTGGAATCCCATACATTGGACCTCAATGTTTCAATCTATTAACATAAAGTAAAAACATTCTATAATGATCAACTTGTAGAAATGAAGATGTGTCAATATTGAACACCCGATAAATGAGAATCAATTCAAAGAACTTCCCTGGTAAAATTAAGAAAAATTACCATCTACCTTTATTGTTCTTTAGGATTAAAATTTTTATTGTTATTTTATAACATGTAGAGGAGGAATAATGGGATCATCTACCTATTTCAAATACTAAAAATCTTGCTACAGGGATATAAATCAACCTAGGTTCTCAATCGGGCAAATGAGTTGGGTAAGAAAGGGTCCCCATCCATAATGGAGAACATATTGGTAGCGATCAAGAATACTTTTAATTTCCTTCTAGTACCAAAACTAATTATTTGCATCATATATCTATATCCATGAGAGAAAAATAATTAGAAAAGGAAATGTTTATTAATGACTCACCTTGTCTTGAAATTTAGAAGTAACTCTTATATTTGTGAAATCATATTTTGAGATAACTTTAATAATTCATGATAATTAATTAGATTTCTGGATTCTAGGATAAACTATTATTGTTTCAGGGTATCATTTTATGAGGATCATATATTCCCTACACACCCTGATGGGTTTCTATGAGAACAAGGATGTGAAAACCATAGGAAATGTTACACACATTTCCATACCCAGGAGCATAGGTTATCATATTAAACTAATAAAAGTATATTTTATGAACATAATGAATTTTTTGACCTCAAGGACTATTTTTCATTAGATATTGTTTTTATTGGTGCATCCATGGAATAATCTACAATATCCCAATGATTAAACCATCCTTTTAGATGTAAAAATAAATTTTGGTTAGCATGTATAGCTTTCATTCGTGATGATACCATAATTATTATGTTATATATTCCATTATAACTTATTACTATAGTGGAGGGTCTAATTCTTATGGAAGTAGGAATAATATCCCATTGTCCAGTGAATTATCATCAATATGAATACAAACCATCTGTGCCTTCTGATGTGGAAAAATCAGTTTAGAAGGAAAATTCATTATGAAATAAGGGAGAATAGTTACATATATTTAGTGTATAGTATTCAGTTATACTTATGGGAAAATATATTTTTCATATCATTTTTGAAAACCCCACTGGTAACTATATATGGTTCAGAGGTTTCTTCTTTTCCTCTACTATCTTGGTTGGACAAGTTCTATAGGTGCAAGCTAATTTACTTATAGGTTATCCAAGGGATGTAAATAACACACTTTATTTTATTTACTTAGTCACTAAATATGTGTCGATACCTATAATTAATATCAACATAGATAAGGAATGTTATTTGATGTAATGGATGATACGATAACGAGTATGGGGGAATTTCTTAATGTTGTTCTATGAGTCCCCTCTTAGCGATCTTGGTTTATAACTACATCACATTCACTACAAGTTCCCTATATTGGGATTTAAATTTAATTTTTATTATTATATCTATGCCAAAGTGAAGGTTTTGGTTACTTATTGAGAGTGAACGAGCATACTCTAGTAAGATATTCTTTCATAAAATCATAATCCAATTATGAATATATCCCAAACAAAACATTCATGATACTTCTCAACATGAAATTATCGTAGTTTGGTAGAAACACCACATTTATAAAGAGATAAACATTTTTTTTAACATATAAAGAGATAAATCAAATTAAAAAAGGGAAATCATGACCCAATAGGATATTAGAATAATTGAAAAGGTGATTGAGTAGCATCAATGGCTCTTTTATGGAGTAGAAAAGTTAAGTGCGGATTCCAATTCAAGGGTTGAGGTGTTGCATACTAAAGTGGAGGTATAATCCATAAGGGTAAATGGTTTCATTATGTTTTTAATGGTTCAAAGAAAGAGATAGTTTAAATTATAGAATCTATTAAAAATAATTGATAATAGTATTCCAATATTCACATAAATTTGTTCATATTTTTGTATACTCTTAACTATGGTTACTCACCTGTTTTTATAATAATTTAATGATAAATGATTTTTTTCAATTATTGTTAATTACCTACTTTTTATTCTATAATGAGATTGAATTTATGTTAAATTGTCAAAATTTATAAGGGAATCCCTAAGATAATTAAACCAATTTTAATATTTTATGAAAAAAATTTTATGTCAATCATGATCTCAAACTACATTAATGAATAATAAGATAGATAAATATATTATCTTTCACACATTTTACTTTATAAGGGTATTGGGTGGTAGTATATAGAGGCATTTATACCATTACAATATGCTAGGTCAATACTTCTATTTATGAATAACAATTTGGTCTCCTTCTAAGTGCATACACATAAAAGAGTATATGAAGGATGTATATTACCTCATTTTTAATATCACTAGAGGCTAAGCTTATCTCATTCAAGTATGAGACATGATTTATACCTAGATGTGTTCTCTCATACAGGTATAAGAGAACTAAATATAGAAACATATTTTCCAACACCATAAAACAAGTTGTTTTATTAGGAAATAGAATGGTCTAATAACTTAGCACGCTGAAAAACACAAAGATAAATCCTGGAATAATGATTTTAATGTTTGAGGTGACTTGAGTAACCTGATTTTATACCGGTTTGCATTACATATGGGTCATCAAAACCAAGATATGAGAGAGAACAAAATGTTGGTCTAATTTTTTTTGAATCCAATGGGGCTTGAGATCATCAAACTAATTTTCATAGGGATATATAGTGGAACCCATAAGCTTTATGTATTCTTCCTTTTTCTCCATAACATTTTCCAAAGCCCTATATGGGAGAGGCATAATGGGTATAAACATTTATTTTTCTCCGAACGCCATTTATTTTTTCCAAACTAAAATGTTATTGTGGCAATTTTTAATGCTTTATTTTTTCAAACACCTGTGAGATGAATGCCCCATGCGTATATACCTATCTTTTTTCCTTCTTTACCTTTGCGTGTTTTCAACCTGGTGAGTTCTACGTATCATTTCTAAGGTATTTTATGGTCGTATGAGTAATACCAATATAGATGGTGTTTAGGGATATGAAAAATTTGTTAGGTTCAGGGTGTTTTTGCATAAAGGTAAATAGGCTAGTTCAATCACTATATATGGGTAACTTAGAACACTATATATTGGTATGTTTCATTTTCTACAGACTGTGTAAAGGTACCATTAAACTTAGATAAATATATATAGAAAATTATAAGACATGTGTAAGAGTATAAGAGTATCTATATATCGTGTTTAAAGGTACATAAATTTTTATATAAAATATATAAGTTAAATAGAAAACTTACATAAAGGTATCATGAAAAAATTTGAGGCAACATTATGGTAGTGTAAGTCAAGTAAGAGTAAAAACCAATGTTTCAAGATGGTATATAAAAATTTACCCAAGATAAATAAGGTTAATGAAAAATCCTACTAAATAAAATTTTCAATAAATTAAACAAATAATAAGTATATTTAATAATAATAAAAAATTAATAAAGTACAAAAAAGCTTATAATTACAAAAAAATAGTATTGTTTCAAATTATCAAAATAATAAATAAAAAAGATGTTTGAGGAGCCACTTTTATAATATCCACCATTTTGATAATTAAAAAATAAAATATCAATACCATGATTTCTCCCCATTTTAATAATTGATAAAAAAAATTAAAATATGAAATCAAAATTCTCTCCCACAATTCAAAAAAACTATAAAAATTTATCAAATTTAAAAACACATTTCCCCCTAAAATAATGAATACTATATCATATGAAAAAATCACCAAAATTAATTAAATACATAAAAAATAGATATCACCCCTTAATTTAATACTTCTCAAAAATATTTTTAAGGATCCATGAATAGAAATATTATGATATTCATGGATTATTTAAAAGATATGAAATTATTGTATGAAAAATCCTACTGTTATCTTATCACAGTAAAAGAAAAATATAAAAAATAGAATACATGATCACTGACCTAAATGAAATAAATTTTAAATTACATAGAAATATACCATATGATTAAATAATATGAACATCTATTCCAACCATAAAATAATATCAATTATTACTTGGGAAAACAAGACAATTTTCATCCAATCATATTTAAAATAGTACTTCTCGATACCCAAACTTAAGGAATTCTTTGAAAATTTGATCTCATCTGAGAGAAAATAAAATTTTCCTTTTGGTTTAGAAATTACTATCTTCATCTTTGAACTAAATTATTAAATTAATGTTTATGAAGACTTTATTTATAAAAATTAACTGAAGAATACCATTTTTCCTTTTAAAATCAAGCTTATTAAAATGATCATGTTCATCATGGTTCAATTTTGAAATTGGTATAACAAACATAAGCCTCTTTAGAAAATTTATTATTTTCATAATAGGATCCTTGTAGAAATTTCATTTAATATCATTGAAAAAAATATATTTACTACAATATTATGGATTTATCAACATGTAATATTCTTCCTTAAATATCATACATTTTTAATAATATTGTGGGAATACATTTGAAAAAAATTAAATTTCATTTATTCATCCTAATTATTTTTAAATTAATATATATATAATCCTTCCATTCTCATCGTTAAACATTAATATTTTAAGATAATAATTTATATGCATTTCAAATTTAAGAGAGAATAAATTATTTTATTTAATATCATTCTTATATTATACCTCAATTGATAAATGTAAATCCATAATTTTATGAATTTGTTCTTAATACATCTCATGAATCTCTTCTAAAATTCAATAATTAGAAATAGAAGATTTAGAACTAACCATAATAGATTTGTCACTACCCGACCTCGGGGCCCGTGCCGTGACTACCCCAAGCCCACCTTCCATAGGCCAGGGGCTGGCGACTAGCACCAAGGCCTAAAATCCCGGTAAACAGGGAAGGCATTGCCTTTATAAGTAACAACCACCACAGAGTCAGCAAGCGGAAAGTAACTACAAGTGCAGAAAAGTAAAGGGGGCCGGAATACAAGCCCAACTGAACGTACAACTGAAAAAGTAAATAACAGCAACTGAAGAAAAGACGGCGGCCTCGTGTCGTCCACTGGCAATCCCACCTGAAGGGTGGGTACAGATAGCCTCCAGGCTCCTCGGGTCCCACGTCCGCTCCGAGCACGTCCCGCCCAGTGGTCCACCTCCAGGTACCGTCCTGCTCCACGCCCCAACCGAGATCAGCGCTGTCCGTCGTCTACATCCAACACAACAAGGTGCGGGCATAGCCCGTGCAGGGGTGAGTATAAGCTACTCAGTAAGGACCCCGAGACCCCCGAAGGTCTCCCGAAATCCACAAAGGATATAGCACAAAAGAAAGATGCAATCACGAAGTAACATCTGACTCGACTTAGGTATATGCCCATACATATACCTAAGTCCCCAATTCTAGCTCTGCTCATGAGCTCAAGAACAACTCAATCCACGTAGGAAAGCAAGACTCAAATCCACAAGGAGAGTAAACAGTAAATTCACAAAGGATAGTTCAACACAAACCACAAAGGAGAGTAACATAAGATTCAGCTCAACCTGGTATACTTTTTCAGATGACGTCAAAGATGATCACTGATCCATCTAAGTCGTCGGACCCACGAAGGATCGATAGGTACTAACCCCCGCAAAAGACCCACACAGGATCGGGCTCACACAGAACCTGTAGGCAGTGGCTCACACAGAACCGGTAGTAAGGACCCACATAGGATCGGGCTCACACAGAACCTGTAGCACTGATCCACGTAGGATCGCTGAGTGCAGTAGTCGACGCAGTCCACTAAGGATCTCTGCACAGTCGTCGCCGCAGTCCACGAAGGATCTCTGCTCTGCCGTCGTCGCAGTCCACTGAGGATCTCTGCTCTGCCGTCGTCGCAGTCCACGGAGGATCTCTGCTCTGTCGTCGAAGTCACAGCCAGCGCTAGGGTTCCCGCACATAGCGAGCTCGTTTAGGAGGGTCCGCTCCACGAGCCGAGAGGCTGATACATCAACTGACACGTAGTCCGATGTTGATGTATCCAAAAGTTCCGTGTCGACAACAGGATCTCAACGCAACAGACGGCGCGTCAATCGGACGCCCGGTCTGAGAGTTATTGGCATTTTCGTCCCAGGGGCCCGGTTGGTTTTTAGGGCAAAACCAACCCGACCGTACTCCGCCTGTATCCGATCCTCAGGCGAAGTGTGCCAAAAGTTCCGTCTCACATAGAGGAAACTACCACAGCTGACGGTACGTCGATCGGACGTCCGTAGCTCAAGTTATGAGCGTTTCCGCTCCGAGGGCCCGGTTGGTTTCGTGTACGAACCAACTCGGCCGAACCCAAAGTCTTCCGAAACCTTGAGTATAATATACCGAAACGACCGTATCGATCCAAGGATCGCGTATCCGCTGACGGTTCGTCATTCGGAGGTCCCATGCCCCAAATATGGGCAAAAGACCGAAGAGGGCCCGAAAACGGGGGTTCTGGGCCCGGGCGACCCGGCCCGAATCCCCCCCTTGGGTCGGCCGAACCGGGTCGACCCGACCCGGCCCGACCCAGCTGGGCCGGGTCCGGTCCGGCCCGGGCGCGGCCCGACCGACCGGACCGGCCGGCTCGGCTTCGGCCGAGCGGCCGAAGAAACCGCCGCAGGTTTGACCCGCGGCTTGGAGGAACGCGGCCCGCGCGGGCCGCGTGCTGGGTGGCCGGACCGCGGACGCGGTCCGGCGGTTCGCCGCCGCCGCGGCTCGGCCGCGGCAGAGTTTCCGGCGGCGCGCCGAGCGCCGCCGCCTTCCGCGGGCCGCCGGAGTTGCTCCGGTGGCCCGTTTTGCCTCCCGTCTGCACCATTGCTCCTCCCGGGGGCCGATCTTCACTGCGGGATCAACGGATCGCCCTTGCCGCACGGTTCGTCGTCGTCCGCCAAATACGCACAACAAAATATTGGCGGAGGGTTGCCGGGTCTTGTTCGTTAGACCCGCACCCTCCGCGTTAGTCATAAACTCAACGGGAGGAAAAGAAAATAATCAACAACAATTTTAATTAAATTAAAATTGTTCGGAGATCAGGTTCTTATTTTAAAAGAATAAACACGGGAAATAAAATATTCCAACAACCCTTACCTTGTCATCGCCGGACGTGAGGTCGTCGCGGAATTGCTCGTCGCGGAAGGAGGGGATCGTCGCGTCGTCGCGGAAGAGACGTTCGTCGAACCGCGGAAAAACGTCGCGCCGACGATCTCTGGATCTAGAACAAACGGATTTAATTAATTAAATCCCTTGTCATTGAAATTGAAAAAGGAGAATTAAACGATCCGATTCTCACCTTAGTTGCCGAACGAGGATCGGCCGCGGAAGAAGAGGCGTCGCCGAAGAACGTCGCGGGTAGAGTTCGTCGACGTCGCAGATCACGGTGTGCGTCGTCGAATTCCGGTTCCGGCGTTCTTCGCGTTCTTCGCGTTCTTCGCTTTCTTCGCGCTCTTCGCGGGGAGAGTGGAGGTTTAGAGGATCTCGCACAACAGGAGGATCCTCCAAAATAGACAAGTTTGTCTATTTTATTATTTTGCCAACAAACGCAAAACGCGTAAGTAACGACCCATTAAATTTGTTGAATTAATTCAACGAATGAAACAGCCCATTTAATTCACGAAATAAACCGCACAATTAAATGGTCTGTTAAGAAATTAAAGAAAATGCGTCGGTTGACTTTTCAGTTACTTTGACGGGTTTTCGCGGGTGCGTTACTTAGCGAAAGAAACGGCGAGGCTCGTGCGGGCCCTGCCTCACAAATATCCTACCAAGAGGGTAGGATATTTCCGGATAGCACCCTATCCGCTTTAACTCAGTTCAAGTGGCATCCAAGCAGCTTAAGTGAAATAAAATAAAGTTGTCGCACAAATTTTATTTTATTTCTGACTTAAAGCCCCAAAATTTAAAAACCACGTCTGAGAAAACGCAACTCCGGAAGAGGCGTTTCTAAGCAAATACCGGCGCTGCGATTTCATCAGTGCCCTCAGAATTCGATTCCGGGCACCGGTTCAAAAGATAGAAAAACCCACTCGTCCGTTCACTGAACGTACCCGAGCCAAACTTCGGAAATTGATTCCGGGCACACCGGGCCTTGGAATCAGGTGCCGTCTGAAGCTGCGCTCTTGTAAAATTCCAATGAAAATTAAGAAAAAAATTTCCTTGAAATTTGTGGGTCTTTACATTACTCCCACCTCAGGGCTTTACGTCCCCATAAAGATACATCAAAAACTAGGGGAACAAATGGGGGTACTGAGCACGCATCTGAGCCTCCCGCTCCCAAGTGCTCTCCTGGAGGTTCCCGTGCTGCCATCTGACGCGCACAAGAGGAATCGACCGCCCACGTAGGACCCGCTCCTGTCGATCCTCGATCTCCACTGGGACCTCCGCAAAAGTCGCCCCATCGTCCACGTCCAGCTCCCCAAAGTCGATGATGTGCGTCGGGTCGTGCAC